>CM043023.1:44173536-44624096 GCA_023690525.1 Holotrichia oblita
TCGAATAATATGATGAGCTGGACAGACCTAGGTCAGTCGTGGGAGTATTCTCCAATTTAGTAAAGACCTTTAACGTCCTGGATTACTCGGTTATATTCTCAAAACTACATACTTTCGGTGTTCATAGAGTTGTTCATCAGCTGATAGCATCGTATCTCAATGATCGTAAGGCCTTTATTCAAATTTGTACTTGTGTAGACGAGGAAGAGATTTGTTGTAACTGAGATGTTATTGATGTTATTTCCTATAATAACCGTTAGACTTTCATCTAAAATTTGATTCCCATTCTATTGTCTTTGCAAGAAAATTATATTCAGCAATGCATGGCAGAAATTCAGGCATCGCCCATGTTTTGTAATATTGAATGTGTATTTTTGTAATGATTTATTACACACATCTTAGGTCTATATGTAATAAATAGATTATTATTATAATTATATTAATTTAACATTAATGTAAATCGATAATTCTAAACCCATCAAAACAATTGAACTCTCGTTTGGTGCCGGTGTAGTTGCCCAGGGATTCATCAGGGTATTTAATAGTTAACAGGTTCTAAAATAGACCTCGCGAATGATAGGTGAGCCTACATTTATATTTAAGTACTATGTAGTTAAAAATAGGAACCAGAGACCCAACCCGTGCGACTTTAAGAAAAGATTCTTCCGGGTGTCATCAGCTTATAAATATTATGCTGTGGGAAACGAATCAGTATAATAATAATAAAAAAAACACGTCGTGGATTCCAAATCGTTTGATAAAACAGGTGTTTAGAGTTATTTCAGATATTTATAGTGACAGACTTACGATTGGAATTTAATTGTTCTACGTGTAACAGAAATGAAATGAATTGTTTTTAAAATATACTAAAAAATAATTCTGTTAAATGAATCAATAGATGGATAGAATAAGAATAAAAATAATTTTATCAAAATAACGTAGGAACCTTATTTGACATATGAAAACGATTAGAGCAAAATAGAGCCTACGTCCCTATTGCATAATGTACTCAACTACATGCCTACTACATAGATTCTATATAAATCTGAAGTATTGATCGCCCAAGAAAAACTAATAAAACTTTTAGTGCTTTAGGAAAGATTCATGACGACGTATAGAGGTTTAAGTTCTTATAGTATCTCGAAAGTTGTTCACAAGTTAGCCATTTCATCGCTTAAATACATACATACCGACTATTTTATAAATACCTTGTTCAGTACCTTTTCATTAGTGTATATTGTGCGAGTTTAACGTGCAATAAAAGCGTAGAAAAACTAAATTATACAGGACCAAAAAATTACTTCTGTTAGGCGGCATTGTAGTAGAGTATATTCAGGAAATTGCCGGTATAATTGCATTTTCTGTTCTTTTGTTTGTGTTTTCAATTGTATGGAGTTCATAATTCTAGTTTATCAGCTCCCTTGAGAATCGTTTGATATATTTGCACGGGGTCTTTGTAGTTTGAAAATTTCGTCGAGAAGGTTCTTTTGTTGTTGTTTGATTTAAAATTAATAAGGTTCAAGATTTAATTGAGATTGGGCAATACTTTTGCTTACACTACAGATCCTATATTAAGTTTAGTGATAGCAGTCTCGTATTGTATTGGACCCTAATTCGTTTATAATTTCCCAAATTTAACTGATACCATGCACTAGTTCAATTTAGGAAACCCTTCAATTTGGTACATTTGCGGCAGGTTAATTTAGGCTCTTGCTCAAACCCAAAAACTGTTAAAAAGATGCAAATATGGTAAATGAAATCAGGCGGATTTTGTTTTGGTTATAAGGACAGTTCGTTCTGCAATTAGGGCTAAATGACGCAGAAAAAAGTATGGTGTTTCGAAGGCTACACTGTTGAGGGTTGGCTTTTACCAAATTATTCGGTAGAACGCCAGTTTTCTTAGTTCGAATGATGAATGTTTAGTTTGTGATTAAAAGACTGATTTAAAATTGCTTTAATAAAGAGAAAGGAGGAGGGAGAAGGAGGGAAGGGTGGCGAAGAAGTGATTCAATAATTTTATGGGAAGACACGCTAAGATATTTTCTAGACAAACATATAATACGAATTATCATCTGAAAATGCTGTCTTTGGGAGGCTGGAGTCCACTCAGTAGAACACAACACGCCACCTTTCCCTCCCTCTCCCCCTTTCTCTCCTCTCCTCTCTCCACTCCCTCTCTCTAGAAGATTGGTCTTTTTGAGTAACAAGCAAGTTTCATTTTAGCTATCAAAATCGTTGGACAGATGAACCTATTTTTGTTTAATTCTTTAATTAATTTAAATGGATCGATAGCCGCAGCGGTTAGGCGGCTGACTATCATTGTGGCGGGACGATAGGAGTCTGGTTTCAATTCTTTGGAAGGACGGTGACATTTTTTCAGAGAGTTGAAACCCGGATCGGCTTACCATTCGTCGTTCGGAGCAAAGTGATTAACAGTGCGGCATTATAAAACGCGATATGATGCTGTCACAAAGCCATTTATACACAATTTACATACACGAAACTACACCGCAAGAGTTGTAGTGCTGGCCAGACAAGCAATACAGCTTACGGAGTCACTGCAACTAAGCAGCCACCACACATAAAAAAAATATTAATCTGTTTCTTTTCACCCCAAATCCTTCCCAATTAGGTTATCATCGTAATAGATTCGAAAATTTTGATTTCAGCAATATGCCAATTTTGACATTTGTACTGACAGTACCCAAGAACTTTTGTAATTAAATTTGACAGTACTTGGTTATTGTTCGTTCTTGTAAATTTAGTAGAAAATGGGGCGATATTTGATTATAAATTAAAGAATCCGAATTTTCAAGATTTAATTGAGATTGGGCAATACTTTTACTTACTCTACAGATCCTATTTTAAGTTTAGTGATAGCAGTCTCATATTGGATTGAACCCTAATTCGTCTTTAATTTCCTAAATTTAACTGATGCCATGCACTAGTTCAATTTAGGAAATCCTCCAATTTGGTACATTTGTGGCAGGTTAATTTAAGCTCTTGCTCAAACCCAAAAACTGTCAAAAAGATGCAAATATGGTAAATGAAATCAGGCGGATTTTGTTTTGGTTATAAAGACAGTTCGTTCTGCAATTAGGTCTAAATGAAGCAGAAAAAAAGTATGGTGTTTCGAAGGCTACACTGTTGAGGGTTGGCTTTTACCAAATTATTCGGTAGAACGCCAGTTTTCTTAGTTCGAATGATGAATGTTTAGTTTGTGATTAAAAGACTGATTTAAAATTGCTTTAATAAAGAGAAAGGAGGAGGGAGAAGGAGGAAGGGGTGGCGAAGAAGTGATTCAATAATTTTGTGGGAAGACACGCTAAGATATTTTCTAGACAAACTGGGGGAGCCAATTTAGCTAGAATGACAGAATTCTAAACATTCTTCTAATACACATCAAGTTCGAACAGTAAGTCTCATTTTCAAAAGAAAACGATACAGGTACAAATATGGGTTGCAGAAGGGAAGCATCAGCATGTCTTTTACTAGATGGACACATCACCGTTATCAACAATCTAGACGCCCTTTTACTTAGTAAACATACTGGTATTATTATGTTTCAATTACCCAGCCATACAACGCACCCTATGTAGTCATTAGACATTGCTTATTTTCGACCTCGTAGAGTTTATGACATACAGGTCCAAGAGATCTTCTTAAGAAACAATGTAGTCACTTACTACGATGTTGTTGCTTTACAGGTATTGGAAAAGAATATAGAAAAACAGCTACAGTTGGGGTTTTTTGGCAGTCTGAAGCAGGCTTTTCCAGTAACACATTATTTCTTACAGCAGTAACCCGAAAACAGACTTAAGATGCTGAAGTTATAAGAAGCACTCCTTGTACTCCTTATAAAGAAGACTTAGAACAAAGAAAATTGCAGTCGATAAGAAATTAACAGGTGAAACAAAACGTGCAAAAAAATGTGTTAAACTGAGTTTGAAGGTTAAAATGTCAAATAGAAAATTAACTGTCAAAAATCTGTCAAAATTGTATTTTTAAACAAATGGTCTAGGTAGAAAAGATAAAGCAAATTTAGTTAATGGATGTTTGATCTTGTTAAGTGATCTCACTTTGAAAAAGCTGCTTCAAACATAGCAGTGGTAACTAAATGAGGAGTAATCTTGTATTGCCCAATCTAACTAACTACTTTCGCCATCCTATAGTTAAAGAAAAAATCTGCCATTTATGCAATATCTTGCCTGCAATCTTTGTTAAGCAATATATTGCATGTCAAGTACGAGAAGTGATGGTTTGACACTTAAGCAATTTTGATACATGCAATGGAAGAAAACGAATTGAAAAATCAGTGGCACCAACCAAATTAGTTGGTTGCTGAATAACTGCACAGAGAAAAGATGAACGCAGTTGAACGGAAATTGAGGTTACGTCAAATTTAGAGACGTACGTTTTTCTTGTTGTGTTTGTGTATAAGTAACTAGAATTGCATCTACCATGCACGAAAATTAGAACATGCTTAAAACCAATTGCATGCAGTACTTGCTTTTGACAAACTGCTTCTGCGCCAAAATCAATATTGCATATTATTATATTAAGGGACAGAGGTTATTTGTTAGATGGCATAAAGAATTTAATTCCATGAAATAATTTTTGTGGACGAGTTGCACTTCAAGAGGAATTTATCATTTAACAACAAAAATTACAGCTCGACGTATCAATTATCAAAAAGAACAAATGGAAGTGATTTTTTTTTTCAGGAGAAAATCCTCATGGATTCCGGACGCATAGTTCTTCTCTCGCCAAGAAGTGTGGGACTTTTACCGACTAAAATCTTCTGTTTTCTTTTTTCAGCCGCAACCAGGCATTATATTTTTGGGTTTAATATCTGGACGAGCTCAGTTTTCAGTGCCTAATTCTAGCTCTTTCATCTTCCTTCCATCACGTGCTTCCACCTTTTCGGCCAGCTTTATTTCCAGGACGCTTTGTGGTGTTGTGGGGTGTCTCGTTTTATGGCTGTATCTGCACTGCTTGGTTTCTCATCTTGGGATCCTACGTTTACACGGCATCCATCATTTTATATCTGGGATAAGCCTCTTTGTTTATTG
Source organism: Holotrichia oblita (assembly GCA_023690525.1). Taxonomy (NCBI): domain Eukaryota; kingdom Metazoa; phylum Arthropoda; class Insecta; order Coleoptera; family Scarabaeidae; genus Holotrichia; species Holotrichia oblita. Next base: position 44,178,609 of record CM043023.1, read on the forward strand.
TGCAGTGTCCTGATGTTTCTGACATTCAGCCTGCCATAGTCTTATTGTCTGTTTTCTGGTATGTTTCGGTCTTCTTTCCGATACCAGCAAATGAATAGGGATTATCCCACCAATTACCCTCACGTCTTCAAGGGAGATTTCCTTGAAAGCACTTGTCGTTCTAAATGCTGCGTTTCTTTGCACTGCGTTTCATATATCTGTCAGTACTATTTAGCGTTTATTGCGCTTCGAGTTAATTACACTACACATGACCTCTTATTTTACTGTTTGGTCCTCCTAGATTTGGTAAAATTTTCTGTAACTTCCCCATTCGATCTTTAGCTTTAGCTTTCCTCGTAGCCCTTTCAATATGTTGGCAGAAACTACCGGTGTCGTCCACGACCATATCTAGGTAGGTTATCGTTCTCGTTGCTTTAATTAATAAAGTTTACACAATGCCATTTATATAAACACACGATGTTCTAACGTCCACTGCTCCATGTTTACCGAAAGGGCATCACATTACAACAGTAGTGACATCGCATGTCACCGTGTATTAGGATGGCCAGGTCATTCGCAGACACTACGCTTCTGTCGCCAATAATACAACATCATAAAGGACGTTCCATAATGTTGGTTTCGGCACCGAACCCTGTGGAACTCCCCGTGTTATATTTTGCCATGCAGCCTTTGCAATCCTAATACGTCGGTTCTGGAAATATCTTTTCCCAAATTCAGTACTGTATGTAAGAAGCTTTCTAAGAAGGAACTATAGGGTGCGGCAGAAATAATTTTATTTTAACGTTTTCTTCTTCAATAAAAAGAGTAGCCTTTGGAAAGTTGTTTCATTGGTTGACAGTTGTCAACAATGCAGTAGACAGTGCCTCAACGTGTCTTTTGTGTGGAACAATTTTTAATATTAAATTCAATTACTGCCGTGCAAAGAAGGTTTAGGACACAATTTTGTGGTAGAGAAAGTCCTTCACGAATTATTATTAATTTATGGGTTAAAAAATGGAGAAACACAGGTTCAATTCGGAACATAAAACCAAGCGGTCGGCCACAATCTGTGCATAATATGGATAACCAAGAAAGACTTAGACAAGCAATTACTGCGAGCCCTAAAAGATCAATCAGAAAACAAGATTTGGCCCTCCATATCTCAGAAAGGAGTATTCGAAGTATGCTAAGAGGTATGAAATTTCATCCGCATAAAATTGCAGTTGTTCAGGAATTAAACGCGAATGATAAAGTTAGACGATTCGAATTTGGCATTGCGAAATAACGTACCTGGTATTGGACACCGATTATTTATGAGCGACGAGGCCCATTTTTATTTAAACGGGTTAGTTAATAAACAAAACTGTCATTTTTGGGCAGGTGTTAACCCTAGAGAACTTCATCAACGGCCTTTACATTCTCTTAAAGTTACAGTATGGTGTGCCATTTCCTATTCTATCCTTTCTGCCGCACCCTGTATATCCCATTTACGAGATCTGTGGCATACACCCTTCATTGTTTGATTGATAATTCAAAAAACAGCAATGATCTTTCATTGATAATGTCGACAATTTAGTTATTCAATTACTTGGTGCAAAAGATGAGGCAAAAAATATTGAAACTTGCGGTAACGTTTAGTTTGGCTAATGCAACCAGAACATAATATTTTGTTTTTATTTTATTGATTTTCAATATCCACCATTACAGTCCATTAATTATTCATAAGATCACCCCTAATTTTACGATTGATTTAATAGTGTCTATCAATTATGAGATCCCCTATCTTTTAAAGCAGCAATAATTTAAGAATGATTTTATCTAAACTGTAATATAATGTAGGTAGTCATAAACTGAAATTAATGAAATTAATTTTGGCTACCGTAACGATCGCCCACCAATCTTTAAAATTAATTCACCAAGATATGATCTAGGGATTTAACTTGAGCCGGAATTGTATTCTTAACTGATACAGATATTGCATCAACATACCTTTGGATAGATTATCGATGTACTTATATCATTTTTATGTCATAATGATTACTGTAAAATAATCTAATTGTGTAATCGTAGAAGATAAAGTAGATACGTAGGAAAATAAAATAAACCCACAACAGCATAATGGTTGATTTTTTGTTATTTTGAAATGAAAATGTGTGAAATATGATTGACGTTAACTATTTGCATGTTCGAAGTATTTTTACGAACTGTCTACAATATCAAGGTTAAACACCAAAACATACTAAATAATGGATGCTCATATTACATAAAATGTATGCAAATTAGTGTACTCGTACTACAATGTTTAATTCTCAAACAGTTTAGAAATATGGTATGCAACGTTAAACAGTATTTTTTTGCATTGAAGATTATCCTGTCATAAAATACATATGTATTAGTAATCAGTGCATACACGGTGGATTACCGACTATTACGTGAATTTATGTTTTTAAAATATGTTTATATGAAATATACTAATAACAAAGTCGTAAATTTAGATTGTAATTTTTTGTTAAGCTGTTTAATAAAAACTTCTTTTACAATAAATCAATAAATACAATTATTATCTGGGGGATCAACCCGAACCTTCAATTCTTTATCAAAAGTAATAACTTTGTTGCCCAACTGGTAGTATTTTCATTATCTGCAATGTTGCAATTGTTGTCATTTTTTCCATATTTTCTAATCGCTCTAATTTCTGGTCTAATTAAATCTAAAGTTGCCATTAAAATCTTTAAATCTAATCCTACGCTGGTAAAAACTTTTCAAAATATTTTTGCTATGCTTTGAGGTTAGCCTAGTTTTGGAAAATTCGAAAATCTCCGACCGTTTACAATGTGGATTAATGATTATGGAAAAGGTTAATATGGTTTGGTTTAGTGACATTTTTAAAGTATCATTCATTTAATTATCGACACCAGGCCACCAAAAATAATTTCTGGCGAATACTTTTCATTTTAACAGTGACCAATTCTCCAGAATGAAGTTCAGAAAGCAAAAAACTTCTAAATTTACTTGGCATCATAATTTTATATCCAAAAAATAATTGAATGAAAACAGAAAATGCTGTATTTTAATGCTTTTTCCAAAAATGTATCATGCAATACAAATTATCATCTGAAAATGCTGTCCCTGACCCTCTCTTTCTAGAAGATTGGTCCTTTTGAGTAACAAGCAATCGGCAAGTTTCATTTTTGCCATCAAAATCGTTGGACAGATGAACCTATTTTTGCTTAATTCTTTAATTAATAATTAATTTAAATGGGTCGATAGCCGCAGCGGTTAGGCGGCTGACTATCATTGTGGCGGGACGATAGGAGCCGGGTTTAAATTTTTTGGAAGGAAGGTGACATTTTTTCAGAGAGTTGAAACCCGGATCGGCTTACCATTCGTTGTTCGGAGCAAAGTGATTAACAGTGCCGCATTATAAAACGCGATATGATGCTGTCACAAAGCCATTTATACACAATTTACATACACAAAACTACACCACGAGAGTTGTAGTGCTGGCCAGACAAGCAATACAGCTTACGCAGTCGCTGCAACTAAGCAGCCACCGCACATAAAAAAAATATTAATCTGTTTCTTTTCACCCCAAATCCTTCCCAATTAGGTTATCTCATCGTAACAGATTAGAAAATTTTGATTTCAGCAATATGACAATTTTGACATTTGTACTGACAGTACCCAAGAACTTTTGTAATTAAATTTGACAGTACTTGATTATTGTCCGTTCTTGTAAATTTAGTAGAAAATGGGGCGATATTTGATAATAAATTAAAGAATCCAAATTTTGGTTATGAAAGGATATGGGGATAGATAAACAGAAATATGTGTTTTATGCAACAATAAATATCCGGAAGAGGACCCCAGTACCCTCTAGTATGTCCTAAAGTTTTCCAAAATGATTTTTTTGAACTAGAGAGCAATTTACGTTACTATCCTAAAGTATCTTAAGAAGCGATTGTTGTTGATAATGTAATCAGTAAACTTTCTGTTGTGTAGTACTTGAAAATATATAAATGGCATGCGTACAGAGTTAAGTAGAAATTGGTCGCGAAATTGGCACCACAAAGTGAAAATAAATCAACAAAAATGGGGGAAATGATTGACTTTTATTGACCAGTATTGGCCATCAACGATTATCTTTCTTTCTCTGATTATCTTTTGTGTAGGCTATAAAAACTTTCAAAAATTGAATTATAGAAATTTTGTTCATGGAGCACAATTGACCATAGTCTGCCAGTTTATCCATCAAGTGATTTTTTTTTAAAAAAATTAAAAACCGTTAAGTTAATATCTATGGAACTTGCAAGTTATATATAGCTAGGGACTTCAGTAGCAATTATGAGAGGTAGTCAAACGTTGAAAATTTGTACAATTTGTCGATTCATGTGTCTTGACCACAAAAAATCGAACATAGCCGTTTGACCACCCATCAGTTAATTTTTATCCGACCTTGAAGTTATGCATAAGTCAGGGGTCCCCGTTTTTTCCTAAGACTGGATGGGACACCCTTCAGCCTTCTAATCTCTACATAGAACGCTTTGATCTCACCGTGGAGTTTGAGAAGTCTATTGGTCTGTAGAGGTGGTACATATAATACAGTGTCCCAAGCTCATCACAACTTTTTGCAATCTTTGATAGATGCTCGAAGGCTGAAAATGGTGTAACTTGTCGCTTCATGTCTCTGTACAATAAAAAATCAAAAATTATCGTTTGACCACTCATTGATTAATTTTGATCCCATCTTGAAGTTATATATAACACCTTCACCACTTATCATACTTCTCAGATTTTGTGAGGTGATCAAACCCTGAAAATGTAAAAACTTCTTGTTTTCATACCAGTGGACCACAAAAATTGGTAAATCATCATTTGCCTATCTACCGGTTAAACTAAAAAAAAAATTAAAGTCGCCGTTTGACCACTCACCGGTTAATTATTATCCGACTTTGAAGTCATATATAACAGAATTGTTAAAGTTTATCGCACTTTTCAAGGACTGCGAGAGGTGGTCAAACGCTGAAAATGTGAAAACTTGTTGTTTCCTATCTGTGGACCATAGAAATTGGTAAATCATCGTTTGATCATCTACCAGTTAATTTTTATTCGAATTTAGAGTTATATATACCGCAGTTCCAAAAGTTTACTATTTTTCAGCGAGTTTCAGAGGTTGAAGATGTTAGAAATTCTTCTTTCATGCCTATGGTCTACAAAAATTTGAAATTCATCATTTGATCAACCACCAGTTAATGTTTATACCACTTTAAAGTTATATACAAACAAGTTTTCAAAGTTTACATAATTTTCAGACTTTAAGACGTGGTCAAACACTGAAAATATGACCACTTCTTGCCTTATGCCTGTAAATCACAAACATTTGAAAATCATCGTTTGACCACCTTTTGATTATTTTTTATCCAACTTTGAAGTGACATATAATAAAGATTCCAAAGCTTATTATATTTTTTCAGAGTTTAAGAGGTGGTCAAACACTGAAAATCTGAAAACTTCTTCTTTCATGATTGTAGACCACAAACATTTAAAAATCATCGTTTGACTACCTACTGGTTAATTTTTATCCAACATTGAAGGTACATACAGCCAAGTTTCCAAAGTTTATCATACTTTTCAGAAAATGTGTCAACTTCCTGTTTTATGCTTCTAGACTTCAAAAATTTGTCCATTATATTTTCCTCAAACTTTGAGTGATGGTCAAGCAAATGGGTGGTCAGACAACGATTTTAGATTTTTGTGGTCAAGAGGAATGAAAGAACAAATTGTACTATTTTCATCCCCTATTATATGCAAACTCTTAGTCGTATAACTATTGACACATTTTTTTACTAATCCTTTGTGGCTGTTATTGAATTAAAATGTTATAATTTTTCGTAATTGATATGAAGAGAATTTTTTTACTGCATTTCTTGGTGCAGAAGTAGAACACTAAACACTTCAACCCATAAAATAATCGGTTCGAAACCATAAAGTTCACTTGTGAAAGAGAAGAAAACGGCCAGCTATCCTTTTAGATACTTTAGTAATTAGAAATAACAATAGATTAGAGTTTGAAGTGTATAGAAAAGAAACCAGTACACTTCATAACATTCCTTCAGATTCCCATCATTGTGTTCAACACAAAATGGCAAGCCTGAATTTTTTGATACATGGACTCCTCACTTTTCCCTTGAACGAGGCGAGGTATGAGAAAGAGATTGAAATTATAAAAGATGTGGCTAAGTGTAATAGTTTCCAGCGTCAGCATATCTATAAGTTAATTAGGAAGTTTAATTATATAAGAAAATTGTGAAAGAATTTACGACTTTTCGAGTAATCAAAAATATATTGGGCAAACCAAGAGCATATGGTTAATCTTAGATTTAATAGAATTGAGAAATCAAGAGTTGCCCGCAACACATTTTGGAAATAGATCGCGACATCGATCATATGAATGTTAAATTAATTGGACAAATAAACAATTGTAAGTTTCTAAATGTTTTCGAAAGATGTTTTCGAAAGATGTTTTTGAAAGATGATGTCGAAATGCGTCGGTTGTTTAGTAAAAAGTTTTTTGTGCTTTGTGGGTTGAAGTGTTTAGTGTTCGATGAAGAGAATTGTCAGCGCGAATTTAAAAAGACGTACTTCCAAAACATATCAAAGCATTTTTATTTAGGTTGTAATAATTCTGTTCAAGAAAATGTTAAAAAAACTTACACTCATGTGATCTGAATAATACGAATTATCATCTGAAAATGCTGTCTTTTGGAGGCTGGAGAACACTTAGTAGGACACCATACGCCACCTCTCCCTCCCTCTCCCCCTTTCTCTCCTCTCCACCCTCCCCTCTCTCTAGAAGATTGGTCCTTTTGAGTAACAAGCAATCGGCAAGTTTCATTTTTGCCATCAAAATCGTTGGACAGATGAACCCATTTTTGTTTAATTCTTTAATTAATTTAAACGGGTCGATAGCCGCAGCGGTTAGGCGGCTGACTATCATTGTGGCGGGACGATAGGAGTCGTCATAAATTTTTTGGAAGGACGGTGACATTTTTTCAGAGAGTAATGAAACGTGATTTTTTCAGATCGGCTTACCATTCGTTGTTCGGAGCAAAGTGATTAACAGTGCGGTATTATAAAACGCGATATGATGCTGTCACAAAGCCATTTATACACAATTTACATACACAAAACTACACCGCGAGAGTTGTAGTGCTGGCCAGACAAGCAATACAGCTTACGGAGTCGCTGCAACTAAGCAGCCACCGCACATAAAAAAAAATATTAATCTGTTTCTTTTCACCCCAAATCCCAATTAGGTTATTATCGTAATAGATTAGAAAATTTTGATTTCAGCAATATGCCAATTTTGACATTTGTAGTGACAGTACCCAAGAACTTTTGTAATTAAATTTGACAGTACTTGATTATTGTCCGTTCTTGTAAATTTAGTAGAAAATGGGGCGATATTTGATAATAAATTAAAGAATCCAAATTTTGGTTATGAAAGGATATGGGGATAGATAAACAGAAGTATGTGTTTTATGCAACAATAAATATCCGGAAGAGGACCCCAGTACCCTCTAGTAGGTCCTAAAGTTTTCCAAAATGATTTTTTTTAACTAGAGAGTAATTTACGTTACTATTCTAAAGTATCTTAAGAAGCGATTGTTGTTGATAATGTAATCAGTAAACTTTCTGTTGTGCAGTACTTAAAAAAGACGAGAGAGAAGAGAAGAGAATTTAAAAAGACGTACTTCCAAAACATATCAAAGCATTTTTATTTAGGTTGTAATAATTCTGAAGAAAATGTTAAAAAAACTTACACTCATGTGAACTTGTTTTTCTGAGGAGGTTAAGATAACGAAAAGACAATCATTTTGTTATAGAATAAATTAATTTATTATGCGTCGTTTTATTGAGCTATAAGTAAAATTCCAGGTAGAAAAAAAAACATAATATATGTAAGTTTATTACAGTAATAAACTGACGAAATTGTGAATTACACGGAATTCAAAATTCATAAATGTTTTTGTATACTTTTCGATGTAATAAACGTATTTGCATTGGTTTTTTTTTTCGATTTAATGTTGCAGTCATTATATAAGATGTTAGCAAACATGTGTTGTATTTCTTACAATTAAAGTTGTCTGGTGAACGACAGTTTACAAAAACAGCATCTTGTCGTCTTTATGTAACTTTTATTACGAGTAAAAATTACAATTTAAAATAATATTTACTTAGTCATTAATTTGGAAACATGCAAATATTTTTAAACGATTTCTGTTGCCTGTACAGGCAGCAGTAAGCATCGTTTTGGATTGGATTATTAAATAAATAAAGTTGTATGGGAAAGTTCTTTTTCGAACCAATTTTCATTATAAAAGAGAGATTTTATTATAATATAAATACATACATATACCTAGGAGACTATTTAAAACCCATAGCTAACTACTAATACTCACGAAGATAAATGTATATTTACATTTTGCCATCAAAAAATTCTAAAAAAAAAACGAAAACGAAAATAATCGTTTAACAAGTGCAACAGATCTATTATTCAATTTGACATCACAAGTTTCAAGGGAAAATTATTATATTAAAAATACACCATCAAATATTATCGTATGGAGCGAATAAATTGTCCGAATAGTCGCTTGAATACGTTTAATTGTGTAATATAGCGATACCTTGTATTGGCCTGATTTCAAGTTCAACTTATTATCATATAATCAATGCTATACGATCTTTTTCATATCTCATATCTAGTTGGCAGCCTAAATATTGCGTAATTTTGTTTTATTTATTCGGAGTACCTAAATATTGTATATCAGCTTGACCTGATGTATCGATTCGATTTATGAAATAATCTCATCGTTTAATCATCGCATTCTGTCCAAAATTATATGGAGAGTATCCTATAAACATCTAACGATTCTAGTTAATCATTTGTCTAAAGATCAGCGAAGCGAATTTCTGGAAACCAATTAGAACCGACCCTATTTCTAAATTAGAGATCTAGCGGTAAACAAATTATTTAAAATCGAGTTTCAGAGAAGTATAAAAATAAGATTTTTACACCGGAAGTGTAAAAAAATCATTTAATCTTTGTGTATTGAAACTCGAGCGTGGGGTGTCCAGTAAATATAATTTTAGACTCTAGTTATAATTAGCCATGAATTTACTAGTCAATTAGACAATTTGTTAGATGGTTATTTATATTTATACGTACTGGATTTGTGCCAGGCATTGTTTTCAGCCGCGACAATAAGTTGCTAATGAAGTTGTATAGAGTACTGAAACACGTTTTCAGGTTATTAAAACAAATTAAGTATCATAAATTAAGATGTTGGATCGATGATCCATTCAGACGTAGATAACTTTAGTTAGTGTGATTTATCAATTTATTGCAAGCATAAATTCTTCTTCGTTTTTTTGAATTGTTTTAAAAAAGAGCTTTCAATGCAACTAACAATAAATTGTATTGGAAAAAATGTGTTTTAGCCTATAGGAGCTTGCTCATTAGACCGAAATATACATATGTTTATAAACTGACTTTATATTCAGCGAGAATCTTGCAGAATTAAAAAGATTTTCATTAATATCTATAGTTTGCAAAAACCATCAAGAAAAGTCAGGCTGGTCTTTTCCATGATTAGAAACAGATATATAACTCTAAGGATATCAAATATCTCGATAAATGAAAATGATTGGCATTACTTTTTATGTAAAATGTGTAATATGACCTTGTTGATATGAAGAAAGACATAAAATAGCGAAAAAATGGACACATTCAAACCAATAAGAAGAAGTAAAAATATAGTAAAATACTAAATCGGGAATGTCCATGCAGAATCAAGACAAAGGTTTGGTAGAAGCAAAACAATTGGTAAGAAAAAGAAAATAATAGCTTAGAAGCAATTCACGAGTTTGGTCATAACAATGACTAAATTTTTTCAAATGTGTAGATTTGCTTGAAGGTGATTTGCTATGAATTGTTTTTCTAGAAAAAAAAACATACAAAAATGCAATAAATACTTTTCTGATGAAGCAGTATCTGGAAGAGGTTACACAGTACTGTGATTATCACCACCTTACTAGAATTACTACAATTATTCAACTCCATTTAGGATTCAATGTACCATCTTTGGCAATTTAAATGCGATTTTTTTATCGGGGAATGTTGATTTTGTAAATAAAGGCTTTGCTTTAAAGTGAATTTAATTACTCTAAAGAAGTTCATGAAAGCAGTACTCTCTTTTAGAGAAATTAAATTTGCTTCAAAGTATAGCCTTTATTTAGTAAATGGAAATTCCTCGTTGAAAAATTCGCATTTAATTTGCCAAAGATGGTACGTAAGTCTATACATACATGAACATTATCTTTTCTAAATTCAGTAAAATATAGCTACATCTTTTATTCTTGGTTGGAAATTATTAGACTTGAACCCAAATGTTGAAATGCCAATAGGCGAGTCTCTTTCTAAAAGGTGCATACTACATTATCTAGTAATAATTTTTTGATTTCCTTCCCTAAAAATTCCTAAAATATTGAGATGTATTAAAATATTGATTAGGACACAATTGTTTATTTTTGATTTTGTTTAGAAGCAATTGGCTAGATTTTAGGAACGGTTTAGCATCGAAAGAGAATCGGGGTCGGGTCGTAAAAGGAAACCAGCCGATCCGAAGCTGGTTGGAAAGATTAAGGTACAGTTTGCGTTGAATCCCAACATTTCTGTCGGAGATGTCGGTAAAAAGTTGAATTGCTCGCATTCACTTGTGCAAAAGGTGAAACAGCAGTCAGGCTTTAAAACTTTTAAAGTTAAATTGGCCTCACTACAAAATACCGAACAAAAACAGCGGGTAAAAACAAAAGCGAGGAAGCTGTACGATAGTTTAATATGGGATTTCGATTGTGTCTTAATGGATGACGAGATTTGTCAGGTCAAGAATATTATCCTGCAAAGAATCCTGCCACAATTCCAGTAGAGAAAAAGCATAAACAAGTCACTAAGTCTGCCGAAAAGTACCTTGTTTGGCAAGGAAGCTGCACTTGTGGCCGTAAGACGGATTTCTTTCTAACGAAAGGTATGATAAACCAAACTGTGTACCAAGAAGAGTGACTAAAAGCACGGATTAAACCTTTTATAGACTCTCATTATTATTTTGGTCAGATTTAGCCTCAGTGCCTTAGTAGTAAAAGTACAATCAAATGGATCACTGGCAACAATCTAAATTTTGTCCCGAAACACTTTAATCCCCCAAATTGTCCCCAATTAAGGTCTATTGAAAAATATTGGGCAATAGTGAAACGAAAACTCCTAAAGACACATGGGAAAGTTACCAGTGCTACACAGTTCAAGAAAAAGTAGGAAAAAGTATCAAACGAAATCAGCCAAAGTGTTGTGCAACGACTTATAAAAGGGAACTGCGGGTTTTCATTAGGGTTTAATCGGCAATACGTCCAACTTTTTTTTTTAAACGGGACGCCCAGATTTTTTTGAATACTGTTATCCGGATCGTCACATTAGTAAAAGTACGGTATGCAGAACAATTCAAAAGTTTGAAGTCTTTCGTCAGGTGAAGGATTTACCTAGAAGGGGACGTCCATTAACAGCAACAGATGAAGAAACTAGTTTGAATGTGTTACTTACAGTGGAAGAAAATCATCACGCGTCCACAACAGAATTAGGTCAAATTCATGAGATCTCTCAAAAATCTGCTCATAAGATTCTTAAATCAGCAAGAAGGAAAGCCTATAAAATGTATCCCGTCCATGAGTTAACTGAAGATGATCCAGATCGTAGACTACATTTTTGAGAAACAATGACGGAATTGATCGAGCAGCAGCCTAATCTTTTAGATCACATCATTTTTTCAGATGAGGCAACGTTTTGTCTCAACGGCACTGTGAACAGACATAATTGTCGCTACTGGTCAATTGAAAATCCGCATTGGATTGAAGAAGTCCATACACAGCGTCCTCAAAAGGTGAATGTCTGGGCTGGTCTTGTTGGAAACAACATCATAGGACCATTTTTTATAAGAGGAAAATTAACTGGCAACGTCTACTTAAATTTATTGCGAAATGAGGTTGTTCCAGCACTTGCGGCTCTCTTTCCAAATGCAAACATAGGTGATCACCCTAATGCACATTTTTGGTTTCAACAAGATGGAGCTCTTCCCCCATTTTGCCCATAATGTCCGCGATTATTTGAATGAAATTTTTCCGGAACGTTGGATCGGACGTAGAGGAGCAATCGAATGGCCAGCACGTTCGCCAGATCTCTCGCCATTAGATTTTTTCTTTTGGGGTCACTTGAAATGTCAAGTGTACAAAAATCGTCCCCATAATCTTGAACATTTGGAAGAGAGAATAGTTCAAGAAGCCAATCGCATCACTCCAGAACAAATACAAAATTCAATAAGAAATTTTACTGACCGTTTACATTTTTGTCAAATTGTAAATGGAGAGCATTTTGAACAATTATTGTAATCACAACCTGAATAGACAGGTATCTTGATTTTTCTGTATTCGGACACTTTTTTAATTTTTGAACTGTTTCCTTGTGAATAAAAATAAACATCTTAATACTTCCTGAACGTAGTTTCTTATTTTGCATTCAAAAGTGTTAAAAAAATCTGGGCGTTCCGTTTAAAAAAAAAGTTGGACGTATTGCCGATTAAACCGGAAGTGAAAAAAATATAAACTGTATTGCATAAAATGCATTTATATTAACTATACCCCCATACCAAATTTCAGAAATCATAATTTTCAAATAACAAAGTTATTCGACCGTTCCGAGACTTATTACTAACGCTGTATATATAATAGATTTAACCCCCACCACACTAAAAAAAATAAAATAAAACAATAAGTGAAGATAGTAGACTAGGAGGTACAGAAAATGAAGCATGCCATAATTCTTGTTTTGGCCTGAGCACCCATTACTGAACAGGATTAAATTTTCATTTAGATCCGAATGTTAAATATAATAAAAGAGCATCGAAGTTACATCATTTGCGCCCTTTTTGAATTGACCCTCGTGGTATGTAAAAAATCGTCGCCTCATTGCTACCCATATCATGAACACCAAAAACATGGTACAGCAGGAGAAAAAGTATCCTGCCAGTGCATGTAAGAAAGACGCCCTCCACTCAAAATGCACGGGTACTTTATTGATCTAGTTTACCTACATGGACTGTCTGTGGCACAGACATTATTTGTATGCACTCTAGGACAATCAAGTTCCCGTAGGGTTTGAGTAAGAAGCCTCCTTCTTTCGCGCACTGTCCGGATACCTTTTTCTCCTGCTCTACCATAGCTGCCTACAGTAAAATAACGGATTAGATGGAATATGTGGCAAAGGCAAATTTTGGATGAAATCGAAGGTAATACAGCTAACTACACCAGTTTGAACTTTTTGTTTGTATTGGCGTTTCAAGATATGGAAAGCTTCTGCCTCATTCAAATGTAATTTCTGCATCACTCACACGGATGATGCCTTTTGTTCTTCAGAAGTGTTTTCCGAGTTCAGTTTTTGATAAAAACCATCACATTCAGCAGCCTCGGCGAGAATAATGTGACTGTCTGGCTTTAAACGATTCAATATGGAATATTATTAAATTGAAAATTTCATGAGGATATTTAGTAGGTCTATTGCTGTGCTTGCCCCTTTTGTCGCTTGGGTACTTACCATATTCGGACAAACTATCCTGTAATCTTCTGACCCTACTTACTGTTATTCCATGTAGACTAAGGAAGGCTTGAGAACAGTTGTTCATAACTTGGGACTTAATCTTCCTCCAGATTTTCAATTCTGACTTTGTAGGAAAAATGCAGAGCAATAAGCTTTCGATAAATTATCATTTAAGACCACATAAACGAGCATCTTGCTCATTTTATCTTAAGGTTATGTAGATAATACAACACTACCACCAGGTTTTTTTGTATATTTAAAACAACAATTAGAAAAGACAAAAGTAATTGCTGGAACTGTCTTATTTAAGCATATAATTCAAGCTATATTGCTATGGTTTTTTCCTAGTCTAGAGACAGAATTGTTGGAACTTGACAATATTAAACGATAATTTCTTCCAACGATGAAGTAATTTTACGAAAACATTGTGTTTTGGAATAAATTAATTTTTAGTTGATTCATGTTTTAGTGTAAAAATGTCAATAGATCATTAGTAAAGGCTAAAACTAGTTTTTTTTTCAATTTTTACGTGGTGACTTTTGGGGTATGGGGTATACATTAACTACCGTTTACAAATATTTGAGCAATATCATTGTTAAATGTGTAAAAGAAGCATAAACGTGAGCGCATGCATCTGACATTAACTGTAAGTAAAATAAAATATAGAATACGCATCCTTAACCTTGAATTTGCGCTCTGTTTATATGTGTCACATCGTGTGTTACGATTAATATTGCTGTGCGACCTGTTTTAAATTAGAGGACGATGCGCTTTCTCGTAAATTGGAAATTTATGATGCGAAAGACGATATTTTAACGCTTCCCGTTCGTATCTATCAAGTCGAGTTTTCATCGTATTTTATAGATCATTTATAGATGTAAACAGCTAGAGATGAATCGTCGCAATTTATTCTTATTCGTGAACTTTATGTCAAATGATTTGAAATATTCGATTTTTATATAAGGTATCTACCTTAGATTAGAATAAAATCTTGCGAGAAAATCGCTTCATGTATCAAGGAGAAAATGTATTCGCTTGTGCCAAAAGAACTTCGTTAAATAATAACATAATTAACGAGAAATTGGCTACAGTTAAGTCGAGTTTTGAAATTTTCTATGCCGGTTATTTGATAAAATAATAACCTAATTAATTTTGACATAACTTACATATTTAATTTATTTATTTTGTAAAATTTACGTAGAAAGAAAGAGATAAATTTTACTGGTGCTAAGAGCAGTTGTTTCCGTATCAAGGTTCCCTATATTTCCTATGGGAACAGAAGATGATAAGCGTAGCAAAAAAACATTTTAGCATGAGAAATGTAATTTTTCCGAGACGAAAGCTCGAGAGACATTCAAACGATGTGATAATAATGCAGATTTACTTTAAATGTGAAGGCTTGGTGTATTTTTTACAAACCCACACTCAAAGAAATATTCTTAATTAAAAAATGGCAAATTTTTGATGCCTCCTCCTCCTACTCCAACTCCCAGGCTATCTATTTATGCTATTTAAGACCCAATTGCATTATCATGGAGATACGTTGCAATGTCTGCAATTGCATCTGCATCTTAAACAAATGAGTTTACCTGTTATTGCTTTGTCCGGAAGCTATTGTAATACTAAGTTCTTCACTGGATCTCTTGGTGCAGAAGTAGAACACTAAACAGTTCAACACACAAAAACAAGAAAAAAAAACTGACTAAAAACCGAAGCGTTTGGACAGCAACGCCGTCATTATCAAGGCGATAATAAAACTATAATTGATTTTGAAATTTATTGCATATTGCATTATTGCATCTTATTGGAACGCTATATTTGAGGTATTTGAGCAATTGAGCTCAACATTTTCGAAGAAGAAAAGTCTCTGTGTCGTTTGTTCTAAACTTTTGGTAGCGGACAACATGCAAGCTTACAAACTTAAATGAGATCGGGCAACGCTTCCATTTTTGAGAAATCGGCCTAAATTCGCTTCTCAATGTAGTATTTATAAATTTATTACTATTGAACATATTGTGCAGTACCGTGTATAATAAAGAGACCGCAATCACAAATCTTATTTTTGAAATGAGCTGTGATATCACTCCCAAGCTTTCCTTAGACAAACCTTTCAAGGTCGTCCTAGATTGGGATGAGAAGAGAGTGAAACAGAAACCTGGGATTTGAAACCATTGCCATTAGGGCAATATACCACCATACACCAGACAGATAACCTCGAAATTAGGCTGGAACTGACAGAAAAGAAGAGGAGAAGAACCTTCGCCAAATACAACAAAATGGGCAAGCTCTTTTATTTAACGAAAATTTACGATGGAAGTCATCACTGAAATGCTATTGGTTAAAGTTTAAATTTTGACTGAGTTTGACCAATAGGAATTTACATTTGAATTCATCACATCTTTTTATTGAATAAAAGAACTCGACCAATCACTTTGGTGTGGATACCGGGGGATAAAGGCGTATCAGGCAACGAAATAGCAAACCAGCTTGCAAGAAAGGGTTCTGAAACAACATTTACTGGACCTGAACCATGTCTGGCGATGACCAAGATCGCGATACGTGATGTAGTGGTTGAGTGGGTCATAAAAACATACTTAGGTAGACTGGAACAACGTTGACAGCAGATGTGCTGGCTCTTAACTGAATACACTGAGCGTAGAAGAGTGATGAGTCTATTAACAGGACATAGTTTTCTAAAGAAGTACCTACATAGAATTGACATCTTTAAAGATAAGCCTATTTGAAGATTATGCAATGAGAAGGAGAAGATAGTCTACCAGATTGTCTTTGAGTGTGTTGCATTGGAACGGCGAAGATTGGTACTGCTAAGAGCAAGAAATTTACTGACAGGACTGCCGGAAAAAGATTTACCACACAGGTTACTAAAGTTGGATAAAGGGACTAACCTGTTTATGTAAATAAATTTACTAGGCATGGAATAATACAATAAACCATAGGCTGCAGTGTTAAGGGGACGATGGAAAAACCTGACTCGAGCTCAGTGCCAAACAAATAAATTGAAATTGAAAGGTTTCACTAGACCAGAAAGAATCATCTAAACGAAGTTCTGTCCCTTGAGATATCTGCAGAAAAGTTGAGGCCTCGATCAACTGTGGATCAGCAATTAAAATCTGTACCATCAGCATGTGCAACTGTAATGGCTAATATTCTGCCAACTACAAGTTACAGTGTTTCCCAAAATGGAGGTCAAGTCGTCCTGTTTGCGATGGCCAATAGATTTGTACAACTAACGAAGGCTAGTAGATTACCCAGACTTACTTGCAGGTGATGGTTATTGACGGCTATGTTTGAGTAGCAAATTGAGTCTTCTAAACCCTCTCTAGATATCAATAGCGAGCTTGAATCTGGATGACCTTGCCAACTTTCCGCATTTGTTGGATGCTCTTCAGGACCTCTTCTTCCATATTGTAAAAGAAGTTAAGACAACTTTCTCAATATCTTTTGAAGCATGGCGTGGCCGTCTTGTTGATTAGCAACACGTGATGACAGCTTAGATATAAATTCAAACTAGTCAACTACAAAATCCATCGTATTGATCATCGTTTTAGGAGCCGTAGAGGTAGCACTGTCATTGTAGTGAATACAAGGTGATCAAACTTATCAAGAAATTTCTTCTACACCCTATATTAGCTTGATGATCTGCTTTTTATGTTTTATGATGGTATTAGAAAAAAAACCATTTATTATTAATCCTGACAATACAAATTAATTTCTTCTCCAGTTATCCATCCAGAATCCTGTGGCAGTTGCGCTTAAGTCAGAGAGGTTGGGTATGCCATGTAGGGTTGCCAGATGGCCGGAAAATCCGGGACGCGCGCTAGCTTTACCTTGAGTGCACAGAACCAGATGGCCGGAGGAAATGGAGCGCAATGGAGTGTGTATGTTTGGTCCCCGATCTGACATCTCCGCACTGGGCGCATTATTGTAAAATCATTCTATTCCCATTGCTCGACCTATGAACATTGCTTGTCAACTGCGCTAATAAACACGTACGAACTGTGAGGTGCAATAAGTAGTTAATTGCAGTTATCATGGATTCATTGTCAACTCCATCAACAAGTAAGAAAAAGTTCACTGGAAAAGTGATCTCTGATTTAAAATCTTGTTTTTATTTTTCAATAGCTTCAGATGCATCAAATGTTGGCAATTTGAAAACATTTCCATATGCTATTCAATATTTTAATTGTAATAAAGGTATATGCAGGAAATTATTAGACTTTTACGAGGAAGCTGAAGATATATAAATGCCTTAAAAAATTACTATTGATGCCAATCTCAGGATGAATCAAATAAGTGCATATAGTGCAGACAATGCTTCTGTCAATTATGGTGCCTATAATTCTGTATATCAGAAATTAAGAGAAGAAAATAAAAGCCAATTGTTATTGCCATGTAATAAATAATTGTGTGAAATATGCATTAAAAGGCATCCATGTTGATATAGAAAGCATAGTCATAAAAATTTATAATGAGTTCAGTTCATCAGCATTAAAAACACAAAACTTGAAAGAATGTTGTGAGCTTGCTCAAATACAGTATAAAGAGCTGCTAAGACATGTACCTACAAGATGGTTGTCACTTTTGACAGCTATAGATCGCCTTATTCAGAGTTAGCTTGCTGTGAAACATTATTTCTTAAAAAAAGGTTCAGACAACTGCCACAAGGTGTTATGGGACTTTATTTCAGAAGCTTGCTATATCAGTGACATAAATAATGAGGAAGAATGTAAAAAAGAAGGCAAGAATGACTGTTACCTCTTCTTCTTAAGTAATGTGTTGCCTGAATTTACAAAAGTGATTTTGCTACTAGAAA
Source organism: Holotrichia oblita (assembly GCA_023690525.1). Taxonomy (NCBI): domain Eukaryota; kingdom Metazoa; phylum Arthropoda; class Insecta; order Coleoptera; family Scarabaeidae; genus Holotrichia; species Holotrichia oblita. Next base: position 44,197,121 of record CM043023.1, read on the forward strand.
GTGAGAGCTTCACTATTTTGAAAATGGTTCATGCCATGCGAAGTCTTCACGATCTGGGGGCTTTGCGAGTAAAGTCAGGACCATCTTTAGAAAAATTGATGGAGAAGAAAGAAATCAATTCACATCACAGGCACACATTTTTCTTCAAAGAGCCATTAAATATTTAGAAGAGAGATATGATTTCGGTTCCAATGGACTCTATAAAAAGTTTGAGCTTTTATCGCTCAAATCGGAGGAATTAGAGTTGACTTGGGAAGTGCTTTCCGAAATTTCCCACATATTGAAATTGTTAATATTCATTCCCTTTATACAAAGTTTGCATGTCTGAAAACTGTGTATAAGGTGCTTCCGAAAGACTTGCCAAGCGACGAATTCTTCAGAAATAACACTTCCACAAACTTTACAAATTTAAAGAAAGTAGTTTGTTTTGTTCTTTCAATTCCAACAAGCAATGCCTTTTGCGAAAGAGTATTTAACCAACTGAATAGTTTATGGACTGAAGAGCGAAACCGAATGTCCATGGATTTAATCAAATCCGAACTGCAGACTCGTATCAATTTTGACGAGTCGTGTTCAGAAATTTTATCACTTTTGCAAAGCTCTGACGGAGAAAAACTAATAAAACTCGCAAAATCCAGTGATAAATGCCATCTGGCAACCCTAATGCCACGGCATTTTGGTCGACCTGTAGCTTGTGATTAGGTTGATAGACTTTTAGACATGCATCTAGATTGTGTGTTTAATGGTGTGATGACTTTTAACAGTTCAACTGCATTCTAGAAGCCCAAATATAAAACAAGGCTTCATCAGAAAAAAAGGACATTTAATATATACAATATTTTTGGAATATTTTTGATTTTATATCTACTTAAATCTACAATACAAGATGATCTTTTAACGATATCAAGTTAAGCAGATGGAGAAAAATCGAACAGCGATACTAATCTTTTAAGAATGCTAAACGTGTCCGAGTGATTTATGAGTAACTTTATTCGAAATCGTTGGACGATCTGTTGGGGACATTGTTGGCAAATCTCCAAATATTACGGACGATTATTCTTTGATATATATCGTTTGTATTACGGTTTACGTTTGAAATTATGTGAGCAGTATGAGTAGTTGACAGCATGACCTGAAGATAGTACATGAAATAGGTGTTAGATATGATTGAGCATGAGGGTGTCCGTGCCATAAATTGTCAAACAACATGGATAGTTGAGTAATAAATTTTGATATTTATGTTCAAAAAAAAAGTACTGTGTCTGGTGAAATATTCAAGGAAATCAATATTGCAATGAAGGTTGTCTTTTTCGGAATTTCAGGGTGATTTTAATTGTATTTAATTGTAAATGTTGTGAAATTCTAATTTAATTTTGTAGATACATATATAGAAGGAGATAATTTAAATTACAACCTATATGTATGGGAAGTAATAATTTAGTTTAGAATTCTGGGTGCCTCCTTACCTTCATTAAACGTAATTTTATTCTCGCTGGCTGTGCTACTGGATCGGGTCGATTTTGGTTCATACTGGTACCGTTTCGTGGGCGTTGACTGACTAGAATACGTGAACTTGGAGTAGAACGGTCTGTGGTGGTAGTTCTTGGTTATTTGATGGTGATGATGAGATCCGGATAGTGTATTCGATTCTTCGCTATCGCTTTCATCTGTAAATAATAAACATATATAATTACGTTAATTGAAGTTTTGTCGAATTATGTACATCGACGACAAAAGTAATCTCTAAAATTGAATACGAGTTCTCTTAAAATTAATAGCTTTCTCGTTATTGCTGAGGTATCGTTTGTCCTTTGCATGTTTGCTCTACACTGAAGGTTAATTGAATTGGTGGTGTAATGGACACGCATGGGATTAATAAAGTTGTTTGTTAATACCGAGATCGGTTGCGTTGATTCGGTTTATGTAATTAGTTCATCCGTGGAAATTTGTGTTAAACGGATAGTCGTCATCTAATTGATAATACTATTATCGAAATTAAATAGATTTATGCTTATGTTTGGACAGAGTTGGATATTCTCGGATAAGTTCAAATAAAGTGTCGTTTTGTTTGCACCATTTACTTTCAGACTTTAAGCTTGAGAAACATGTAGGTGGTGCAATGCTGAACTACTGATTAAGGACTGAAAAACTGAAGTTCAGAAAAAATTTATGCAAGCAGGTTATTGGTAGTTCAAGTTTCGGCCTTCCAATCGAAGAATTATCTCCAAAGCTGAAAGTTGGACACTAACTGTACAAGACGAAGCATATTGCAGAAACGAATCCTCAATTCCAAAAAGCTTATGCAAAAGAAGGAAAAATATTGTTCAGGTGACTTCAAAAGCACTGGACACTGATGTACCAATCAAAAAAGATAAACAAAAACACTAGGAAAAAAAATGGAAAAAAGATTATGCCTTAGTATTTTTCAAACTGTGCTTGATAGGGAAGAAAGCTAAGAAGAAAAGTAGAAGTTAATTGTGATGAAGAAGAAACAAAGTGAATCTTTTTTAAGGTACTCGCTGGCTTTTAATTTTTACAAATATGGCTTGTCAGCTGATTTTCATCTCATTCGACTTACGGGGGAGGTTCGTAACGCATTGGAGCTGAGGGGCTGTTTTTCTCGATTTCGCCCACGCGTTTAACTTGGTGTAGCACGATGGTCTACTATTTAAAATGGGCAGCTTTGACATGAACCCGAATACGATAGTTCTTATCCGTTCTTGACCCCAACAGCCCGCCACCTCGTGTTTTGACTCGTAGAATATTGGAGATGGGAAATTAACATTCAATCGCGACTTGGCCGTCCACTTGCAATTAAAATTCATTCCTACACAGCATCCAGAGCCTCGCGGTTAGACTGCAACCCCATCTTAGAGTTTAGAACGCTAAAGGACAAATAGTCCAGTCTTAGCCAAAACAGACGCCCTCAGGATAAGCCTTGCTTTCCACAGAAATCAGTCTTGGTCTGAATATTGTGCTCATCCTGGTTATTATCAAAATCAGTGTGTTCATAGGAAAAAAGGACCTGCTAAATTCGCGTTTCTGTGGTCTTATTAAATTAGAGCTAAAGGAGGTCTGGATGTGAAATTACCGATTCAATATGAGGAGATGTCGACTTGATGGTGACTTGGGGTGGAAGCATGAATATCTGAGTCCACTTTCATAATGTATTGGATCCTACAGAGCTGTTCTCTCGAGGATACGTGTGGGGCAACACCATTGCATATCCTCTCAAAGGTGGAAATTTTAACTCTTTATGGATTTAGTATTTCGCTTGCAAGTCAAGATTCTGGCAGATGTTGAAACGGGGTCCAGTGTTGATGTTGCCAACAGAAACTTAGGAATAGCGCTGAAATGGTGCCTGAATGTCAAAATCGTGTCTAAAGTGATATCAAGGTATTATACATGAGGTTGTCTTCCGATTCGAGTGTGGAGTGTTCCTAGTGAACCAAATAAAAAATTGGACACCCGAAGATGGGTATCATCTACAGAAGGCCCTATGAGACAAGTTGACCTTCTTAAACGCGAAATAATGTTCAGAAAAATTTAAGGTACTCAGGCAGAAACATTTCGGAAAAGATCTACTGGAGCCTCCGAGGGTATTCAAGTTTCCAATGGGCAAGTTACTGGACTTTATAGAGGACAGTGAACTTCTCAACTGTTAATCGAAGAATCCTTACTGATTTGCCGGGAAAGTATTGCAATGTGTTTATGTGTTTAAGAGACGAAATTGCAATTTTTTCTGGAAGAGGAAAACAGACTAGAAATCGATCAACTTATTAAACTTGTTTTTGTAATTATTGAAAGTCATTTAGCTATGCTGGAAAAGCATGCAGCTGGAGCCAGTCCATTTAGGCTCAGATTTAGTTCATGTTTAAGGTTGTGCCAATGCTTGTGCACGCACATTTGTAATTCAATTTGTAGTATAAGCGTAGAGGTGCAATTGTTATTATCTTAGGGGCTTTAACTACTTATGAAATATAAATTTGAGTCTCAGCTTAAGCCTAGATTTCTAGTTCATGTTGCGATTTTGATACAAATGTCATTACAAATGTGTCAAAGTCGCGTGTTCAAGTATTAGTACAACCTTAAGCATGAAACTCTGGGTTGTCCTGGTTGGTGTCCTCTTTTTGATATTAAACATTAATCGAAATTTTGAAAGTTCTGAAAGTTTCTCTAGAGTTTCAGATTGCTCTGACTTCTCCTAATATTTCGAAACCAAAACTGAAATACTTTAAAACAATACGACGAAGAAAACTAAGTTTTGTCAACCCTTCCTCCTTTTTCTTGGAAAATTGATATGTTGAAGCTGTGCTAAGATATTTTCTGAAATTGTTCCAAAGTTTTAACTTTTTGTCGTAAACAAAATTTCGCTTGTTCTCCGTTTTTTTAATATCGAACTTTTGAATTGTTCCCAAAATTAGTCGTATTGTTTTATTTATAAAAACAATATTCCAAATGGTGTTCATAAGATATTCCATCTAAAGTTTAGCCCAGCGGTAGCCAACCTTTTCCTAAGAAGTGCTCACTATCAAGACTACCAATCCGATTTTTTATTTCTATTATATTCATAATAGAAAGTGTTTGTTTGCAAACATATGTTGCGCCAAACCTGCAACAATATCTAAGTCCCAAGTCATGAAGTTTTGGGAAATTACCCATTGGTACAAAATTCCAAAATTCTATGGATTAGTTGAATTTGAAATATGTTTGAATATCGGGAGGGTAGTAATACAGGTTTTCGACAGTAGGTAACTGAAAAAAAGTTCAATATTTTTCTTGTCATCTTGAAAATCAGCAAATCTGGTATTACATGAGCTATTTAATCGAGTTATCAAGCTGCTTAATTTATCATATTTTGGCTCTTTATTAAATATATTTGCTAGATTCCAAAATCTTTCAAAATCATTTCCTTTTGAAAGCCAACGCACACTACGGTGAAGAATTAATTCACCATCTTTAATTTTATTAATACACATCGCATTACTGGATCTACAACAGAATATAAGTCCAAATCTTTAGCGCAAAGGACTTCCTGATGTATAATACAATGGTATTTAAAGATGTCTCGTTCCAAATATATTTCAAGCAAAGTTGCACAACCTCTTGTTTTGCCAATCAAACATGGCGCTCTATCTGTGCAAATACTATCCAATTTTGCCCATTCTACACACAGCCATGCATGCTTCGCAAATCAAGCACACTGGCTTGGTAGTATTTTGTTTGGTAAACAAATATTCTTCTTCCCACGCTATGTTAAAGTCACAAATTACAATGTCATCATTATACTTTCTTTTCGATGTCGATGGCTTATTAAAGAACATATTTATATTGAAAATTCACACCGAATGTAAGACACAACAAAAATATGGGGAATATGCCGCAGGTTGGCCACCTTTGGTTTAGCCTATGCTGTATTATAAGACTTTTTGTATTTTTAAATAATTTCCTGTTGTCATCTAAAATTGATTTGCATTTTTATATTGTTTTTTGAGCATCTTCAAACTCTCCTTTCTTTGGTCTTCATTTCTCCTATTTTATTATCTTATTTGGTCCAATTAGTGTTAAATGAAGGTCTCTCCTTAATTTTTTGGTTATTTTTATTTGGTTTTCTTCTTCTTTTGGATGTTCAAAACACGATTGTGTTCATTATCACCTTCATGGGGTAGCATTTTATTTGTTGGAAAGTTTTTAGATTATTTGGTTTTCTCTCTTTCAGCGTTCTCTTTCTCGTTTTGGATACTGTGATGGGAAGACGTAAAATCTTGTTAATGAGCCGATTGGGGGTAGGGGTAATTCGGGAGGTTTGGGGCAATGGGTGGTATGGGACAGCCGATGTATAAATTGAATTTTGCGCGAATTTTGTACCAGAAGCATGTAGTTGTAACTTGTTGCAGTGCTACCTTCAGTTGTCTAAAAATACGCGAACGGTACACGTCGTTTAGTGATCTTCTGGCAGTGTTAGTGTTTTTACGCTCCAAAAGTAAGTAATCACTTAACCACATTTTTGAAAATATTTACGAATTTTAGTGAGTAAACCTAGCTTACGCGGATTGGTACTCTAATTACACACAGGGAGGAATGGAACATAGACATTCGGGTGGTATGGGACGTGTCCCATTCCTCTCTGTATACGATTTAAGACGAACAGAGAACCAGTAGTCTACTTGTAGATTCAAGATTGTTAATAATCTTTCTAAAAAATATTTTTATTTTCAGATGTTACTTATACGATGCCTAGAAAGTGGCAAAAAAGCATGCTAATAGGGATATTGCTAATGAATACATTTTACAAGCAGTTAAAATGGTTTGTGTAGATCAGTTATCAATTAGGAAAGTTGCTACTGTCATGCATATCTCGAAATCAGCAAGACATGTAGGCAAATACCCAACTGCAGAAAATAAAGAGAACATAATATATCAACCAAACTTGACTTGCAGCCTCATATTTTCAACAGAACACGAGAACATGTTGAGCGAGTATCTCATAAAAGCTAGTAAAATGCATTATGGGTTAAGCACGATTCAAATTAGGACTCTCGCCTTTCAGTATGCCAATGCTCTGCTTTTAAAGTATCCAAATTCGTGGAAAGAAAAAGGCATGGCTGGCAAGGATTGATTTTATGGTTTCCGGGATAGGCATAAAGAGCTATCTCTAAGAGCTCCTGAGGCGACGAGCCTATCTCGCGCAGCAAGCTTCAAAAGTTGACCATGAAAGTGATACTGAATCTTCTTTAAGTGATGAATCGTATGACGACAGTCCCTTAGATCTCCGGGTCGGCGTTCACCCTATAGCGTCGACCCTTAAAACTCTGCGGCTGCACTACCCAATCCCTGGTTTCATAGTTCCAGGGCAACGGGCGCGGCGGGAGTAGACTTCGTATATAGGGGAGGATGCTTGGGCGTAGGCATGGGCATACGCTCCGGTGTCCGGCCGCTAACCGTCGGAATATACGGTGGGTAAGTGAGGCACCCTACGGCGCTTACCTAGAGAACTCTGCAGCTGCACTACCCCATCCTTGGTGGCCACACTCAGGGAAACGGGCGTGGCGAGAGAATTTGGCGAAGATAGTAGGGGAGGATAAAAGTCGGTTCGCCGAGGAGTAGTCCGCCCGCTGGTTGTCTGGTTGGGGAAACCTTCGGTTTCATCCTAAAACAACTCGGTGATTCTGGTACCCTACGGTTTCACTGTAGCTGCCGCGGATACTTGATCGCCGGAGGGGCGAAAGGGTTGGCGCGGTTGGCATTTTGGGGTAGGGCTTTTGCCCGGCCGTCCCCGTAGGTCAGGCTTAATTCACGGGCGGGCTGGTTGTATCTCACGGCCAGATTCCGTTTCCCACGCTTAGCCGATAGTAGGCATCCGCAAGGAGGCCTAGGCCCCGTGGGGTTAGATGTGAGGTAGGAGTTCGCTAAAGCGTCTCCAACGGTGACCCGTCCAACGTTGACAAGAAAACTTGTCTAACATGGGTAGCACGGGGGAGAGGAGCCCACCGGTTCGCCGGGCCTCTCCGCGAGGTGTCGGTCTCGTGCGGGCAACTGGTTTCGTGCCTTTTTGTCCTGAGGAGTGTGTGTACCTTCCCTGACGCCGCATACCTAACGGTCGGTCGGCAGCTGGGTGCCCCTTTGGGGTCCAGCAACCACTTACGTCCCTTAGATCTAAGCGAATCTGAAAGGGAGGACATCGAATCACATCAGGCTGTTATAGATGTTGAAGACTTCGCATTAGTCAAATTCGCTACAAAGAAGAAAGTAATTTATTACATAGGTAGAGTAAACGAGAAAATAGGTGAATCGGAGCTTAGTATCAGTTATTTAAGAAAGAAATTAGCATCAAACAAATTTATCTATCCTATTGTCCCTGACGTTAGCATTGTAGAGGGAAGTATTATTTTACTGAAACTACCAAAACCGCAAACTGTTGGTGGTACAGAAGGAACACAGAACGAACACAGTCACAATAGTCCCTTACTATCCGACCTGGCGTTCCATTCCAACCGAATAATCCGGATGTATGGGACATTTAACGAATATTATATAAAAAATATACTTATACATTCTTTAAATACCTTTCTACATCTTCTTATTTTATTTTTAATTAAGGATTTATGTTTAAGTTTCGTATTAATGCAATAAAATCGATAGGAATAATTTGTGTCGTTGATTTATGCAATTTAAAGTTACAAGTGCCCTACTCCTCCCACCCTAACTCTATCATCGCTAATTATTGAGAAACTCTTTTCAAATTCTTTTATTCTTACTTAAACATTTATAGAAAGGAAGCGTTATTAATGTTCTCGTGAAAAATCTGCAATTCATAAACCTGATTTACTTGCCAATAAACTTTAATACATCGTTGTCCAAGTGCACTATTAAATTCATTATTCTTAAAGGTTCCTAACATTAAACAATTATTAATTTTACAACTATGTACTACAAAAAAAAAACATTATTAACGAAATAACAAAGTAGTATTTTCGCCGAACTTTACACCGGTTATTTCTCACATGCCTTTCAGAATTATTACGCAACCAGGCTTTGCCGGCTACAGTTCCTAAAATTAGTAACCACGTGAGAGTCGTCGGTATTCTAGTATTTTTTCCATTCCTCGCTTAACTCGCGTATGCATACGTAGCTTAACGTCAAGAGTACCATGACGAAAGCGGTAACAATAATATGCACCCGTGATTTCTCCTGACATACATATTTCAAGCTTGCTAGTATAAAGCGATGTCAGGTCTCGTGTTACATCGTGAATATTTCGCTGCTGTTATTGTAATTCTGTGTGACAGTAGACAGTTATCATCAGAGGCGCCCGAGTCCCCACTGTATGTACAGTTGCTGTTGGGAATAACATCTCCCGAAGGGGGGTATTAATTCTTAATACCGACGTCGCAAGTGCACGCACGAAACGATCTTATTATTAATGTAACAGTTGGAAAATTTACGATAATGTCCAGCGGTTATTTTCATTATATGCAGCTGATGAATGGGATGTATACAATATTGTTTTATGCATTGTGTATGGTGGTTTAATTGATTATTAAGAACGTTTTACTATTTAAAGCAGATAATTAGTAATTATGTGAATGCATGTAATGTAGACTAATATAATTGCTGCCTAGTATACGTCGTATGTAATTCATCATTATTTTGTATTAAAATGAGCGTTACGAATATATGTACAGCGTGATGATAAAATGCGGAACTATTTCGCGTCTTGTCACTATAATTTTTTCTCGTAGAGTGGTCAGTAACACCAAATAATAATTCGTCGTTATTGTTCCACCCTTATCCTTAGAAGGATATTAAGCATATCTTCGTAAATCTGCTTACTTCTTATCCCTTTTGTACTTAATGATGACTCGATACTCGATACTTCGAGTTTCACAATTTTTTTGACTCTACAGTAATAGTTTTGCTGTTATTTTATCGACTTGGTAACCAATAATAAAACAAAATATTTAAATTCAATTGAATCACGCGCTCAATACATTATTCGCAACATTTAAGTGCACCATTTGGATTTCCACTGAAGAAGTAAAGTCCTATTAATTGATTATCAATGAAATCAACCAAACACAATCGGTTTTGCTTCAATCTTGTGGCTACTTTGACGTTATTTATACAGGGCGGTCCTCAATAAGTGCGAAAAGTTTGACTGGGCTATACCTTGGATTATTCTAAGAAAAACAGTTCCTGTAAATACACGATGTTTAAGACATTTAAAATTCATTTGCAAAAGCTATTGAACAAAATTATAACAAGTGTTGGAAATGACTGCCCCCAGCGGCGATAGACGATTCTGACCTTCTTCTTACTGACTGGCGAACACGTTCAAAAAATCCCAGATGTATTCTGAATTGTTTCATATGATGCAATTATGCGATTCCGTAAATCTTCAATATTTTCAATCGGGGTGGAATAAATCAAAGATTTCAGGTCTCCCCAGAGAAACAAAATCGACGAGTTGTTAGTTTTGCGTGTGGGTTTTGTTCTGCCCAAACATGATTATTATAAAAATTTGTTATGACTGTCCTGGAGAAATTAGCTTCATCAGTAGAAAGCACTTCTGCAAAAAACTGAGGATTGTCTGCAAATATCTCTAGAAGCCATTGGCACAAAACAACTCTTTGTGGAAAATCTAGTGGTAATAACGCTTGTACGCGCTGAATGTGATACGGAAAAAATAGTTGTTGTCTTAAAATTCTCCAAACTCTTTGGTGGCTAACGTTTTGTATGGTGTGGGAAAAAGTTCATGGCGTTTTTGCCGATGTACGGCGTCAATTACAAATAACTCACGAATGCTCGATGGAAACGTGTCACTTCAGATGTACGTGTGAGTGTATAAACATCGAAATCGGTACGGCAGTTGGAAAGTTGTTTGCATTTAAAAATGGAGAAACGTAATGAAAAATTGCGCTATATTTTGCAATATTATTATGACAAAGGGAAGAACGCTGCGCAGGCTTGTGAGAAAATTTGTGCTGTGTATGGAGAAGATACATTATCAAAATCTGCTGCATGGAAATGATTCGCTCGCTTTCGTTCTGGTAATTTTAATGTTGAAGGTGAGTCATGCTCTAGTCGTCCAATCACTGAAAAATATGACGAAATTCTTAAAAAAGTTCAGCAAGATAGGCATATCTCCAGTCTCGCTATCAGAATGGAGCTAAGCATTGGCCACAAAACAGTTTTGAACCATTTACACAAGGCTGGCTGCACAAAGAAGCTCGATGTATGGGTACCTCATAAGTTGAGCGCCAAAAACATGTTAGATCGAATTAACATCTGCGATACGCTGCTGAAGCGCAATGAAATCGAGCCCTTTCTCAAGCGTGTTATAATCGGCGATGAAAAATGGATTACGTATGACAATCGCCAACGTAAAAGATCGTGGATAAGGGATAGTGAATCGTCACAAGTGTTCCCGAAGCCGGGATTGACGTCGCAAAAAGTAATGCTATGTGTGTGGTGGGATTGGAAGGGAATCGTTCACCATGAGCTACTTCCAGTTGGCCAGACAATTGATTCCCAGCGTTATTGTGAGCAATTAGACAGATTACGCCTGGCAATTGAACAAAAACGGCCCGAATTGCACAACAGGAAAGGTGTTGTCTTTCATCATGACAATGCCCGACCACACACATCTTTGATGACTCGTCAAAAATTGCGAGAATTTGGTTGGGAAGTTTTAATGCATCCACAATATAGTCCAGACCTGGCACTCTCGGACTACCACTTGTTCCGGTCGCTGCAGAACTCTCTCAACGGAATTCAATTGGTATCAAAAGAAGCTTGCGCAAACCACGTAATTCAGTTTTTAAAACAGAAACCACAGAAGTTCTACGCCGATGGCATCATGGCCCTGCCTGGCAAATGGCGAAGCATTGTTAATAGTAATGGAGCATATTTGAATTAAATACATTTATTTTCACTCTCTAAGAAAAGCAGTTTTATTTTACTAGAAAAACGCTACAAACTTTTTCCCGCACCATTACAGAAATTTAGTTTCTTAAAACTGCTTTTAACATCTTCACTTGTCTATTTTTCAGCAAGAAATATTTGGGTTTTTCTAATGCCAGAACGATATATTTTTTCTCTGCTCTATTCTTTATATTATAATTTTTGCTTCTAGGTTTCGTACAGAACCTATTATTTACTAAAGTACCTATATTTTAATTTTTTAAATTCTTGTATCTGGCTGTAGTTTTATTTATCTTCATTCCGAAATCAGTTCATTTTCAACAAATTATTGGTTGCCAAATGGACAAAATAACAGTAAAACTATTTCAGTAGAGTCAACAAAAAATAAAACGTCAAACTCTTTCTTTTTCACGCCTTAAAGCAAATTAAGTGTGTGGATAGGAATAATAGAACGGCGCAGTAATATTTAATTGGAGTTGAATCCACCTAGTGTCAAAACCCCTTGAGCAGAATTAGTAATACCTGGCAAGGCTGAGCTACTTTCTTGGTTGACTATTTAGCCTCCTTACAATTCCTTGTGGTTAAATAGGGCACTCTCGTTGGGGAGAAGGCTAAAGGACGTTGTATACCCAAGTTTAGAGAAATCGCATGATCTTCAAGCACGATAGAAAAAATTAAATGTTGAAGCGGGCAAAAGTGTTTTGTATGGGGACTCCTAAATACCACCAATATCTGATAAAATTAATGAGGAAAAAAGAGAGAGACTACTCTGACAGCTATTCAGAGAGTAATTTTGATGTCGAGATCTTAACAATGGACTTTGATACTGAAATGAGGACTAATGTTGACTATAGGTTAGTAAAATTTGAAAATATATAACAATATTAACAATGGACTATAGTGAAATGAAGGACTTCAATGTGATGACTATTAGGTATATAACTATTAAAAGATATACTCGACGGTAAACCACGCTACCACGCTAGAGGTGAAAACCTTCTGAGAGAAGATTTGCTCCATAGACTTCAGTTGCATTAGTGACGAAACGTCGCCTTAGTAGATCTTGTGTTTCAGTTAAATTTGTTTTGTATTTAGTTTATTGTATATTACACTACTACGAAACTGCCAATGGTCTTGCAAAGAAAACATGATGCGGCGTTCCGATTCCAAAAGACATCTAAGAGCTCACCTCCAACAGTGAGAAAGTGAACAAAAGAGACAATCAAGAAAAGTTTATTACTTTTTCAGCCATCTGGGCTAAATCTCTGCTGGAGCTCAACAGAGGAGACCTCAGCATCATCACGGCTTTATTCACTGGCGGTGGTCCATTGAGGTACCACCTGAAGAAGATGGGGAAGGTGGATTGTGATAAATGCCGATTCTTTTCGAAACATAGAGAGGAGCATGGCCCAGCAGAGGCTCTACTACCTCAAACAGGCGCACGTAGAACCGTCTAATATTAGAATTATAGCCCTAAACTTCTCCAAGCCATACTTCGCTGAAGAGCTCAAAATAAAAATAAGCAAATTGAAGCAACTGAAACGGGCTTAGGGAGATACCAAACAACGTTCTCACTAGAACAAGAGAGAGAACTCGTGGAATATTTGCTACAATTGGAAAGCATGCTATTTGGTTTAACTTGCGATGATGTAAGAAAACTGGTTTACCAGTTAGCTGTTAGGAACTCTGTTTGTCATCGATTTAACGTGGAAAACGAGAGGGCTGGATGGGATTGGTTGCGAGGCTTTCGCGAACGAAATCTAAGGATCTCTCTTAGAAGTCCAGAACCTACATCATCAAGTAGAGCACAAGGTTTTAATAAACCGCGAGTTAGTAATTTTTTTAAAACATTAGATAATATAGTAAAGAAACATAACATTGATTCCTTAAGATTCTGGAACGTAAACGAAACAGGATTGTCTAGTGTTCAAAGGCCCCAAAAAGTATTTGCCGAAAAGGGAAAAAAACAAGTAGAAGCATTAACCAGCGCAGAAAGAGGACAGCACATCACGGGTGTTTGCTGTATGAACTCTGCAGGAAACTTCCACCAGCCTTGATCTTTAGCAGAAAAAGATGGAAAAAATGAGTTACTAGACGGGGCTCCTCCAGGAACACTGGGACTTATTAGCGACTCTGGTTGGATGATGTCACATATTTATTTTTCTTCAGTGGCTAAAATATTTCATTCAGTATGCAAAACCATCATTGGAAAATAAAGTATTACGTCCTTAAGATGGTCACGAAAGTCACAAAGATTTACGAGTTATAACTTTAGCAAAGCAGAACAGTATCATTATGATTACATTTCCGCCACAATGCACCCACCGGATGCAACCTTTAGATATTTGCTTTTTTGGACCAGTAAAAAGTTATTATAACCAAGAAATATCAAAATGGTTAAGAAATCATACCGGACGGGTCGTCACACAATATTAAGTAGCAACACTATTTGCGAAGCTTATGGAAGCTTATGGCCTCAGCAGCAACAGATATTACGCAAGAACAGCAGCAAGATAAGATCATAATACACATGAACAATCTTAGAATAATGCAACAAGTCTTCAAGAAATTTTAATTTCAAAACCTTCTACTTCACACGAAAGAGATGAAACAACGCGCCAATAAGCTTTAATTTTACATCCTTTCATATCTTTTGGATCAGACCCGAAGAAATATCATCTCGTCCACGAACAGAAAACACCAAAGGGCAGGAAGCAGACCACTGGTAGTCAAGTGTTTACAGAAAGTCCTGTCCTAGCTGAAATAAAGGCAAAAGTTGAAGCAAAAAAGGACCGCCGAATTAAGACGTTCAACGAACAGAACCAAGAAGAACATTAAAATGCAATTAAATGTATCAGATGGAGAAAAAGAGAATAATATGAACTTCGAAGATGATGCTCAGGAAGACGTTGCTTGTATTTTTTGCAATGACGTATAATCGAAATCAAATCTTGGATACGTTGTCAAATTTGTTCAAAACGGGCTTATTGTGAATGTCTTGGGGTGGGGAAAAAAAATAAAGAATTACATTTGTGAGTTATTACTTAACTAAATGTACTGAATATGTTATTTTTTTCTAAAGTGTTATGTTTACAATATTTTCAGTATAATTAACTATGTGTTTATCTATTTTAAAAGAAAAAATAATTTTTAAACGTGTAGGTACTTGTTTCTGTTCTTACTTTAGAAAATTTCGTTGTGTTCTTACTTTGGAAAATTAGATTGTAATATACAATAATTTTTCATTGTACACTCATATCTTTTAACTTTACATTTTAAGAAATTTTGCTTTTCATTAATAATTTTTTTTTTGATCTAAAGTTACCATTAGGGTATAATGACATAGTGTATGTCATTTTTGCAAAGTAGTATTGATAAAATGACATAGTAGACAGTTTAGGCAAAACACTGCTATTTGCAGACAGTCACACTTTTAAAATATTGTCTTTAATTTTGTATGTCATTTTAGGTCAGTTTACATGGAAAAAGCCAAGAAAGACTACATTATCCGGTGTAGTAGCAAAGTCAAGAAATCGCAAACGAGCAAATGCGTTCAAAGTTTACTCGTAATGCGAAACACTCGTTAATCGAAACAATATTTGACGAAAATTCAAGATAATGCTTCATGCAGAAAAAATGATTTTTTACAACATTTATTCATTTAAATATAGTAACAAAGTATATATCTATTAATAATATGATTAAATAACAAATTTCTGCAAATTGTATTCAACACGATAATCTGGAATTCAAAATCCATTTGTAAAAAAATATTTGACTACATATGTTGTAATAAATTCTTTTTTATAGAAAGCTGTCTAGACGCATTTGTTTTTGTCGACTATTCAAAATTTGTTGAAAATGCGAGGTAGCATTATCGTAAAATAAATTTGTAGCGCGCATTGCTACTGGTTTATTAGGATGATGTTTGTTAACATGCAATTAGCATTTCTCTTATTGACTGAGAAGATTGTTGCTCCTCTGTTGCCTCCTGCTCTTCCTCTGCTAAATCCTCCACCATTTTGTGTTGTGAAGCAGAATGCAATTCTATAAGCTCTTCGGTAGTTAGCTCTTGGCTGTGCTCTTCAATAAGCTCATCGATATCATTGTTATCCACCTGCAGTCCCATAATCTCGACTAAAGTTACAATATCGTTTACTATAGGCTCCTTAGGTACCGTTTCAAAACCTTCTGACTCACTGTCTATAACGTTCTCCGGCCAAAGCTTCTTCCAAGCTGAAGTAAGGGTTTCCTTAGTTATTCCTTCCCACGCCTTTTCTATCAACTTGAGGCACGCTACAATGTGGAAATGATATTTCCAAAATTCTCTGAGAATAAGATTGGTCCTTTCAGTCACCTCAAAACAATGCTCGAATAGTGCTTTAGTATAAAGCTTCTTAAAGTTAGAGATGACCTGCTGATCCATAGGTTGCAGTAACGGAGTGGTGTTGGGTGGCAAAAACTGTATTTTTATGAATTTAAATTCTTCAAGCAGGTCATCTTGAAGGCCTTTGATGGGCAGGAGCGTTGTCCATTACAAGCAAGACATGGAGTGGCAGATCCACTTCAACTAAATATTTTTTCACGGATGGACCAAACACTCCATTAATCCATTCCGTAAAAAGGTCACGTGACACCCAAGCTTTGTTGTTGGATTCCATATCTTAAGCTACTCTTGTCAACTTTACACTTTTTGAAAGCTCGTGGAGTTTCTGAATGGTAGACAAGCAGGGGTTTGATTTTCAAATCGCCGCTTGCATTGGCACAAAATAACAGCGTGAGACGATCTTTCATTGGCTTGTGACCGGGCAATGCGGTCTCCTCCGCTGTTATATATGTACGCTTCGGCATCTTCTTCCAGAAGAGGGCCGTCTCATCACAATTAAACACTTGTTGCGGCAGATAACCTTCAGAATCGACGAGTTTCTTAAAGTCGCCGATGAAATTCTCTGCTGCCTGTGTATCGGAGCTTGCAGCTTCTCCATGCCTTACAACGCTATGGATGCCGGTTCTTACATTAAACTTCTCGAACCAACCACGGCTAGCTTTAAATACTTCCTCTTTTGCCGTTGAAGTTGATGGTGTGTTTTTAAGGAGATCAGCGAAAATTCTTTTCGCCTTCTCACAAATTACGTTCTCGTTAATAGTGTCGCCTTGTAGTTGCTTTTCATTAATCCATATAAGCAACAATTTTTCAGCTTCGTCGAGCATATGTGGCCGTTGTGCAGATATTCTTGTCACCCCCTTTGAAGCATCTAGCTCCTTAATCCTATTTTTATTTTTGAGAATAGTGCAAATCGTTGAAGTGGATCGATTGTACATGCGTGCTAGGTCAGCCACGCTCATACCTCGTTCTCGATTTTCAATGATTTTCTGTTTCATTTCTATAGTTATTTTTATTCTATTATGGCTGTCTTTTTGCGGCTGTCTTTTTGGAGACATTGTTGTAAGGGTTATTTACTTTTATAAAAAGGTTCACACACAAATAGTACACGACTTTAGAGAAATCTGTTATCAGTACCAAAGTAACACGCTAGCGCAGCGACTACTAAACACAGACTGATGTAACATGCAAACAACGCTGGGCTTCCCCTGTTCTGGTTACTCGCTGTGCGAAACATCGCTCGCTAAGCGAAACAATTTTTTTTAATTTACTTTGCTCGTTATGCGAATTACTCGTTATGCGAGGTGCTCGTTATGCGAGGTTCCACTGTAATATGAACGTAATGTAATCTCTTTAATAAACAATTTGCCGCTACTTCAAATAAATCCTGATTTATCATTTTATCACTATCTAGTTTACTAATATTTTGAAAATAATAATCTAAGCTCTATATACATCTATACTAAACAAAATACGTTTCTATATTAATAGATTATTTCCTTATAGCAATGAATAGTTATTATGCTGTCCGCGTCAATTATGATTTGTAAACAACCAATTTCTACGTTGCGTATACCCATGTTTATGTGTATTGTTATAACGTCACAGATAACGTGATAGTAAGAATCAACTTAATTGAACGCTAGTTATACGTCCATTGAGAGGCAGATGTTATTTTGTTCAAAGGAAACATTTTGATTTATAAGCGCCGAAACAAAAAAATAAAAATTTATAGATAGCAACAGTAGAAAGTTGACAACGATAAAAATACGAGTATTATAAAAATAAATATAATATATATCGGTGAAGGCCAAAAATATATAAAGAGGGAATCATTTTATTATTTAGTCGGTTGATTTTATTTTTGATAGAGGCTGATATTTACAAAAGAAATCATGGTCTAAGTTTATTTATATAGTTGTTATAGTGCCCAGTACTGTGCCAAGGACGTATTTCAACAAATAAAAAAAAGAAATTTATTTTACATCGATTCTATTTACAAATCAATTCACCTCTTGCTAATTTGAATATTATATTGTTACGTTTTCTTCGCGGAAAACCTCGAAAATCTAAACACAACATATACATTATGTACATACATATTCTAAGAAATAATCTCACAGAATTTACAAGTGCAAAGAGAGGTAAAAAATAAATTGTACATAAAATTAATTAATTCACGCTTCTACTACATACATATATGCTGGCGTGTAAAAATACCATTAAACCACAGTGTTTTATCTGCAATAAAAAGTTATTGTACATGTATACATACATAAGTATTTAATTTCAATGATCTTTTTTATTTTATGACTTCATCAATTGAGTTATTATTTCTTATTAGTTGTGTGTCTATTTATTTACTTGGCAGAAAAATTTTGTTGCAAAATTGAAATGCAGATCACAAATCTTGGTATTCAATAACTTATTACCAACATAACAAAGCCACTACATAACTGTGCGAGTAGCTAATCTGAATGTTAATGGAAATTTGTTTACTGGCAACTCCCTTTTCTCATATATTACAGTGTGTTCACACAATAAGTGAAAATCCAGTGTCGTATAATAATATTATTTCTCTTCTATTTGCTTTGCAAGTCTTGTGATATCGCTTCCAACTAGGTCTTCCTCATCTCCTTCTTCCTCCATCTCCCTGAGTCGAAACTTTTTTGCAATGCCTATTCTCCATCAGTCTTGCCACATGTCCTCGCTAGTTTAGTCTTTAGTTACTATGTCCATACAATTCTTTCAGTTCTTGATTGGTTCTCCTCCTCCATTGCTTAGATCCTTCTTAGTAATTTTTTCTCCCATATTTCCAAATTTATTTTATTCCTTTTAGTGAGCAGCCTAGTTTGGCATCCACACACTAGTTTTGGCCTTATAATACTTTTAACGTTTTCCGTTCTTGTATTGTCCACCTTTTTCTATTTTATGTTTCATCTCCATATATTTCGTTTTGTTCATTAATTGCTAACCCATATATCCCTGCCCTCTAAATTCACTTCTACATTCTCTAGCTCTTGTCAGTAACGTTACGTCATCTGCATAAGGCAATGATTTGCTGCTTCTTGTGGTAAATTGTCCAAATTCGTACAGATCTCGCTTTCTTGGAATATTATTTCAAGCATTAAATTGAACAAGACCGTCGACAGAGGGTCTTCCCGTTTCAAGCCTATTTTTCCCAGAAAACTCCTTAAAAGATCCCCTTCTACTGTGATTTTGTTTTGGGTATTTGTGAGTGTCATCCTTCGTAAGGTTGATTAGATTTTGATGGATTTTTAATTTCTTCATCGTTTGGAGAAGTTGATTTTGTATAACTGAGTCGTACGCTTTCTTGAAGTCGAGTCCCAAGTTCTGTTGCTAAAATAAATATTTGGTTTGTTGTTGATTAGTCTTATTTGAAACCTCCCTAATACTTTCCCACCATTTCGGTACTTGTTCGATTGGTAATAGTGATATGCTTCGGTGACAATTGGTCTTCTCTCCTTCTTTGTAAATGGGATATATAATTGCGTTATTCCATTGCTGGGGTAGTTCTTGCTCACGCCACAACTTGTTGACTCGCTCTCTAAGTTTTCCTTCTAGATACTCGACTAATTCTGCGGAGATACCGTTTTCTCTTGTACTATTATTGTTCTTTAAATTCTTAAGTTCTTCTTCTATTTGCATTCTTGGTTTGTCCTCTTCTGGCTCACCTTCGACATCTTGATTCGCTTCATTCAATTGTATTCAGCGATGTTTGAGTCACTCCTTGCGATTTTATTGCTTCCTGGTAAAAAATTTGTACCTCTTTCCTTTTACAGTGATCCTCCATTGCTTCGAGAACCATGCTTAGATACTTTCTTTTTTTTTTCTCTATATTTTTTTGCCTCACTCCCTAGTAGTTTATATTTTCGTTTTTTTTTTCTGATTACATTAATCCGTGAACCAGTCGTGTCTCTGCTCCATCGCTTTCCCATTTAAAGAATCCTGTTATGATTCTTTCATTATTCTCTGTAGTTCCTTCCATTCAGTTTGAATTGGTTTTGTTTGTGCATCCCTGCTCAATATTTTGTCTCATTTATCTCATTTTCTATCGTTTTTGCCACATCTTGGTTAAAGAGTTCTCGGACATTGTATGTATTTTTGCAATTTTTCTGCTTTCTCTTTATTCCTTTTAGTACCAGATGATGCTCGGAGTTTGCATCTGCTCCTCTGCCATATCTGCACATGTCTGTCGCACTGAGTTTTTGCTTACTTCCTATCAACAATTCATCTATTTGGTTTCTGGTCTTCCCATCTGAAGATTTACAACTCTACAATAATGGCATTTCGAACTGGCCCTTATCGAGCCGCCATTGCCGCTGCTTAGTACTATCAATAATGATATTTCTTTCCGTTCCTCTCGTTTCTGGTAAGCAGAATTATCCACTTATTTGGTTTGTTTATCAAATATGTTCACGCATATTCTTTGCCTTATGATGTACTTCAAAACCATGTATGCAGAACATCGATCACAGTAATGAAGTTGTAAGAATCTTTTCAGAATCTTGTCACTGCTAAATAATTTTTTAATTTTTCGGCCATTAACCCACCATAGCTGCGTTAATTATTTTGACATAAATTTTCTAACTGTTACCAATATTTACAAATTCCAATAATTCTTTATTAGTGAAAACGTCGAGAAATGCTACAATATAAAAAACTAAAACATATCTGTAATAGACACTCATGGTATATTGTTGGAATCGCCACTGCAAGCGAATGCAATGAAAATACATTAAGCATTAGTAGCAAACCATGTGGTTTCGACCTCTTTTGTCTCGTCAGTGCTTCTCCGAATGCAAAACCTAATTTCATCGCAGTTTGCTATACAACCTGTGCTGCACAAGCCTCATTCCCTTTAGTAGACAAGATTGGAAGTAGCACTGCCGGGTGTCAAAGAGTCAGCGGGTCAGTTTAAGTATTTTGGGTACAAAATTAAAGCATAAACTCTTTTAATTACTACTACGAAATTGAAGTCCATTGTGATAGCTGGAGTAGGCTGTATTATATTTTAATACAAAGTTCTTATAGACAAAAAGAAAATCTCAAGTTTCAACAAGCTTTGGATTTAATTCCGTACTATACTACCTGCAATGCATTGTTTTTTAATGAGTTTACACTTCTTAAAGACGCTTGAAACTCTCGAGACTTTCTCGATTCTTGATTATATAATAGTAAACGTACGTTCCAGGTTCTAATGTACCTCTAACAGACCTTGTAACAGTAGCAAACTCAATAAATTCAAACTTCAAACATGTTTTAACACTTATATAATACAAAAAAGACACGTGTTTTGTTTTGTGAACTTTAAAAATCAAAATACATAAAATTGTCCAACAGTAAAACGACAAACAATAATAAAAAATCTTGGAATACGTATTTACGACATGTCATAGTTTTAATGGTGCTTGGCTTTGTTGTGTGCTGTTAAAATCCCATTATCGAATGGAGCGGGAAATTACACATTTTAAAACGGTAATTGCGAATGTCCAAGCGGAAAATCGTCTTATTGTATAGTAAACCTTTTAATACAATTTTATTTTGATATTATAAGTGTATTATTACCCTAAATATTAACGTTTGTATCTAACCAATTTATCTAACGGATAAAAATTTCGTTACAGGAATTATTCCTATTGCGTTTTATTTACAACTGAGTTTTATGGCGGTAAATTGGTGTCATAATTCTCGCAAAATTAGCCACTACAGATACTATAAGACCAAAGTAACTCGCAATAAAGTTCTTGGGAACGTTATTGGCACGTGGTTTACTATATTTATTGATGCCCAACAGAAGTAGGTCAGTGCATCATTTAGACAGAGCTTGGCTGTGTTTACAGGGCGCAAGTGTGATAGTGTTGCTAATAATGTACTTCTTGAAGTACACAGAATGTAATTAAACACACATCGATTCCTGTATGCGCTAGATCTGGATAGAAACGGGAAAAGAAAATATAGGTATATTTATAGAAAAGCTTGCATATTTTTAATTTATTCTGATTCTTGAAGTTATTGAATTTGAGTAAAGAAATTGATCTTCTACTGAGAACACGGATAGATGGAAAAATATTAACGAAATCTTCGATGAGTTAGAGAGCATGTATTGCTGGCATAATTTTTCTGCTACAAATATTTATTGTGTAGATGAAGTAAATACGCAATCATAAAGTTGTTCTTTAAATTCCTTGTATTCCATTCCTTAACATGGGCAATACTATTGTGCAGAGAATACAAAGATTAGTTGGAAAGAAAAGGCAACACCAAATCGGTCAAGTCACATCTAGGAAACTAGGAGAGTTGGTGATTCAAGTAGTGTGTCAATAGTACTGCTTCATGTTTGAATTTTTCGTCGTAAGAGATATGACGGATACGTGCGAGGTCTGAACTGTATCCGCTATTTTGTTGGAAAAGCTCTCCCAGCTTTTTATACGAGGGAGCGTTTTTATATTCGCGGAATGAGCGGGTTGTAGAGGGGTGATTAGGCGCATTGGGGGCGGGGCCTGTGCAGCGACTCATAATTAGTATAAATACGAAGTTTCATTGTTATTAGACAGTTAGTCTTTGAGCTATCGTCAACCAAGTAACATAATCAGGAGTGAAAAGTGAAATATGGAAAAAATCGAATATCGTGCCGTTATAAAGTTCCTTACCAGGCAAGTAAAATCAGTCGCGACCATAATGAATGAGATGTCTATTGATTTACAGCGACTCTTGTCCAGGAAAAACCATGGTGTACAAGTCGCATAGTTTATTTAAACAAGGAAGGGCATCCCTTGAAGACGACCCGAGGCCGGACAGGAGCATTGAGGTGACCACGCCAGCACTTATCCAAAAAGTTGAAAAATTGTACTCGAAGATGCTCGACTAAAGAAGGAACAACTCGCAGAAATGGTTGGAGTATCCGATACAACAATTTTTAAAATCCTACACGATCATCTCGGCATGTCTAAGGTCAGCGCAAGATAGGTGCCGAGAATGCTCACGCCGCCGCAAAAACAACAGCGCGTAGAGTGTTCGCGTGCATTTTTGGATCTCTGTAATGAAGACAAGGATGGTGTATTGAGTCGAATTGTTATTGGAGACGAAACTTGGGTTCATCATTATGAACCTGAGTCCAAACAAGACTCTATGCAGTGGCATAAAAAGGGCACAGCACCTCTCAAGAAATTTAAAGTGTCACAATCAGCTGGGAAACTCATGGCAACGGTATTTTGGGACTCGGAAGGAATTTTGTTGATTGATTATAAAGATAAAGGTGTTTCTATAACCGGAGAATATTACGCTTCAATATTAGAGCGACTAAAAGAAGGCATTAAAGAGAAAAAAATGACGGGGAAAATTGACGAAAGGTGTGCTGCTTTTGCACGACAACGCGCCCGTCCACAAGAGCCGCGTTGCGTTAGCTGCCCTGCATAAGGTGAGCTTCGAAATTGTGAATCACCCACCCTACAACCCAGACCTGGCCCCGAGTGATTATTACCTGTTTCCGAAAATGAAAAAAGAGCTGCGGGGTAAAAGAATTTACTGCCGATGATGAAGTCAAGGAGGCAGTTTCAAAACGGCGTATTTTGCAGATAAAGAGAAATCATTTTTGTATGAATGAGGAAATATAAATAAATTTCCAATAGATGAATTGTCTAGATGTGAAAAATGTATCCTTTCAGTCTTTATAACTATTTAAATTTTTCGCATTGGAAGTTGAAAAAGTAAGTAGTACCAATTTAAGTAAATTTAGAAGGTATTCAGCAAATTAAATGAATGTGGTGAAATAGAATGTGGAAGTTACATCATAGCAAAGGTTTCTAGAAATAAGGCTAAACATGGAAGAAATTTTGTGGCAGGGCTTTGCGACATAATTTAGAAAGGATATCAAGTGCAATTTTTCAGGAGGCTATTCTTTGCGACCCGTTTTTTAATAATAGAAGAAGAAGCTTTTATTTTTAAATCGGATGTTGTGACAACATTTCCAAATCCAAACACTGATACAAGAGAAAGATGCAAAGATTAGTTACTTTTTGATTTAGTTTGTTTTTTTGTTCTGATTTTTGTTTGTCCGAGCAAGTGCACTTGACTTGGTTTCGTGAAGTGAAACAATAAGCTTTTCACTTTCGCTTTTTGACTTTTTGAAAAGTTCGTTCAGTCTCATGTTGGTGCCGCTAAAACTTCATCTTGGTTTATCGTTTATTGACTTGCTTTTTATTTTCCACCTTTGCTTTTAGTTTTTTGAAAACTTGGTCTGTTGTGAAAACTTCTGGTTTCTTTTCGACTGTCAGTTGCCTTTTTTGGGTTAAAGTGCTTCACTATTTACAATAGTAACACCTCAAATAATTTGATCGTTTGTTTTTCAAACTATTTGTATCGTTATTGTCAGGACTCAGGATAAATAAAAATTGGTCATTTTCCGAAATTCCTCAAGTGTGAGTGAATGTTGCAAGGTTATTAGAAGCAGAGCTGTGTCAATTACACGCAAATGTGATTAACTTTTTTTACTAGATACATATTTGTGATACTTGTAACTGTAATTAGTTACTTTGAAAGTTGAATGTAACTGTATTCGTTTTACAGTTACTTCCCCCACTACTTATGTAACTGTAACTGCAGTATAAGCAGTTCCTCTGTAATATATACTTAACTGTAACTTTAATGCGGTTACAATCCTCGCCTAATTGAGAAAACTGTAGTGGAGGACACAATAAATTTGTAGAAAAAACGTTGCACCGACCACATTGTTCATGGAATAAACACAACCGGAAATCTTATTAAAATTAAAATAATATGAATGTACTTGGTAGGATCTCCCTTAGTTGTTGTAAATTTGACAATCGTTGGCTTGATCTTTTATTGAGAAAACAATACATGAACGTATTTACAGTTATCACTACTTAGTACTGCAGTGCAACAATGTTTAAAATGGCTGTAACTGTTTCAATTTTTTTCATATATATAATTAAGTTCGGAAGAGTCAGTCCCCTAGATATTGATTTTGAAAACCATTGCTCCAAAGATAAAAAAACTGGCGGTCACTTTTTAAAAAATTTGTTATTACGCCCTAGGGCTGTGGATTGATTTAAGATGTTACCTTTCCTCTTTTGTCGTAGAATTTGGAAAACTACAGAAATTTACATTCGAAAAGAAATGCCTGCCGGGGACGAGATTGCGAACCTTGTCATCAATGCCGACAAATGTATGGCGACGGCCAGACCCGTTTCAACACCACTTTTCCACGAAGCATGTGAAGCCCCGGGCGCTGATTGATCTGACTTTTGAAGCATGTGATTGATTGTTGATTTGATTTCAAAATTCATTATTTTACGTAGTGATTTGATTTCAAAATTCTTTATTTTACGTAATTGTCTGTACACTGTTCTTTACTTGTTCTTAACTATTCTTTTTATCTATTGGACAATATTTTAAAGAGCTATGTGGTATTAGATTAATATAAATTACATTGTTATAGCCCAAATTGCTTATTCTAGGAAAAATCCATATTGATGGCAAAACCTAATGTCAAAACCTAATGTTTTTGTTTTGTTTGTTTATCACAGCACATGACTAGATTAACACTACACCAACTACACGACTTCCATGGGATGCAGCGCAGCTGGCTTCGTGCTTCAGAAGGGTTGTTAGCTTGGGGTTTGTGGAGTTTGCTGATGTTCTGTTCATCTTTGAGTATACGAAGATCGTTAGTATCCATCTGGTGGATACGCGGAGTTTCCTCATTGTCTGGGGGTGGCGATTCCCCTGATGATTTGGTTGGAGTTTCCAGTAGCCTTTTGAAATGAATTTTTGCATAAGCGGCTTGCTGTAGGGCATTGCTAGCGGGTCGTTCGCTACCTTCTTCTGGTGCACAATATAATCTTTAAGACTTTATTCTGGGCAATCTGCAATTTGCTTCAGTGGCATTATGCCATATTCGCCCAGGCAGGAGCGTTGTGCATGGATGATGGTCTAATTATGGTCTTAAAGATCTTCAGCTTTGTCCTGGTAGTGAGGTGCTGGTGTTTGATAAAGACCTTCATGATGCAGTTGTGAGTATTGAGGCGGTGCCCAAGTATTTGGGGGTGGAGGTCTCTGCCACGGGTACCCCTTTGAGTTTTATTCTTGCCTTTAGCGTTATTGCACGTAATCTTCTTGTAATTTGGGTGAAGACTACGAAGCAAGTGCGCTAGTCACTCGGCCACTAGCCCGTTGAAGATATATATTACTCTTCTTTTCTATGTTTATTAATGATTCAAAGGTGTGTAAAGTTATTACGCTAATTGTTTTCGCTGAACGTTAGTGTGTTAGAACATATGTAATTACTTAGTAAGCATAATATTTTATAAATTACATGCAAGAAAACACAACAAAGGATGTTGACAATAGATTGAAACCCTTCCAACAAAACAAATATGAAATTAAATTAAAAGTCATTAATTTTAGAATATAAGTAGTAATAATAAAGATTTCTCACTTAAATTATATTTTACTCAATACTATACACGAAAGTAACTGTGGATGTAACTCTTCAGCGATTATTTTACGTATCATAACTTCGTAACTAACTTGTAACTGTAACTAGTTACAATAGGCACAGCTATATTATTATATTACATGCCTTGTTTAATAATTCACAAATATATTAATGCATAAGTTGTGCCACCATAATCGTGATCGTACTCTAAAATAACTTCACATTTTACAAAATCATATTGTCTACTTTTAAAATCTTGCATACTTCGCGTTGGCATATTATTATATCATACAATATGATATACGCGTCTGCTTTGAAAAATATATAAGAAAGAAAAAAAAATAGAGCAAGCACGAGACCAACGTACGCACAGAATTATTTCTAATACCGATGCCCAGTTAGCATGTGATCCAGCTGGCGTGACCTAAACTCGGGACCATCAGGGGAACCTTGAATACGCGTAAAAACAATCATTCGTTTCGCTTTTTTCGTAGTGTACGTATGTAGATCATATGCATTGGCGAATTCTCGCTAGTGCCAAAACGTTCAGAAATAGATTAGATAGATCTGGAGAGCTAATTTAACTTGCCATCTCACTTATCTATCCGCTATCTGAAAATGTTAATAATATAACGATGGGTTTCTGCGTTGATTCAAGTGAGTAAAAACGTTGGTTTCCCGTTCGAATCATCAGCACGTGAGTTTGTTGTTTATAGAATAGAATCTGTAAACGTGAATGTAACATAGGATTGTTACACGATTTTGATATGCGAAAGATGTTAGTTTTACACGTATAATCAGTTAGATTCGTTTTTTTGATCGCAAGTAAGTAATTGTGTCGTTATCGGATCATTATTAAGATTATTTTATTGTTGACTATAAAATTAGAAATTGTCGATATATTACATAATATGAGCGGTCAGTTAATCATCGTTAATGTCTTTCAAATTAGTTCTATCCTGACGATTTGACCTTAAATATATAGGTACAAGCTGTCTTCATTAACCAGGTTTACATAGGTACAAGATATACAAGTACTGACGTATAATCTGATTTAATCTAGCTTCATTTTATCTGATTGACTTGAAATTTTAGATACATACCTATATAGGTGCGACTATAATATAATTTATTAGTGCTGTTGATTCGAGTGGTAGGTATGCGATTTATTGTTTAAACTGAAAGTGGGCGTGTCTCGAGAATCCTCAATCTTATAGTATGAAGCAGACAAGTAATATAGGATTCCCAAAGACAGTTATCATCATACAGTCGAATCTACGATTCCTCAAAGTATTCGAAAGTAATATCTGGAGAGGAAAGAATAGGATGAAGTAGAGTAAATAGTGAACTCTATGGAGTTCAACTGGATCTCCTATAAAATGCATTATTTTGTCCACAAATCTTCAAACATTCGCCATTTAGTTGAAGCAGTGCAAGTTTGAAGTTTATGATACTTTCGTTCTCGTGAAAGTTAATGTAGCTCTGGCTAAATTAATTATTGTGTTTATGGTTTATTTTTATGTTTGTGTAAAGTGTATACTAAATATTGCCGATAACATTTTGCACGCCACCTATTAGCATATGGTCTAACTACCGCAAATATAGAAAACAGCTGTGTGTGGATTAAGCGAGATTTTTATTGATCTCGAACAAATTCTTTTGTCTACAGTCTACAGCATTTACCTGAAACTACAATATCTTTATATTGCATTTTAAAGTGTAGTGTTTGTTTAGTCAGACAGCAAGCAGTACGGTTCAAGAAGCCGCTGCAACTGGCACCCACTACAGATTAAAAAAATCATCTGTAATAAATTTATTTAAACTGGTTTCTTAGTGTATGCAAATCCATAGATTGAAATAATAATAAAATATATCCTTCATTGTAACTCTCTTGCTTGTCGAATATTCTGGGTTTTTAATTTTATGCGTCATATCAGAATCTTAGGTTGTGTTATGTTCATAAATGTCACACATTAGCGGATTAAATATTCTGCTAATGGGCACCTCTTTCAAAATGGATGCCATTAAAAAGCTGGGTATATAAAGGATTTTAGACCTTAGACCCTTTATCTTCCAGTGGCCTTCTTGCCTGTTGAGATTTGGTAACCGAGATCATCCAAGGAATAATATTTTCTCAGGAAATTGGAACGTTTGCTGAGATTTGGGTAGGGGATGGAAGAATCATGTGCTTTAGAAATTGATATTGTGGGTTGGTTGGCTGAATTTCGTTTCTTGATAAATTTTTGCTAAGGTGTTTGGCTACTGAAGAACTGGCCGAGATAAACTACGATGCTCAACAGTAGGGGATTCGTGGACTGTCTTGCTTTATCCAGTGTTGTTCTTGCGGTGGTCTTCAGATAGTCTTGAAGACTTGGAATTTGCAGATCTTTCCACAGTTGAGTGTTGCTAATGTAATAGGGTGTGTTGCACAACATCCTTAAGATTTTATTTTGAAGGATCTCGAGTTGGTTTAATTTGGTTGGCTCAGACCAACGAGCCGTAGGAGAGAATCGGCCTTAATGTGGTTTTGTACAACAGTAATTTATCACGCAGGTTTAGGCTGTCCCTGCCCAGGAGCAGGATCAACATGTTCCTAGCAACGAAAAACTTTTTCCTCAAATACAAGGTATGATGTTTCCAAGTTATCTTTTGGTTCAGAGCGAGACTCGAATAGGAAGCAGCTGCCGATATGTCTGTTGGTGAATCTCATGGCTACACACTTCTCTCAGTTGATCCTCAATCGCCAAGAAGCGATCCACCACAGCATAGAGTCGACAGCCTCTTGGAGACGCAGACGAACACTGGTCCCGTTTCTTGAAGTCGTATACAGCGTAATGTCGTTTGCGTAAATGACCAGGTTGCACACAGGTTCAAGTGGTAAATAAGCGACGAAAGAAAGAATTAGCTTGGGCCCCAATATTGAGCCCTCAGGCATTCCCGACCCGGTCGGAAGACGCCGCGATAGCAGGAAGGATCTGCCATCCAGATACGAGGTGATCATTATCTTACGACAAGAGCCACGATGCCAAATAGTATCGATGGCTCTCTGTATACAGGGTGTGGCATCTTCCTGGGATCTTTGTTATTTATTTTATCGAAAAATGTTCTTAGTAAAAGATGTCTAGAATGAAGTTCTCCATAGCAAGAAAATATTTCCATATATACAGGGTGTTCAGTTGTGTCTGTACGATAGGTTACTTTGTTTATTTAAAAAATACCTTTTACTCAGAACATTTTTCGATAAAATAAATAGCAAAGCCACAATCAGTTGAAGTCTACAGAGTGTTCGGCTCTAAAATCAAATTGCTTATTGGGAACATCTTCAAGATTGGTTATCTCCATCCGAAGCATTACTGATTCTGTCACTTTGGACAAGTTGGATAATAAACTAATGGGACAGTAGTTCTCAAGAAGGGCTTACAGATGACCACCACGGCGGCAATCTTCCAAACGGAAAGGAAGTGTTCGGTGCTCAAGATAGAATTTATAAGACTGACTAGACAGTCAATGGTCCAAATAGATATACTGTGGTACAAGTTACAGAAACAAAAACAGAAGATACGTCAAGTTGAAGTTAGATAATATAATACAATAGCATATTTTAGAGTACTTTGTATAATGGTTTTTTTGTTTCTGCACACAAGATATTTAGGGTGACTCAAACATTCAATGCTTTCCTAGTCTTCCTTAACTTTTGACATCCTGCAATATAGTGCAAAATTAAGTAGCTAACACTGAACTTGTTAATTTATTAACGCCTGGTAATTTCACCTTCACCTTCAACCTGAAATTGTCAACAAAATGCGAATAAATTAGATACTTCCTGAAAATTTCATTTCAATGTGTCAGCATTTACTCGATGTTTATTTATGACGTCCAGTATACATTTCAAATAATCATTTAATTATTGCATAAGTGTTTTTGTAATGAACAAATATCTATTTAATATGTTAAGTATGTAGTATAAAAACAAGTCGGTGATTCTTCTATTTTTCAACATATTTCTATTAATACATACGGTGAGTGTGTGCGCCTAGATTTTAAAATATAAAATCCATAATTAAGACGACGATGATTGATTTATTAGTTTAACAACTAGTACGATAACAGCCGTATTCTTTTATCGACCAAAAGCGGGATTTATAATCTTCAAAAGTCAGACATTGATTAACCTATTCGGATTTCAAAAATCGTCTAGAAAAATCCTCGCCGTTCATATAAACATCAAAATAAACAGATCAAATTGATTTATGCGTTATCATCGTATAAACTAGCGATAAAAGCGACAGCACTAAGAAGAGAATACACATCAAATATTTCTCGCACATCGTATCTAGTTGTTGATATAAAAATTTAGTGTAAAATTTCGTAATGCAGGATTTACACCGTGTGTGATTAGGGGTATAGATAGTACTCGTTCAGCATCTCAATCTCAAGCTAGATTAAAAAAATACGGTGTACAACAATAGATAAGGAAGTGTTATCGCGCCCAGAGGTGTGTAAATATTTTTCAAATTTCTTCCAGGTTATTTACTTGAGGGATTATAAATCTTTAAAATTTGCAATCGATTGGACAGCTAGATTCTGGCTCCGTATTATTGATAAGTCGAAGAAAAATTAAAGCGTGAGTATTAAATAGAGATTTGAAGGAGTAATCTTTAGATTTAGATTTGGTGCTTTTATAATTCACTATTTAAAATCACAACAATTAGATTTTTTAAGTAACTCTAACCCGTTTACACCTTAATTGTATATCTAGTTCCAACTTTACCAAGTCTCAGTTGGTTATCTCTATACTGTTTACACAGTTCCTCGTTATGTGCGGAAGGGAACAAACTAAGCGGTGAAGAGCGCTGTAGTCATTGTATTCTCGACCTCTGAGGTGAGCATCGATTTCTACAACGAGCGTATGTTATACTCTTGTAGGAGAATCAATAGCGGAATAGAATTTAAAGAGGATGTCCAGGGTCGGTTTAGGCGACGCAAATCTAGAAATTTACATAATTATCCGGCGCCCTTTTTCCTATATCAAGCTTTTATATAAATATCGGCGTAAATGTTGCACTCACAGTTCTACTGTTATATCTTGGCGTTCTTCCATCTTTTTTTTGTCCAGGTTTTGGTAATATACGAAACACGAATGGACTTATAATGTATTTGATTAGGGTACAACTAGGTTCTGTTAGTACGTCTCTGGAGCAAGTTGGCACAGTTCCAGATGATAATTGATATAGAGAAACATTTCCAGGAGGAAATGTTAACGGTTGACATGATGAAGTCTTCAGATTAAGTTGCTCTATTGCTAGACCGATCGAAAAGGACTCATTTTCCCTTTTGCTGTTCTTTTGTAGCCGGTCCACAATTTGCAGTACTAAAGATATGTCTCTTGAAAGAAACTTCTCATCAATTGTATCACAAATAAAGCTTTCCTCACTCAGTCTAACACATGAGCAAAATTAATAATCCATCTATTTTAGATAGCGACAATTTGAATTGTTTGCAAGATGATTTAGGCAAACTAATAAATGTACTGCTCCAATTAAAAAGAAAAGCTTCCATAGTTTCTCTTCGAGAAGATGTTCTAAGATCTGTTCTGCACTCTTTCATGCACTTATTGGTTGACCCCTGTACGTCTTCAGATATTTGCCTCATATGAGGTAATATCCCAGATGATGACCTTGTATTTTTCCATAAAATCAATATAACGTTTGCTTTTTCATCAAGTGATGTAAGCTGAAACGAGTAAAACGAAGGAAATAACAGCATCGAAATTGTTTCTATAATTGATCAATTTTTGTTTAAATATGTTTGGGCAGAAGTGTCAAGTTTAGGGCAAAATTTTAATAACCTTCATTTAAGATAATATAACATTTCTATCTTGTGTTATAGCTCAAAAAGACTTGAAATTAGCCTACAATCTTGCTTACATTGTGCTTGACTAAATCTTTCAACAGTATTCAAGCTTTATACAACCAGTGTTGTCATATTTAATCTTTCTTGTTGAAAATTAGATAGTCCAATCTACAACCAAGGATCAAAGAGGTGCAAATAAGATTCTTGAAAGGAATGATTTGTGTGCGAAGTGGTTGTTTGTTTTGAGATCCTGCCTCCTACAGCTTTCAATCATCCCCTTTAATTAGTTCAGATACTGGTTGCCGATGAAGCTCATCTAGGAGAGAGGTCTGCACATACAGTTGTTGATTGGTGTTTCTGTTGTCTACATAGATCTATGTGAATGTGTTCTAGAAAACCATCCGAAGGAAGTGAAAGACTTCACTGATTATGGATTATAGAATTTGTCAGAAAATTTTGACAACTTATCTGTTGCTGTCCAAATTTGATATAATTATTAATAGCTTCTACATATATAGTAACTGCCCATTTTTTTTTTAATAAATATCCGAACCTTTTATTGACTATGCAGGTAAGAAAAATGGTGAACTATGGCTAAATGTTACCGTGGCCTGGATATATTTACAACAAGAGTATTAATCCAAATTGCCATGCACATAAAGAATAATTCAAAAATATGGGAAACGTAATATTTTTTTTTAATTTACAGTTGCCTGTAGCCAGGATCCAAGAAAGGCTTTTGATTTTTGCGTTAACTCGTAAACTTAGATTGTCGTCAGTTTCATGCTTCCTACACCAAAACTGTTCAAGAGTTGTCAAAAAATAATTGTTATGGATTCCCTGATTATCATGATTGCTACTATGTACTTGCTTTACCACAACTAAGCAAACTTTTTGGGCAACCAAATAAACAAGCAATACAATGGGAAAAAGAGGACGAAACAAAAAATATAAACTGTTTTTCCATGGACAATTACAAAAGATATCAGCTGGCCATGAGTTACTACTACACTTGCGCTTGTGTTTCAACTTAAGTTGTTATCTTTTCTCAGTTGTCGAAATGTCTGGAGAACTAAACTTCGAGGAAGAAGTATTCCTTAAATTTTGCAAATAATGACCAATCGAATTTACTCCTTTAGTAGGGTCTCTATCTGAAAACAATATACTTAGAGAGGGTTAGGATTCTTCTCCTATGATTCTGGTTCTCTCTTTTAGAGGCGGATTCTGGATTCTTTGTTTCTTTCATCGCTTATGACAGCTCTTCTGAGCTTGGATGGATGAAATGTGGAGGGTGGCTTCTTCACTCCCTGGTGGTCTTTCTGGATGTGTTCAAGGCTTTGTTGGGCTAGTTTGTACCACAACAAGGCCTCATATGTCATAAATGGATGGAGAAATGTTATCTACAGTAGTATCTTGAATTTGAGTGGTATAGAGCTTCTTGAGCATAAGAGGACCCTTTTGGCTTTGGATGGATGAGATGTGGAGCTCACTGGTGGTTCTAAATCACTCTTATATGGATGTCTTCAACGGTTTTTTGGGCTAGTCTCTAGTGATGCTAAATAATCTTCTTGACTTCACTTTAGGACGGGGTCTGTCGGTGTCCAATCCGGCAAGGTGGGTGATTATTTCACTCAAGCTTATTAGGTGGATCTTTGCCAGATTGGACCACGTCATAACTGGACGGAAAAATGTAATGTACAGTAACATCTTGAGTTTCAGTGATATAGAGCTGCTTGAGCATAGTCGGGGAAGCAACGCAGATCTAGCAGCTCGACATTTTTTGGCGGTCCTCTGAATATGTTGACTAAATGTTAACCTCTGGTCCAATGTGACTCCGACATACAAAACTAAGCTGCTCCAAGGCAACCTGAAGTCCCCCACAAAGATTTTGATTTTGGATTTGGTATGGCATTGATGTATCTCACTTATTAGAAAAATGATTGCCCTTGCTGTTGTTGCTGTTCCACTTCAATATTGAAGGTATACCAACATTCTCAGTTAGTGTTAATAATTCTTCTAAAAACAAAATTTATTGACATGACTCAAAATTTTAGCGCGTCTATATTAAATATAAAATAAAGTAGGAAATAAACTTGTTATTCCAACCCTGGTTTCTGTCTTCTTCTTCGGGGATTTCAGGCTCGACAATAATATAGAAAATCAGCATTTTGGATATTCGTGCTACCAACTTCATGTTACGACGTCAAAGGGCGTTTACCCTCGATCGTTTCCATAGATGCTAACCTCTGGTAGTAAATCTAGAATCCTATAAACACACGCGGTTAAAATTTTAAACAGAATTCTACCGTTTGGTCGATGGAATGGAGTCACGCAGGTATTTCCAAGCCTAGTCTATCGGATATTCTGAATTTCACTGATTTAATTTAGATCCTGTACGTATAAGTCTTAGTTAAAAGTCATGAAGGAAATAGGAAACATGTTTTGTAAAAATATAAATATAAAAATAGAATCGTGTTATTTGCATCATTGCAAACATATTGCGTTTAACTGGATATATTTTTAAAAAGTACTTGTTGACTTGTTACATATAGGAGTGCCAAAAAAACATTAGACCGGAGGCACAGGATAATGTCTTTATTTATTTATATTTTTTTTTGTATTTTTATGCGCTGTAAATCAGTCACCTTGAAAATTTAACAATTATGCATCTGTTGGTACATTATGTTAATTGAGTGTTGTATGTACTATTTATGTAGGCATTTTAGGAAAGAGTATGTTAATGGTAGGGTTCACAGGTTATCTCAACACTTATGCATATTGGGATAATGTAGTGAGAAGTATATAATGTATTGTTTGTTTTTTTCTTGTATAGAAATAATGCATTGTTTCTTCTGTGATACAGGAGAATTTTGGGTAAAAACGAGGAATAAAATTGAGGCGAAAATGGAACCCTGTAGCCCTACCAGAATGTCTACTTTGCCACAAATCGTCTCTGCGTGGGCTCGAATAATAGCGTGATGATCTTTCACTTCATCAGTCAGCCCATCTTACCACTTCAGTTATCAAGCCGTTAAAGCCCATTTAAAGTACAGTTGACGTAGAATAGGGACAATATTGTGTGGATGTGCCATCAAAAAACATATTTTTAACATATGTATATTATCTCCCAATATTGTGCAATACTTATTGAAGAGGTTTACCATAAATATGAACTTGTACTAATTGAGCCTTAACATATATTAGGTAATATTTATGTATTGCTATGTATTATTAAGCAAATCATGATGAGTAAATTCAGAGAAATACTTTGTATATGCAACAAAACGTAATTCTCGCATTCTATTAAATATTATTTACACAAAATGTTACTGCGAATAATATATTATTGACATATTTACATACATGGCTATAATAATAAAAAAATATTTAAATTAAGTCTTGTGTAACTTCTTGTATGTCAATTCATAATTATAGATCTATTTTCAGATGAATTAAATAATGTTTTATTCATATTTATCATAATTGATTTTATAACATATTATTACTTTATATTATCGTTTCAATAACTAAGTACAAGAATTCAATTAAATTTTCAATTTAGAGTATTTCCTGATTTAAAAAAAGTTTGAATTTTGAATTTGAATTTACCGCCTTGAAATGGTTCTATGGTCGCCTACATAACTGAAGAATCAATTTACTATGAATTGTTGTAGTCCTATATAATATCGTTCCAGCAATTCTCTTCAATAATTAAGAAAATATTCCACAAAACTATTCGATTAAAATTTTCCACAATTTCAAACGGAAAAATAAACGCCCCATGTTTACGTCACTAGTCAAAAACCATGGGATTATTTTATTATTAACAGTTGGGGACATTGTGCTAGGATACTGCTAGCTTCGAGTGATTATAAATGTTTGATGTAAATATTTTGTTTGGCAACTTTGAAACATTTTTAGGTTAGAATTACTTAACTGAGGCTGTGTCCGAATTGCCTAGTATATATGCGAAGTAAATTTGTGACATCAGGGGGCTTATTCTTGAATGTGTGCGATCGACCAATTTCGTGCGAGATGTCAAAATTGTGTGCGAGTCACGTGCAAATCCAATTCTTGAAACGTATGACGTCAATTTTATGCGCTTCAAGTCGACCACTATTTAACGTCTGGTACAAAGCAGACGAATCGCATACAATTCAAAAGTGTGAAGTTAGCGGAAACTAAAGTAGATTGTGTGTATACAATTTCATACATGTTTATTAACCCTTCACAGATGACCGGTAAATAATACCGGCGAATGTTTCGTGGTTTCGGATTCATCAAGTTTCGGCGATTTTCGTCACTTACAGATAATAATAATATACTTTTCTGAGAGCAGAGTTGACTCTGTTGAGAGTCAGTTTTGAGCAACTCGCCAAGGTGAATGCGTTATTTGCTACGTACCAAATAAAGTTGTGCTATTAGTTTGAAGATCGTAACCGGTAAAATTTACCGGAGGTTTGTATTTATGTTATTATGTTTACAGTTTAATTTACTGATCTTGTGTAGTATTCTAGTCGTTAAAATGTCTACACAAGATAATCCTGGGTAGACCCTCAAAGAGAGTGAGGTGCACAGATGTTTTTATGAAACTTTGTTGAAATGGGCGGAAGAAGTGTATTCTGAGATAGCGATGTTGATTCAGATGATGAGTACGAATTCTAAAATCGGATGAAGAATACCCATTTGAAATTGGTTAACCTCCTAAACGAACCACGTACAGAAAAATGTCCTTCCAAGAAAGAAATAAAAACCACCCACATATGTTCCATGTGTAAAATACCGATATGTTTACAGTGTACCGAGAGGATTTGCAAAGACTGTGCCACGTAAAATTTAGCACTACATTACCCTCTGATAATTATTTCGACATGAACTTTTTAACTTAAAATTATTTTTATTTTTGATATAGGTATCATGTTCGATCTCAAATTTGAGAAGAAATATATTTTTTTTATAAACGATCTTTGCTGTATGATTAAAAGTCATTTGAAATACCCAAATTGCATATTTAAAACCACCAAAAACTATTTTCTAGAGGTTTTTTTTAATATAAAATAACATACCCACATATTTTGAGCACTTTTATATGTGAATGTCGCGGAATATTTTCCGCTTTTCAATTGCGGGTATTTTAAATAATTTAGTGAAATATGTTTTTGCTCGTCACTTATCCTTGCATGCGTACTATGGCAATTCATTTTTTCCATTTATTACGCCTTATATTTACAGAAAATGAATGACAAAAATTATCGAAATACAGTGCTGCACTTAACATTTGAAAGTTACCAGAAGTTACTAACTTTTATCTAGGTATTTGTGTTTTCTTTCGTTGGCTTGCCTACATTTTGCGACGTTGTCAAATCATTGTATCGCATACTGGTCGCATACCATTCGGGAATACGAATTTGTGAACGTATGCGACATTAAACGATGCGACTGCGAAAGTAGTCGACTTCAGTCGCACACATTCAAGAATAAGCTCCCAGGTAAACTAGCCCCACCAAGTATACATGTATTCGAAAGTATTTCTAATTCGAACGCATTTGATGGATACTTAAAGGTAGATTTCGTATGGAGCCGATAGAGGTCTGTTTAAGCGCCATAATAAATATGACAGTAAATCGTAATCGTGTTTTAAGGTTTTGTATATCATTGACATGCATCTTTGAGTAATAGATAGTAACTGTTATGGATAATATTTATATGGGCGCTTTGTAATATTTATTGCTAAGACGTAGGCGTCGTAGGCGATTTAATATGAATTTTATAGCTAATTTAATAGAGGTAAAACATATTTTTGTAACTAATTTTATAAGGAAATAAGTTTGTTTACATATCTAGAGACAAAGAGCACCTTGTTTAGAATTAAGAGGTTACTCAATTCAAATAAACGAAATCTTAAATGGCAACGTCTTAAAAAAAAATAATTCCCAGAATAGCTGCTTTAAACGAATGTGAATATAGCTCATTTATAAACTAAACCCGTCAAAACAGTGAAAAACTTATTATTGCGAAGTTGGTAGAACTGCAAGTATACATTCTTCCAAGTTCTATCCGGACCGTCCGTGACGGATAACGGAATATTATTAAGCCGTGACGGATAACAGAAATCTCTTAATCCATATCTACCGGATGGCCAACTAAGAATGACGCTCGGCCATATCTCAGGAACGGTTTACAGTACAGCTTTGGGAAAAAAATATTACTGACTAAAGTGACCCCGAAAACCATCTAGAAATTATTTGGAAAAGCGTAGGATGACCGCTAGAGGGCGTAACTGATCACCAAAAATTTTAATTCTTATTTTACGCAAAATTTACCAGCTTACTGTCTATCATAAATATGAAAATCGGAATCTACTAAAAATTTTGCATAGGTATTTTACGTCGGACAACTTGTTTGTATTTTGTCAAATAAGGGGAAGCGGTGGAGGGGAAGCTTTATATTGAAGGAACGCTTATAACTTCGGTTCTCTTGAACCGAATTTTGTAAACTTAGTCTCGTTGAAAACAGCATTATTCCTCCAATATAATGCTTGCAAATTGGAACCGATCTAATAAGTGACGTGCATGCTAGAGGGCGCTTTTTAATTTTTTTCGGGAATTTTGTTGTTTCTCAAAAATATTAAATGGAAACGTACATTTTTGACAACAAATTAAAAAATTAAGCTAAATTACCAACAAATCAGCGAAAACCGGGTATCGCTATCTTTTACCAATCCGAAAATATCTTCAGAAACGTGTGAATGGTAAAAATGTCTTCTATAAATTTAAATTATGCTGAACGGAATTTAGCAAATTTGGCCTTATTAGAAAGAATTTTCATTAGCCTATGTTTCGTGATTCAAAATGTTTAATATTGTTTCTCGAGGTTCGAGCTTTCTGCGCGGCGATGTTTCGTATCTTACGGAGAAGAAGAATCTGTGTTACATTTACTTCGCCTTCCATTTCAAACTATCGATGTACGTTGATAACATTGCTTCTGCTTCTGAGTAGCTAGTTGTAGGCTTTTGTTTAAGAACTAAGCCTTCATCGTCATCAGATTCTTCTTCTTTATTGGTAGTTATATCAGAAACAATTTCATCATCGCTCAAAATTTCAAAGCCTCCATCTAATTTGTCACACGCCCACCACTGTTACTTCTTCTTGCATAATGTTTTCACTATTTAGTCCTGCATTGTTGCACAGTAGCACAATTTCGTCGACACTAACAGTCTCAGTTCCTTCAGTATCATCATTAGGTTCAGCTAAGAGTACAATTCACCCATTCCTTTGATTAGATACTGTAAGGTCAGCCCAGGCAGTGGCGACATTGAAAATTGCGTCCTTTATGTTGTATCTTTTCCAAAATTCTTTAGCACTCATGGTATCATCAGATGAAAGCAAGTCTTCGATAAAGCGTTTTCTTCTTTCATTGTTTGGATAAGTGAAGTTGATTCGTTGGATGAAACATTTTGCGATTATCACTTTTGAGTTCATAAGTGGGGTGTGTGGCATTGCCCATTAATAGCAGTGCTTCCTGCGGCAACTGCTTTTCGGTCATATGTGCACTAACTTGAGACACGAATACGTTGTAGAACCATTCAGAAAAAAATGTTTGGTCCATCCAAGCATTTCTTGTCCATAATAGTTCACAGGAAATGGATTCATACTTAAATTTTTGAAAACACGTGGCATTTTGGATTTACCTATAACAAGCAGGGGTAATCTATGATTGCCGGTGGCAATCCGGTGGAAAGTTGGATCTCCTCCTAGTTTCTTCTTGATTTCAATTGCCTTGGTCATTATTATGGGACCTGAAAGTTGGATCTCTTTACTCCTGGCTAGAATAAACCATAGGTATGTCGTGTTATCGAGTTGGTAAAATTTTGCAGCTTTCATGGTTTAACAAGTCTTAACATCTCCATCGGTGCTTTGCAATTTTGACATATTTTGTTCAATCGCGCATCGCGTTTGATATCGTTAAATGTTGTTCTTCCCACACCATAAATTTGGGCAATACTAGCGGTAGTTACATCTTTCTTCAAACATTTGATAACTTCAAGTTTTTGGTTTAAACCTAACATAACACGTTCTTCAGCCATTTTGGGATAATTTTACAGAACAAAATCAGACAGATTAGGCATTGCTTTTTTAAGCCTATAAGCGACGAAATTGGAATACTGCTTATCTACTATTACTGCTGCATACTACAGTCTACAAATAAGAAATTTTTTAGACAACATCTCCTCCTAAATCATCCTGTCCATAGCTCTTAAGATACGTATTACATTTTATTTTTGTATCTCATTTTTCTCGTTTTTACTGTT
The DNA here is from genome assembly GCA_023690525.1 of Holotrichia oblita. Classification (NCBI taxonomy): domain Eukaryota; kingdom Metazoa; phylum Arthropoda; class Insecta; order Coleoptera; family Scarabaeidae; genus Holotrichia; species Holotrichia oblita. The sequence goes on from CM043023.1 coordinate 44,237,573, forward strand.
TTTTTTTGTGAATATTCTTAATTTGCTTATTTAAGAATATTTCACAGAAAGAAACTTTTCGGCTGAGGTTTGCCTAACTATCTCAAATTCTATTTATATCGGCTCAATACTGCCTATTGATTCTTTTTTTACTACCTGTACCGCTAAATAGCTTTTAGTCACGAGTAAGTGTTCTAAAAATGCGCTTGCATATTTACTATTGATTAGATAATTGTTCAACGACGTTATTTAAAAAAAAAGAACATAATAATACTCTGTACTGTGGCCTTCGATTAGTTAAATTTTAATACCTACTCTATTTTCTCCACTTAATGTATTTAGAGGATGTAAAACGTGCATCTTTCTTGGTGTTTATTTTCCTGGTGCTAACGAACGAATTTTATGATGTTACTTACTATTTAGATTTGTATGTACTATAGTCCTGGCTAAATTTATGTATGTACACTCTTGGAAAACCTAAATGTCCTCCGTTTTCTATTACATATTTACGAAATAATGAATATTCCTGAAATATTTGTACTCTTCATTTTATTGCAAAGTAACAATTATTTTAGAAAAAAAGGAATTTTGCAAGAAAATAATCCAGTATAAAAAAAAACCGGTAGGTGTAAATGACTCTTCTACTTGTCATATTCGGTCCTTTCAACTGTCACTCGACGGCTTCTAACCGTGCTAATTTTTAGAACAACATATCGCAGCTCCTCCATATCTATTGATCATATCGAAAAAGATCATTGAACTCTTTCAATTTCATGTGTGTCTAACAGGTTCCTGATCTAGATATGTAATTCGATGATTAATTTCTAGTATACATATGATACTGTACTGTCACTATATGTATGTATTTAACGAACGTTTTGCTTGGTATATTCAATTAGGGCTATATATTTCTTTAAGAAATTAACTAAAGTGGTCATAGCATAAACGTGTATATTGGAATTTCCAATGACAACTGTTTTTTCTATGGAATAAACTATGTAACAACGTTTTAACGTTGATTGAATTTCATTTCTATCTTCTGACAATATCTACAATTATTTAATTGAAACACTAATGAAAGAGTTTTGTACATCGAGACCTACCGGTATAGAAGCTTCTGCATAAGTATCTAAGTATTGTATTATGAGGTTCGTAATCTGTCTGTCGCAAATTTGAAAACAAACTGATATAATAAGGGAGTTGTATCAATTACATTGTGAAATAACCTCTCCATGTCAAGAAAATAACGTTTGAAGCAGGAAAGAGGAATTTATACAGGGTGTTAGGTAAACATGCGGCCCCTTTGTTTCGAAGATACAGGGAAAACAAAATTTGGGACAGTAACAACATTTTATTATCAAACAGTACATGTAAAGTTGCTAAATCTTCCATGAATGTTCGAAATTATTTCCTCCAACCTGGATACAAGCATTCAATCTTCTCGTCATTGACTCCTGAACTCTTTCAAACACAGCAGGGTCGTTTCTAATTGAGTTATAACCAGCAATTATTCGACTTTGCAAATCTTTTTCTATCACGTCCAACTCATTCTATTCCAATGGTGCCGTTCTTGCAGTCATTGATCTTCCTGGCCCTCCACTTCATTTCAATAAGCTTTCTTCACGAAGACGTCGATGAATGTTTTCGAAGATTTTTCGGTCGGGGACATTACGGGCAGGTACAACCATCTAGCTTTTAATGCATTGTCATCAGCAAGTCCATAGTTGAAATGATGTTAGTCATCTCGGCGTTCGTATACATCATGATAGAGGACTTCAATAAATATTAATGACACATCAAACACCCAAACGTCACTCAATCTAAACAAATGCGATCGATGCGACCACAACTAGATAAAACAGCCGTTCCAAGTGATCGAGATCAAAAAAATATCAACGCATTGTATCGTCAAAATAAAGGGCTTTTTCAAAAATGATCATAAGACAAAATATTCTTAGAATATTCCATTTTGCTAAAACCTGCAAACTGTCATGTTTACCTAACACCCTGTATAATTAGAAGGCGACTCTCCTATTGAATTCTATCGAAACATGGTTAAAATCTATCTATAACAATAGCACGCTGAATTTTTGTTTTGAATGAACCACTTTTTAAAAGAAAAAGTCGTTAGTCTGAACCTGAAATATGACATATATCAACGGGAGAGGCAGAAGCAAGTGGATACAAGATCAAAAGATCTAGAAGACACATCAAAATAGAAAAATTCATAAACTGGGCTCTGCCCTAGCTAACCGAGGTCATGTTATCCTAGTGCTCGACCAGAAAGTGCCATTTCTAAGAAAGTTTCATTTTTATGCACATCTCTTATTAGATCACAATCCAATTTTAATGTTACTTGGAGATAAAAGGTAACATCACAGATGACGCCCTTTGGTGTAGCGTTAATTAGAAGGAAGTTAAATTTGAGGTTAAAACAAGATGTATATCATGGCAGTTCCCTTCGAAATGAAATCAAGATAGAATTTAGAGCTAGGAAAAGCAATTTTTAATCTGAGAGATGCTGCAGCAGGCAATCAGCTTTATCAAAAACTAAGGAAGGCACCGAAAGACTTCAATGGCAACAAATGGTATGGTACACACAGAAAAGTGTTTACTAAGCGCAAGTAAGACTTACTTAATAAAGTAATTCTCATTCTCCTATATATAAGCAAGAAAGTAGGTACTGTTTTCTGTGAAATATTTCACTTTCTTGGAAATCCAAAGATATATTTTCTTGAACCAAATAACTCTCCATCTAATCGCACTTAATCAAATCGACCTTAGGAATTTTTTAAGCAAAACATTTACTGCTGCGAAGAAAAGTCATCGTCTTGTGTCAAATAAGTATTCTTGTTCCAAGAAAGAACTTACTTCTCAGAAGAAAATGAATGTAAGGAAGTCAACTTTCTTGGCCTTAGAAAACACTTTTCTCAGTGTAGATGTCACTGGAATCTCTCTGGAAATTGACGAGAGCATTACAAATAATAACAAGCAAAAGAAAAATGTTGGCACAGTGTTATATGGATTCAATAGCGATGGTGTACAATTCTAATTCCAATCAGTTCCTCACTCATTTAAAGACAGAGTTGACGAGTTCCTCAATAATCTTTTAATCCGAAAAGGTAAAGTTGTATCGATAGTTGTTACAATCGAAATTAAAATCTTCATAATCCCGCAGAGCAACCCCAATAGCACATCGAATAACATCTGATTAGCATCATGACAACGGTCAAAATTATTTTCTCCCTCTATTACGTTTTAAAGTCGCAGAAAATCGTCTTTTCAGCAGATTGTATTATCATGTATAATACAACGAGTGGTTTTGTGATTATCGATAATCGCAAAACCAAGGCTTGACACGAATAAAGAACTATTTGACATTTTGAGGTTAATTTCAACATATAATACGTATAGTGTCATCACTCAAATTATGAGCTACGGCGATTCAAAAAACAGATTAATCATCCATAACAGGCTAACAATTTGAACTACGTATTGATAGGAGAAGTTCAAATTAAATGTATCCATTTTCCTATTGTCAACTTTTTATGTGACAGAAATGTCAGTGGTCATGTCAAATACTTCACCGAACCATCAAACTTTATCCTAGGAATACACAATTAACGAAAAAGTGCAAATTATAAAGTGGTTTAATAATTTGCCATAGTATTGGACATAACCACTGACATTTCCGTCATACAAACAGTTGACAATCGTAAAATGGATACATTTAATTTTACCTCCCACTACCTTCCCCTATCAATAGGCTTTCGTAGTTGAAGTTGTTATCCTGTATATGATCGAACTTTATCCTAGGAATACAAAATTAACATAAATTGTGATCAATATTTTCTAACATAGTTTTGCCGTATTTAACTGTGATCATATGTAGTTTTCAGATCGCACTGTATTAAGAGGTTTATTATGTTTAACTGTCTGATCAATATTTTCAATCAATTTATGACAGGTAGTAAATGTAACTGACAAGCAATTTGCAATGAACAATTAACGATTAAAACCGGTTGCTATGGTAAATCAACAAAGGTGATTATCGCTTATTAATGAAAAAGCACGGTGCTTGATTATCACTTATTAGTCCAGTAGAGGTATAGGGAATTAATACATTATGAGTTGTATAATCGTTCTAAGATAACCGAATCTGTAATTTTGAGTCATTTGAAAGAAAACTTTTCAATTAAAACGTTATTTAAGACGAAAAGTTTGGATTTTGCTACCGAATTTCAATTATTCAGGGTAATTGAAGATAACTAGTCGATAGCCGTAGTGGTTAGGCGGCTGACTATCGTTGTGGTGGAACAATAGGAGCCGGATTTTAATTCTTTGAAAAGACGGTGACATTTTTCTCGGAGAATTGAAATCCGATCGACTTACCATTCGCTGTTTGGAGCAAAGTGATTAACAGCGCGGCATTATAAAAGACAATATGATGCTGTCACAAAGCCATTTGAACACAATTTACACACACAAAACCACACACTGCAACTAAGCAGCTCAAGTAGATGATTGACTCAAGTGTGGTGGTAATTTCAATATTAAAATTCTCCCTTTTAACGTATCTTCTATTAATTCAATACCAAGGTAGATAGAATAATTATCGTAAATTACTAAAATTTTGGATCTTTTCAGTCGCACCTTCTTGAAATAGTTGAGAGGAAAGTAATTAACAGCGTGGGATAATAAAAGATGATATGATGGAACTAAGCACCCAATATATAATACATAAAAAAATCATGGTGTTGATGATCTAAGTGATCAGGACTCGTATTCAAACTGCTAACTGTAGGGATAATTTAGTCTGACATCAGACTAATTTGCAATTTTCACGCACGATTTGTGTCTGCAACTATGGCAAAAAATTTCCAGGAAGATTCGTGAAAACGATAAGAGTCTACCACCCTACGATTACTACAGTTTATTTCTGTCTTCTTTAGAGTCTATTTGTGACATACGAGGGCGGTTTGATAATTAACTTGATTTGCTTCGCCGAAATGAATTTCTTCGATGCTTTCAAAATATTGGTTTACTTTCTATATGACCTCTTTATTGGACTCAAATTTTCGTCCTGCTAGAAAAGCTTTTATTTTCGGGAAGAGATGGTAGTCCGAGAGAGCTAGATCTGGCGAATACGCAGGATGCGGAAGCAGTTGAAATCGTAGCTCAGCCAATTTTTGCTGAGCGACCCGGCTTGAATGCATGGGGGTATTGTCATGGTGTTATTGCCGTCTTTAATTCGTCCAAAAGTGATGCATAGTATTCTCCGGTAATGGTTGTTCCCTTTTCAAGGAAGTCAATCCACCTCTAGATCCTTCAGAATCCCTTCCAAATAAAAGAATTGAATCATATGACGAACTCCAACTTTATTAATTTTTCGCTATTGCTCGAAACAGTTCTGTTTAAGTAACTGTCAAACAACCAATTACAACTGTCAGAATTACTTAATACCAGAGAATATTAACTCATAGGAATGACATTTTATGACTATATATACAGATTACATTTGCGCCCTCTATTTGTGTGTGAACCAAGTCAATCATCAATCTTGTAAAATCGACCATCTTTCTTTTTTTTGCTCTTTTGCAGCATATTTAAATTTCAGGTTAATTCAAATTTTAAATAGAAGGAAAGAAAATTGAATTCCGAAACACAAAAACATTGATATCATAATAGCTGTAAAAAGTTGTAAATAGCTCAGGAGTTTGTAGTACAAACACTTTTTACGATAGTATTCATTCGTAATTAGCTGTAAGCGACTATTATTATCTTTGCATAGCCAATTATTCTTTAGTCTTTTACACGATACTAATTTACTACACGTTTATAGACTACACAAATGGCCACTTCATAAAATTTTCAAGGCAGCCACAATAGTATTTCAATTATGCAGTGTCTCCTTGTAAGTCGAGAAACATAATGGCGTATTATAGTTCATTATTGACTAATTTCATTACGCACTCGTTGAAATTCTTCATTTATTTAATGTTATTTAGACGTTAGGATATGAATTTAACACGTGTCTTTTTAAACGAAAACATCAAATTGAATTTCAAATTGTTGACGCGTTTGACAAGAAAACAATATCCTCAATAATCGTGTTTAATATTTCACCTGTCTTGAATTCCGAATAATAATACCACAACGGTTCATTTCCATTTTCAAATAAACGGAAACCGATTTGTATATTCCAAATTTGAATATAAAACAGCGTATTACGGATACAATTTTCGATTTTAAATTAGGCATGATGGATGCAGCTATTGTGTGTGATTTATGAATGCAGACTTTCAAGGTTAAATACATACACTGTGAATGATTTAAATCGATTTGATTTGGTTTAAAAAAATGTTGAATTCCAGAATGATTCTAGAATTAGATCTAGTTATATTTATGATAATTAGAAATAACTGATTTCTATTTCAATTATATTTAATAGATTCGATTCTATTCGAAAGCGGTAAAGTTTCATCCTTCCGTTAACTTTATTAAATGAATCTGTATGTGATAATTGAAAGGCAAATTGACACTTTAAATGAGCGCGTAATAATGTTATTGATTAAGAGATGCGTTTCACCTAAGTAATCGAAGTGTAAGTTTCCGATTAACACCTTTTACGATTTGACCTAACTACAAGCCAGTTAAAACTTATAAATCAACTCGAAGTGCGTACGTATTTATTTAAAGTGGAATGTTGTGCAATCCATGTAGCTACACATACGTATATCACATGCGTTTTCCCAGCGAATGTGATAAAAATGAAGTAAATATTACACAAAGATAGCACAGCGTCTAATAGCATGTATGGGAGACTATGTAGATGTGGCAAAACTAAATTTATGTAACAGTGACGTGCAGTAAGATTTGAGATAGATAGATAACACAAATCTGCTTCAGAAGCTTTGGTCTAATTTTGATTCGAAGAAGTATCACGAACGAATCTATTAATAATGAATCAACGTTTAAAAGATCTCTTGACGCATTAACTGAAGAAATCAACAACAAAGTTAAAGATTTGGTGTTTTGGTGTCGACTGATCATCGAGTAAAAATTTCAATTACTGTTGGAGAAATAGGAATTTCAGAAATGAGATATTTTTAAACCTATACCAGAAGATTTGAGAGCGAATAACATGTCCACGAGATGGGTTCCTATGATGCTCAGGCCTAAACAAAAATTGTGTAGACGACAAATTTGTGAAAAGAGTTTGAGTCTTTTATGTCAAGATGAAGACCTCTTAAATAGAATTGTAATTGGAGGTAAATCTTAGGTACACCTCTGGGAGCTTCCCACGAAATAATCCACGTAATGGGTTCATAAGGACTCACCACCACTCAAGAAGGTGTTCAGAAAGCTCTTCTTTTGCACAACAACTGCAGGGTGTATGAGACGAGAATTGATCAAACAATAATCAATTAATGCCACTTTGAGGAACTACAATATCCACCCTAAAATCCCCTCCTTGCCTCCTGTGACTGTTACTTCTTTCCAAAATTCAAAAAACTCTTGAAAGAGATCTTTATCGATTGAAGACATAAGAAACGCTTTAGGGTCGTTCAGATAGTCGTCGAAAATAATACTAAGATTTTTGACGCAGTCGAATTTATGTAGGTAGAAGTTTTGTCAACATCAATTTGTAGTTTATTGGGTGCAAACCATTCTACCATTCACGAAATCTAAATTTGTTCTTCATCGGTAGTTATAGAAGTATAGATAGGTTAATCTAGAACATTTAATATTACCCAAAAAGTTGTTTAAATGTATGTCCAACAATAATGGTCCCAAATTCGACCCCGGTGGCACGCCCGATGTAGAGGTGAATTCAGTGGAGTAGTACCATTTGTGCAGTTATTCCCAAAGTAGTGAGTTTCTGTTGCAATAATCTGTGTAAGCTATATTCACTTGTTTACAACTATAAAGATGTCCACCACTATACTAAGCGGTACCAAGTCACTAAGAAGTAAAGGGCCCTAGTCATGAAACCATAGACCCAAAGATTTTTTTGTGCCAAAAACACTTTATTTTCGAAGACAATGATCTTCAAAAAACAATTCTAAAGTTGGAAGCTATTATTTAATTGTTTTATAGCTTCTGAATCAATATACCTACCGAATCTTTGAAAAAATGTGGCTTTTGAGCTGAAATTATTGAAAAAATGCTGGCTAAACAAAATGAAGACAACAGTTTAGCTATTGAAACCAACATGTAACATTTCCTTATTATTGGAGGTATGAAGTTAGTTAAATTAAATAATGAAAACAGAAAAACAATGGAATATTTTTTAATTGAACGCTCTGTATATTTTTAGATATCCTTAAAGAAAACAATATTTTAAACAAAAAATAGAATACAATTACCAAAATTACACATACATGTGTACATGAGCAAGATGTAGGCAAAATTTTATGAAAAATAAGAGGTCAAGAAAAAAAGGGAACCATTTGAGAACAGAAAATAAAAAAGATTAATCAAAAGAAAAGTGAAAAGGTTTCTTTTAGAAGAAAAGTTTATAAAATGTTTAAAAGTTAGAGGCAATGTTACAACACAGTTGTGCAATTGTGTTACAGAGTTCAGTTTTTTTAAAGACACAGGAGGGTCCGAAGTTCCTAGAGGAAAGTCAAGCAAATACAAAATATAAGCTAATAATGGAGAAAGACGGAAGAGGGAGATAAATTTGTAAAGTGGTTAATATAGGTAGATTATTTTTATTAATTTGATTTTCATTTTTGTCATAACAAGATCTGAAAATCTACAGGTTGTTGTTGTGAATATTTCCGGAACGGAATATTCAATTATTTTTCTTTCTTTGACATCCCAATCAGGACACAAAATATCACCAACTTACTCATTTAACCAATCTGATAGATCGAATAATAAGTTAATAATGATGTTTTATATTTAGAGTTTTATATCTCTAATGCATTTTTTTTATGTGTGGTGGGTGCTTAGTTTCAGTGACTCCCTAAGCTGTATTACTTGTCTGGCTATCACTGCAACTCTTGCGGTGTAGTTTGGTGTGTGTAAGTTGTGTTCAAATGGCTTTGTGACAGCATCATGTCGCCTTTTATGATGCCGCGCTGTTAATCACTTTGCTCCCAACAGCGAATGGCAAGTCGATCCGGGATTAAACTCTCTGAAAAAATGTCACCGTTCCTCCAGAGAATTGAACCCCGGCACCTATCGTCCTCTCACAACGATAGTCAGCCGCCTAACCACTGCAGCCATCGACCGCAGTGGTCGATGAATTGAAAATTAGAGAGGCAGGAGAAAGAGAAACGTTTTTGAGAATCGAAAGGAAAAATATTTGGATTGATTTTGAAAAAATGACAGATGAGAGAATATAAAAAGGAAAAGATTTTGGATAAGAATGAAAAGTGAGAAAAGGAAAAGAAGAAAGAAAATAATAGACGAAGAAGAAAAGTTTCAAAGGAAGGAAAAGGAAAAGAAGTAGAAGAAGGAACAAGGTGTTTTAGGGATAAAAATATTTACAAATCACACACAAATAATCAAGGTAAGAGAGGGTGGGTTTCAAAATTATTATTGTAAAATGTTTAATATGTTTTCGTTTTTATTTTATTTGACTTTAATATTGAACACTGCAATATATTATCTTTCAGTAATAATTGAAACGACTGAACAATCTATTTAGCTCATTGTGTATTGCATGAGAGCCTCTGAGATCTTTAATTTGTTGGGAAAGCCAGTCAAGTCGGTCAAAAAGCAAGTCAAGTTGAGTTAATGGCACAGCTAATTTTATTTTTATTTAGTATATTATATTTAAAGTTTCAGGTTCCATGAGCGGAAAGGCGCACATGTTCGTCCTAATATTTTCAGCCAAGGTAAAGTCTGTCGTAACCGCTTCGAAGCAACTGGATACAATTCTTTTTGGCTCGTTTACAAATAAATTATTTAAAGCAGTGGCAACCTTAACCGGTTCCTCAACCTTAAGGTCATCAATCAATAAACTCATCTCCATTTGGCTAGTTCCTTTCTTAGAAGATCATAATTAAAAATTCTATCTAGTTTTTGTGACAAATGCAGAATGCCAGAGACTAAAATTAATATAATTATCGCGTAAATTTGGCCAAAGGTTGGCTAAAGGTCATAAAATCAGACAAAATATCCTAAAATCCTTTAATACTTCAATTGATTTTATAAATTTTTTTGAAAGTGGCCAACACCTTGTTCGAGACGTTTCTCAGCTTCTAATAGAGGAATAAACATTTTTGCAGTATCATATCGTCAATTTCATTAAATTTTTCAGTAAATCTGATTTGAAGGTCGGCAAGATCAGGTATCTGTACTCGATAAATTGAGTTCTTTAAGAAAGGCCATAAAAAGAGATCGTGAGAGGTAATGCCACAAGATCTTGGCGGAAATTCATATTCAGTGTTTAAACTTGACAAACGATTTTGAAAACAAAAATGCTGCAACAGACTTGTTTCACGTCTGGTTTGTTCGAAATATCCCTGTGTTGTTTCTTCATCCTCAAGCTGTTGATAAATGGCATAATAATTTCTTGTCGATATGAAGTCAATTTTAATACAAAAATCACGAATTGTCAGAAAGAAAACATTTTGTCAAGAAGATCATTTTCAAAATTATTTAAGAACCACTGACTAAACGCTGGTTTTCTAGCATAGTCATTTTTTTCTAGACTGTCTAGACATTACGTGGGCATTGTCCTCAATGTCGACTCCAGCAATGGAGACAATCCTTGGGTATCCTTCGCTACAGTTTGTGTTGTGGTCAGAAGCAACTCTAGGGGCCTACTAGAGCAAAATGTAGTGGGTGCAGAGGTTTCTTCGGTAAAACGGCAGATCATAGCATCTTCAACGACATCGAATAGACGGTACCACTGTCTATCAGGGCGAATAAGATCTCAGTAGGGGATGCCATGTAGACATCTCCAGCAGAGAGACTGCAAAAGTCCTCGTTCGCAAATCGAGACGAGGATTGGCACGGAAATTGGAATTTGGAGAGATGGATAACCCGATGGCGAAGTCAACAGCTTGGCGGGGCTCTCCGTCTAGCTTCCAGGCCGAAACAATTGCCATTAAGACCTGGGCAGAGGCAATTCTAAACTTTGTCTGAGCGCCAGGTTGCCACAGTAAGCTCGAAGAACTGGTGGAACGTCACAGCATTACGCTGAGATGGGTGCCAAACTACTCTGGAATCAGAGACAACGAAACGGCTGACAAATTAGCAAGAGGTGTCAACGAACGACTATTCACATGTGGGGGCTCTTATGGCAGCATCAAAGCTTTTGTCAATCAGGTTAGGACAAAAGTATTTGAACACTTTTTATATCAAGTTCAAAACGAAAAGATAGTTTTAGCGGTAAAGGTAAGACAACATTTCCTTGTCGAATTTATTTTTAAGTGCTAAATTATCTAAAAAAATAGGTAATGGGTTAATTACAAGTACAACATCGATTCAGTTAGTTTTGACGTGTCACAGAAAAATAAATACACATATTATAGTTAATTAATTCATAAAGACAACGTTAAAGTAACGTTAATTTTGTAACGAGATATTGTGTAAATTATTTAAAACTGCTCTCTAACAGTAAATTGATTCCTAACAGTTACCATTAGTGCTAGAAAGAATACACCGATTAGTTCCAGAACTGTCTTGGAGAACAATTAGCTTTGAAACTCATTTTAGACAACATTTACATAATTGAATTGCATTGTATCAGTAATACAAAATTTGCAAAATTAACAGTGTTAATTACTTCATTACTATTATTGTGCAACCTCATTTTTTTTTTGGGGTTTAATGAGATGTGGAAATCACGTGCTGCTAAATCTGATAAGTGTGGTGGGAGATTGATTTGGATTAGTAGGTACTACTTATTACCGGTCACGTTTAAAGAAGATAAATTGCTTATAAATTGAATAAAAGCAATATATTTAACTTATATATCATTTATTACTATACAGTGGGAATATGTTGATTAGATAAGTACATAACATTAAATAGATATAATATGACTTCTAATTATAAGTAATAAAACGAAATAAATTTTATATGAAAACTCATATCTCGTATCACATGAGAAGGTGTGTTTGAACTTTAACCACGGATTCATTGTTAATCGTTTCCTACATATAGGTACATACATACATACATATACATAGAACTCGTTCAGAGTTTAAGTCTCATATTCTTATCTAAAATATTTTACGCTGCTGTACATACTACGACAGATAACTCACTGAAAATACATGTATAGTAAGAATAATAATTCTCGTTGCGATTATTTTTAACATACTATTACATAATAAATGAGCGATTACACAATATTATACAACTTTGCACAATACAATCGTTTCTGTCGCGTTCATATCTAGTTATCAGCGAAAATATCACAATCTCGTTATTTGTTTATCTCGAACTCTTACCATTATTCGAAAAAACGTTAGTTGACCCACTGAGCAAGTGCAACTATTTTTATTCCAGTATTTTTCCTTATTTTGCTGATATAATTCGAGCTGTAGGTCATAAAATTTATTCTAGAACGTGAAAATTGTGCGTCTCATCCTTGGTGTTTCAGCAATTACGCTAGTTGTACTCTTACTACGTAAAAAACCGCTTTCCTTTCAGCTTCATTACCACATTTGGAAACAGCGCAAAATCGCAAGGAGCAAGATCTGGACTATAAAAAGGGTGCTGAAGAAGCTTCACTCCTGTAGTGGTCAAATATTCGTTGCAAGTTTTGGCGTGGTAAGCTGGAACGTTATCATGATGGAGATGACTTCAGACAGGCACTGTTCTGTGTACCACTTGGCTGTGTTTGTCTTGTCTGTGTCCAAGACGATATGTTCCACAATTTCAGTCGATTTTCGAGATCTTCTGACAGCTACGAGCGTCTCGTCATCAAAGACACGTCATATCGACCAAACATTTTTAGCATCTCCCAGAACCAAGCCACACGTCGTAACAACACAGTTTCTCCACATGCAAATGATCATGCAGAATTGAACGAATTGCTGATGCATTTAGATCTAAGGTGTCCTCTATTTGCTGGTAGATCACTCTTCTATCTTCGTTGAGCATTGTCGACACAGCAGTAATGTTTTCCTTTATAACTGTCGTTCGTGGCCTTCCTCCTCTACAGTAAAATTTCTCCTTTGGAATTCTCTGTACCACCTAAATATAGTTGTACGAAATGGACAAACATCACTTATTGCAACTTAAGTCTACGCTTAAACCACACGCGAAGCTATGCCGCAAAAGTGCCCAACTCGACATTTAAACCTGATTGGTTGTTACTAAGCTATGACGGTAGTATGGTCAAAGGACGTGCCAATAAAACCCCAGGCATGAGAAGGCACCGACCTGATAATTGCTGATGAGTCCTCTTCGGCTACTCCCCCAATAGCGAAAAGGATACTACCAACACTATCACAGCTACAGACATACAAGGCCAAAATGAAGGTATACCCGTGAACGAGTGGGGAGTATTGCAAAAAGACTCAGCAAACAAAATCGTTTAGTTTACTTCATCCACCGACATTAAGTCATTTGAGAAGTTAAAAAGCAAGGAGTTCAGGGTTAGTTACAAGTCAACTCTGATGAAAATATGGAACTCCGACAAGACGAACGATCTACAGACTTTAACAAGCCTTTAGCAAATCGCACGTTTTCAAAAGCAAAACGTAAGCCAAGGCCAAGAGAACGTTTAAGATTACTAGTCAACGGAAGGGAGATAGTGGAAAGGGCGGAGGAATCTTCACCATGCAAAAGCTGCGTTTGACGTGTTGAACAGGAGATTTATTAATAATCAACTACACATACAAGAATATTGAATGTACTTAAAGGAAGGGTTCAACGACTTCTTACCGACTTATGTACATTGATACGTAAATAACCTATCAACTAACAGTCAGGCGGCGTTAAAGGCTGTGAGTGCCTACACATACGAGTCTGGTCTTTAAGGCAATTGGGACACAATAACCACATAACTCTTCAATGGGTCCCAAGCCACCAAGCATATCCCTGTTGTGGACTGCAAAAGAGCCACCTAAAATAAGCAATTAACAAATGGGAGTACAACAGAAAGGCCTCTCACTGGTATAATACGTCAGGACAAAAGCTGGTGAAGGCACTGTTATCAGGATCGCCTAAGATAACAAAGACAGCTGGCAGGGTTTTTGACAGGTGATGTGGCTCTGAAGTACCACCTACATAACGTCGGAAAAGCTGAAGATCAAACCTGCCGTCTATGCCAGGATGATTTAGAGACGGCAGAACACATTTTGTGTAAATGTGTTGCTGCCAGTCATACTCGACATTAACACTTCAGTAGGCCGTTTCTAACGCCTACTGACATCCAGGATGAACATCCCAGACTAATATTACAATAGACCTATGTAGGTGGCGATGACTAATGGCAGCAGTGCCATTGCTCTAAGATCTAATCTAATCTAATCTACGTACATTGATATAGCCAAACGAGTATGAAACGCCAAGAGCGGTGCTATTGTTAGGAAAGACCACTAATGCACTTTTAATTTCAGAGTTTATCTCAAAGGATTTAGGTGTTGCAGCCATTGAGATGCCAAAAAGGGGAGAAAGTCGAAAGGTTATTTTTCGCCTTGGTTTGTTTCTCTGGAAACCGCCTCCAGAGGATGTTCAGTGATTCATTCACTATTACAGAAGCAAGAACAAGCAATTCCTCATTGGATGCGATGCGAATGCACACAACCTACAATGGGGAAGCACCAATACAAATTCACGGGGCAAGTTTCTTCTTGAATATGTAACTGACAATAGCATTAGCATAGTTAACGAAGGAAGTGCATGATCGACCCACTAACAATCTAATCTAAGAGAAGACAAACATATCTTTGAAATGACGGCTTCCTGAACTCGTTTAAAGCAAAGTGTAACTGTGTTCATGTTAAGTACATTCCTTCTTAATTTTAAATTGGCAAATAAATATAATGGAAAGAGCTGCAGACATTGGTAAGTTACTTCAGGTTAGGTCTGAAGAATTTGAGCTATAAATCTTGAATTTTCAAAATGACATCATGCTATGCATGCAACCTATGTGGTAAGTTTGTTAAACTTGTCTTCTAATTTGAAACGAATTAACATTGTTTTATTTCTAGAATAATGCAGTACATTTTTCGTATAAAGTGTGAATATTAATAGGCCAAAATTAATCCTTATCATAAATTAATTGTTTACATTTCACATAACACTCAGAGACTGGTATTTGTGCGAATATAGTCCGCGAATTGCGTTTAAACATATTTCCAGCAATTATAGCGTAATATTGTGTAAGTAGAGCGAACTTTGATCAGTATATAATGATACAAGTGAGTAGTAATTCTAAAGACAATCCATTTTAGTACGTACGTATCGCATGTCTGATTACAAATTCCATTAACACAGTTTTTTTTTATTTAACGATAAATTTCGATCATTCATATTTACAATGTTATGTAATTCGATAAATTGAAGCACCTAAACTACGAAGAAAAATGACGGGCCACTGAGGCAATTCGAAACTCCCTCGAGACACGAGAGACGATGGGTGTGGTGTTTTTGGACTTTACACGTGCCTTTGACATGGTGTGCCACAGATGACTTGTTTACAAAATGGTGGTGGCTGGGCTTAATCCAGAGATGATCAAGATCTTGTGGTCATACCTGCAGGACAGACCCTTTTTTTGATGTACATTCACGATCTCCCTAACAATCTACCCGGATGATATCGTCATTTCTACGTCGTCTAGGATCGAGGCCTTGGTCTGCCGCCGCCTCACATATCTCGGAATGATTCTTGACAAGAGTGACTTTACGCCAACACGTCAGCAAATCAATCGACCTCTTTGCTGCGGCTAGATCAACAGTCTACACTTTCCTATGTGTTAAAAGTTTGCTTCCACTGATATGAGATTAAAAATCTTAATCTACTGCATCTTCTTGCGCCCTCTTCTTACCTATGGAGCCCTGTCCTGGGCCAGTGTTTCTAAGCCGCACCTTAAGACATTGGAGGCCAAACAAAATAAGACGTTGAGAACGATCGTCAACGTCCTGTGGTTCATTAGAAAGTCGGATCTGAGAAGAGACTTGGAGATTTCATCTCTCCACCAATTAGCGCATTGAGTAGAATTAGGAAGTCCTCCAATCCAATTATGGCGGCAACAGCGGGTTTAGACCTGGATCTGAATCCACAATTAGTAAGGGATTCTTGACTAAGAAATAAGCTACAGAGTCTAACGATAAGCTCTGCAGAGTGCAAAATTTTATTGGATTGACTCAGAAGCTAGAAAAGCTACGCATAATTATTAATCTCCGAGATAAAATTAAGTCAAAATTTTAACCAAAAGAACAACACAAACAAAAACTTGCAGCACCATGATCTACGTTTTCAAAGATAGGCTGGTTCTAAAACTAAAATGTATAAGGCGTTTTTATCTGGCTATCTTTACCGTCAAGAAACCCAATGATATATTTCTCCTATTACTTTTATAGAGAACATGTCTGCAGTCGTAGTTCAACGACACATGAACGGCGAATCGTGTTCAGTACTAAATAAAAATCGTACTGTACAAAGTTCAATTGAACGATAAAGTTTGCAGGTTCAGGAGAGTTCACTTGAACATTGATGATAACGCATGTAGAATTGATTACTAAATTCCAAAATGACGATGAAGACTCTTTGAAATTAATTCAACTAGAGCTGAATATGAAATCTAAGATTGATTGGTTTATCCAATTTATTATAGATAAACAGTTATTTACACAGATATTTATACTTAATAAGTGCCTCAAAGGGCTTTTTAGACGACCGGTTTCGGTGTTCGTTCGAATGTCAGGTTCACTTCAGTTACTAGTTAAACTGACGTGTAAAAAGGAAAACTGATACGATATCATACCAGTCCTCATACGTCCAGAGGCGTTTTCGTTGTGAATTTAATTTGCAAGTACGCGCTTTAGTTCCATCAATAAATGTAATTTTGAGTTGGATAAGAGATGTAGACGAAAGAGGAAGTTGGTACACAAGGCAATATTGAAAGAACCAGAGTAGATGTTGAACGGGGTCTACCACGTTCTGCAATTTGGCATTCGCAACTGCGAATTTTAGAGCGAAGTATGTGACGAATTTTAAAATTGGATTTGAAATTTCATCCATATAAGGTACAGATAGTCCAGAGGCTGAATCCTATTGATAAACTTGACCGCCTCAATTACTGTTTCAGTTCAGCAATTCTTGATAAAATGATCATGTTTACCGAAGCTCACTTCCATCTGAGTGGCAAGGTTAATGAGCAGTACTTTCGGTACTGGATGGAACATAACCCCAGAGAAATGCATGAACACCCATTTTATGACCAAAAGGTAACGGTTTGGGGTGAATACTTAGGTGTGATCGGCGAATATTTTTTTAAGAAAACGCCCCAACCGTTATAATGAATTCACTTCGGTACGTTGAGATGTTGGAAGCATTCGTGGCTGTAGAAGTTTAAAGAATGGACCAAGATGGAATATGGTTTACAGCATATGTTCCCGCATCGCCTAATTTCCCGGATTGATGACTTTTTCTGTAGCGATTCTTGAAGTTTAAAGTGTACTTTACGCGTCGCCAAACATTTCTGGAACGTGAGGAAATAAACTTGATAAACGAAAATTTAACTCAGGCACGTTATGGTCAAGTTCAGAAACAAATTGCAGCAATATATAGAAGAAGACGGTGGTCATCTTGTCCAAATGCATTCTTTGTTTCTTAACACTAACCTATCAAAAACCGTTCAATCTTGTTGCCGGACTCTGTACAATACAAAAATAAACAAGGGAGAGGGGGCAAAAGGTCAGTTCACCCATTCCAGTTACATATTTCTTTGCTTCGGCAAATTTCTGCTTTGTATTTTCTATTTTCCCAATCAAGATTTTTAATTTTGTTTGCATCCTTTTTACATCTGATTTTATTTTAATATTTTTCAATTAGTCACGCTCGAGTGCTTCTTCCATTAGCAAAATTTCGAAGATCTTTAAAATTTTTCACCCAATACTAGTCTTTCCCGTGTCTTTGCTGAGTGCCAAATGCAATTGATGCTGGACAATTTTACAAAAACACTAAACTTCTAGTAATACGAGAGTAAGCTGGAAAATTCAGCAACCTTTGACGCTATTGTATAGCTTGATGCTTCAGTGGTCAAGGCAGACCACTTTTGTTGCTTCATGCAGTGATTAAATACTCGTGGAAAAAGTATTCTTCGCCTAGAGAAATTCATATTGATATGGCAAATTTGTTAGGCGAGTATGCTCCTTCTTTTAATACTGTTTGCAAATGGACGTTATGGGCGTCCAAAAACCAAGACACTTCTGCAGACACAGCAAAAACCCAAACGCGTGGGATGTTCTACAGTCATTTTCGAGCGGTTTCGACAACACCCAACAGATTTTTTGCGCAAATTTGGGACGTGCGATGAAACTTGGGTCCACCACTATACACCCCAAATTAACAGCAATCAAAACAGTGAACTAGACATGGTGAACCGGCTGCCAAAGAGCCCAAAGCCTGTCTATCGGCAGGAAAGGAGATGGCTTCTGTTTTCTGGGATGTGAAGAGAATCTCGCTTATTGATTACCTACCAAAGAGGCTATACTATTCTAAACTTTTGGATCGATTTAGGACAGGAAGCTCAAAAAAATTATTTTACATCAAGACAATGTGCCAGTTTATATGAGCGGAATTGTCAAAGAAAAATTGGCTAAATTAAAGTTCGAAAAGCTTGAGCATCCCCCTTATTCGCCGGATTTAGCTCCGTTAGACTATCATCTCTTCTCCAAACTGAAGAAACACCGAGGCGGTATGAAATTTGCTTCGGATGAGGAGCTGATAGCTGCCGTGGACCACTATTTTGACGAGCTCGAGGAAAATGATTCCTGCGAAGGCATAAAGAAACTTGAGCATCGACTAAATAAATGTATTCATTTAGAGGGAGATTATGTCGAAAAATAAAACACATTTCACTGAAATATTGTTACTTGTCATACTTTAGTTAATACATTTTTCAGCTTATCCTCGTAGCTCTGTTTGTCTCGGTAAAAACGTAATTCTACTAAACAGGTATGCGAAGTTGGCACCACAAAGTGATCAAAAATCGACAAAAATGCTAAAAAGGATTGACCATTTATTGACCACTATTGGTCATTCACTACAAACACTAAAATTTTGTTGCAGGATAGGATTGACCAACATTTGACCACGATTGACCACCAAGTAATTTTTTTGAAAACTTAACAATACCTAGTCGAAAAAAATAAAAAAAAAACAAGCTCATATCTCCAATGAAATGACATCAGAGCCAGAAAATGTCACAACTTCTTGCATCGCATTTTTGACAAATTTTGAGAGGTGGTCAAACGCTGAAAATGATACGATTTATTGTCACGTGTCTGTAGTTTACAAAAAAATTGAAAATCACCGTTTGACCACCCACCGGTTAAATTTTATCCGATCTCATAAAAAACAGAGTTCTCAAAGTTCATCGCAATTTTCGCAAACTTTCATTTTCAACGATTGACCACCTCCCAACATGTGCGAAAAATTGCGGCAAAATTTAACCGGAGGGCGGTCAACCGATCATTATTACTATTAATATTATTTTCAGCGTTTGACCACCTCTCAAAATTTGTGAAAAATGCGATGCAAGAGGTTGTGATATTTTCTGGGTTCGATGTTATTTCATTAGAGATATGAGCCTGTTTTTCCATTTTTTTCGACTATTATTAACTTTTGTCAAAAAAATACTTGATGGTCAATCATGGTCAAACGTTGGTCAATTTTAGTGTTTGTAGTAAAAAAAAAATTGAAAAATTTTGAAAATGTGAAAGGTGGTCAAACGATGATCAATCGTATCCAATGAAGAAAATGTCTATGTTGGCTAATTTTAGCATTTTCGCCATTAGACCCCAAAATATGGGATAGCGGATGGAGCCTAAACAAAATGTGGTCAATCGAAATCGGTGATGACCAATAGTGGTCAATAAATGGTCAATCCTTTCTAGCATTTTTGTCGATTTTTGACCACTTTGTGGTGCCAACTTTGCGGACCTCTACTAAACCATTCCTAATCACATATAAAACACCTTTAAGTAAGAAGTAAGATCAAATTTGAAGCCCCCAAGAGAATAAACCTAAACTTAAAGAATGATTAAAGTACCAGTTAATGTCGTAATGTAGCCATTAGGGCACAAGTACTGATTGTAAACCTGTGACATTGAGCATGTTGTATTACGACGTCTTTATAGCTTCTTTCCTATAAAAAGTTTAGAACCATTACGAAGCAGAATTTCTCTTCCAAGACAGAGATACTACAAACGCGTTTAAGAAGAAATTTGATGCAATAACTTCTGCGCAGTAATATTGATCTGTGATCAGAATTATTTATATACAAAAATAAAAAAATATATACCTAGTTTTAAACAACAATTATGTCCTTGAGTAAAAAAAAATAATAAATTTTGCAGAATTAGTTTTATACAGAAAGAGATCAAATTCCTTAATTCCTTTTTTATTTAGTAACTGGCAGAAATGAATCAATTTAATTTTTGATGAATCGTTTAAAAATATCTACAAAAATATTTTTATTATTTTTTTTTGTATATAATTATTACGCTAATACGTTAATTGGTATTACTCAATCACGTGCTTAAGAAAATTCTCACCGCGTTCCCCCACTACTTCAGTACATCGCCGCTAAATCCAGAGCCTACTATATATTATACTAATACACAGCTTTCGTTTATTATAAATTATAAAACACGTGCTTTTACGAATCTAGTAGGCGTTGGATTTATGCTTCCCGATTTCTGTCACTCTTTTTACGAATACAATGCACGTCGAAAATTAAATTTGAACAAAAAGAAAAATGGATTAGAGACCAACTGACCTGCTATTGGTAGTGTTCGCCACCTTGTCTTCCTGGTCTTCTTACCCATATCTTCCGACACACTAACGGAGTATTTACACACCCTTTTCTAGCCGGTTACCTTTAAGGACTCGCATCGGGGTTAAATTTATATTATTTAACGCATATTTCCTTCTTGGTATATATTTTTAAATTTATTTTAAAATAATTGTCGGATTAAAATCGAATTATTTCGAGGGGGCAACGCGACGCACTTTAGCTTAAAAATGCAATAAAAATTAATTTTAATTTTTTTAATCAATAATAATCTCCCCTTTTAGTAATAAAAAAAATTATTAAATTATAAAAATATTTTTGCCACTCCAAGGGTGAATTTGACTCAAGAAAAATCCTCAAAATTTAACGTTTATAATCCACATTAATTTAAATCACACACAAACCTTGTTCACAAATAAAAATAAATTCGAAAAAAAAATCCCTGCCGCAGCGGTACCCGATCGACCCCCTTGGTCCTGCGAAACGCGTCCGTCTTACTAGCCTGACTAGCCACAACTTCGATTCGACTTATTTGCCCCCTAGATGTGATGTCCTGTGCCCACCTCTCGCATACTAAATGCTAGTAACCGTCCCGATGAGCCTGTTACGTAACATGGAACGAAAAATGAGAAGCGAGATCGTTTATCGACTTAGTTTCGTGCTACCGCCTGTCTAGGACCAAGGATTCCGTTGTACACTGTCGTACGGGAAATATTTTTTACTCTGAAAACGTATAGGATATGTTATATAGGGTTTTAGTTCGAGGATTATCGACTTTATACGGAAATCACCGAGGTTACGACGGCGAAGACGCTACGGGGACGCTGTCGGTGGACGACGCTTCGGGTTCGAATTTTTCGGCCGGTCTATAGAATTGCGCGCGCTCATAAAATAGGAAAAAGTAGTGGGGGGTAGTTGTACGAGATGGTATTTTCGATTGCTTGTGTCTAAAGTCACGGTTAATATTTATAATGTTTACCAGAAATACATGTATGTATTTTTGGGAGACTAAAACTGGCAATCATTATTAGTAGCTTAGTATTAAACAATACAGATTAGGAATATGGAAATCATTATGTATTAGATATATAAAAACCTAATTAGTATAGGCAGGATACGTTTTATGTTGTATCCTTTTTGGAATAATTATATTTTTAATGTACAATGGAGTAAGTATATTAATAATTTAAGGATAATCGAAGTGATGTCGTCTATATACCGGGTGTCCCAACAAGGGTAACGAGGTACGGTATTAGGGAAACGGATGTACCTAGAAATTTGAAACAAAAAAATTATTGAGTAAATCGAATGAGAAAATGCTGGAAATTATTTTCGAGTTTCTGAAACCCTGTTTTCTGCAAAATTTTCTTATATTAATGATAATCATAGTGAATACTATTTTAAAGCTGAGACAAATTAAATTTTTTTTTGTTAAATGCTCTATCTCTGAAAAGAAAGTGGTGGGGGGCGCTAGAATATTTTCGGAAATAAATGTCGATAACTCTAAAAAGGCTTAACGTATCTTAATAAACTTGGAGTCGTCAAAAAGGGAGTTTCCTAGACGATCAATTGAACTGTGAGTGAGGTGATTATGTTTGCTTACCTTGCCGCTAGATGGCGTTTTTTGACATAATCGCAAAAAAAATAACTTACTGCAAAAAAATTTAATGCAATGATATCACTTTTTTTACGTCATTACATAGTCAATCAAGAACCTAACAAGCCAGTAAGAACCGCATCTCAATATCTTTATCCTAACCTAAGATATGAATAAAGAAATTTATACTAAAAAAAATTACATTTTGGGAAGCATTTCCGTTTTAAGGTTTGTTATTAATGTCTAATTATTATTCCTAATTTACCAAATAAAATGCTAATTTATTATTTGGGATGCCAAACGATATTTTAAATCGAAATAAAATTTTGTTATTTATCTTTGTTACTTCTTTATTCATATCTTAGGTTAGGATAAAGATATTGAGATGCGGTTCTCACTGGCTTGTTAGGCTCTTGATTGACTATGTAATGACGTAAAAAAGTGATATCATTGCCTTTAATTTTTTTGCAGTAAGTTATTTTTTTTGCGATTATGTCAAAAAACCCCATCTAGCGGCAACGTAAGCAAACATAATCACTTCACTCACAGTTCAATTGATAGTCTAGGAAACTCCCTTTTTGACGACTCCAAGTTTATTAAGATACGTTAAGCCTTTTTAGAGTTATCGACATTTATTTCCGAAAATATTCTAGCGCCCCCACCACTTTCTTTTCAGAGATAGAGCATTTAACAAAAAAAAAAATTAATTTGTCTCAGCTTTAAAATAGTATTCACTATGATTATCATTAATATAAGAAAATTTTGCAGAAAACAGGGTTTCAGAAACTCGAAAATAATTTCCAGCATTTTCTCTTAGCCGATTTACTCAATAATTTTTTTGTTTCAAATTTCTAGGTACATTCGTTTCCCTAATACCGTACCTCGTTACCCTTGTTGGGACACCCGATATAAACTAGATTGCACAAAGTGCAATTTTTTGATGCTATATTGGTCAAACTAAACAGTATTTAAAGTAGTGACTTTACAAACAATTTCATTAAACATCTCAGTCAGATCTAAATTTCAGATAAAGTTGAACGCCACAATCAATAAAAGTACCTACGTTAGAGAAAAAACATAGTTACCAAAACTCGTTTCAAACAAAGATGTACAAGACACTGTTAATTAAATATGGGAAAAATACAATTAAATAACAACAACAAAATCGAAGAAAGCTTGAAGATAAGAATTCCAAAGTTTAATCCGAAAACTATGGTATATGCAACAAGACAAACTCTATAAAAAGAGCGGTCTGAGTAACGAAAAGGAACTTTACAGAGGAAATAATTTGATTAAAAGCATCTCAGTCAACGATCTCTATTAACATAACAAAGAAACTAGCCGGAAAGAAATTAACATATCATAGACAAACAAGAAATAAAGAAGGAAAAATATTAACGTCCGACTTTAATATATTAAAAATATGGCAAGAACAGATAGGAAAATTGTATGATAAGGACCGAAACCAATTAATAATAAGAAACAAAGAAACAATACACCCTGTCCAGTTTAAAATGCAGTAGATGGGGATATTGGAAACAGTTGGAGATACAACGTCGGTTAAATTTGTCCATGAATAATCCGACATCAGATTTTGAAATTTTTGTTTCATTAGGCAGATACAGGGTGAAACAGAAAAAAATGCATTTTTGAAAATCTTCCATATTTTGTTTCCTAAAAGAGATAAATTTACAAAAGTTGCAGGCTAGTGATAACAAATCATGAGGATTTTAAAAATGATTTCAAAAAAAATCTAGGTCTACTAGATTTTGCGTGACAATGATCAACTGTTGTTTTTCTTATGGTAGCCATATTGGATTTTGACATTTTTAATATCTTCAAAAAAAATGCGATTGAATTATGTATATCATATCATGTTTATACACCCTGAACGAAGAACTGGAAATAGATATAACAGAACCAAATAAAATCGAAATAGAAAACATTATTAAACGTCTAAAAAACAACAATGCCACAGGGACCAGACAAAATCCACAACGAAAAAATGAAAGCCGGCTTAAATACAAATGTAGAAATCATAACATGCCTAATACAAAAAAATTGGGAAGAAGAAATAATTCCAAACGAATGGAAGGAGGGTAATATCATCACAATACCAAAAAAGGTGGAAAATTGGAGAACAATTACATTATTAAACAATACTAGCAAAATAATGGCACATATTATATTAAACAAGATAAGAATTGCAATCGATAGAACACTTAGAAATAACCAAGCTGGTTTCAGAACTGGTCGGTCATGTGTTGACCAGATGATGTGCACCCTGCGGATAATAATAGACGAATGTAACGAATGGCAAAAACAAACTCACCTCATGTTTATAGACTATCGAAAGGCGTTTGATAAAATAGACCTAAAAAAGCTTTGGAAAATTCTAGAAGAATACAAGGTGCCCCAGAAAATAATATGATTAGATTGCTACCTATACCAAGACTATGGAGTAAAAATGAGAATAAATAAACAGTCATTAGAAAAGATCAACATTAGATGCGGAGTGCTGTCCCCCCTCCTCTTCCTAATAGCAATAGATTGGGCAATGAAAAATATCATGGAAAGGAAGGGACTAACATAGAGATTCAGACAATACCTAAAAGACCTTGAATTTGCGGATGACGTATGTCTAATAATGGTGAAGCTAAACCACATGCAAAAAAAAATAAACACGCTGAGAGAAAAGTCTAAAGAAATTGGTTTAACAATCTACCCAGACAAAACTAAAATCATGACTATTACTAACAAAAACCAAACTGACATAACAATAAATGATACCCACATTGGAAAAGTAAACGATTTCACATATTTGGGAAGCGTCATGGAAGAGAAAGGCAGCAGTCACAAAGATATACAAACCAGAATAAGCAAAGCACAGTCGGCGTACAACATGCTGAGGAAACTGTAGGACATCGAAAGACACGACAACAAGAACTAAATTGAGACTATTCAATACAAATGTCAAAAGTGTACTGCTTTATGGATGTGAATCATGGATTTTAAACAAGGGAGACGTGCAAAAAGAATCCATGGTTTTCATCAATACTGTTTAAGAAGAATTATAATCCCAAACGCAGAACTGTGGAATATTAGCCAACAACAGTTAATCGAAGTGACAAATAACCGTAGGAAATGGAGATGGATAGGATACACACTTAGGAAAGATAATTCAGATATTACGAAACAAAGTCTAGACTATAGTATTAAAGGAAAAAGACGCAGAGGCCGCCCCCATATGACCTGGAAAAGAAGTACGCAATCAAAACACGACCGAATATATAAGACCTGGAACGACCTGAAGATAATAGCGCAAAATAAAAAGGATTGGAACGAATTGCTGGACTACTACTACTACTATCATATTCATTAATTTGCACCTTACATAAAGTCTACCCTAACAATTTAATGAAGAAATCCAACTCCAGTGGTACCTTTCCTTAATTATAAACCATTTGCGTTCTAAATTTTCATTCCCATAGATGTTCCTAAATAACACTTTAATACACTTTAATAAATATATTTATTATTAAGTACATTGACTGCATAGAATTTCTTAGATATAAACGAATGAGATACTCTTTTAGTTGGGACTTGTTGTCTCTTAGTGAGAGCTCTCCAATCCGACCGCGTGACTGGAGATGTTAAACGGGCTGCAGATGTAGTGGTTAGATCTTATCGTTGGACGAAATCCTGACCTGGGCTTCCAGGTGGCGCCTGAAATTTAACCAATCCCAGTCCCCTCTGAAAAACATCTTCGTGGACGACTTCAGGCTCCCCTGGAGCCCATACGCTCAGCTGAAAACAGTTTTGACAGATTTCAGTATACAATGTGGTTTTTAATTTTTTTGCTTCAAGATTTCCACAATATATCGATTCGCTGGTATCGGTACGCTAATATCGTTGTATTAATATCGATACCTAGGTATCAATTCTAAGGTATTGATTCCAAAGATGCTATTCAAGGTATCGATACCGGTAATGGTATCGAGTATTGGATGATGTATCGATACTTCGCTCAGTGACATTATAAACCTTTGCTACTTTTTTTTTTATCTTATTTTTCACGGTGATTAGATTGTAATCGCTCTTTCCTGTCCATGTCCCTTTTCATATTTAGATATGCTTCTTATTACTGATACCCTTGTCCACCAGTGTATTTTGCATTTGACGTAGTGATTGGTGATTGACAGAAAAGTGGATAATGATTTTGTTACATAACATATAAACACATCACACTATTCATTTTCAAATTCCGTCAAAATTTAAATTATTTTTGGACAACAAGTAAACAATTCATATACCACCTCTATAATTTTGTTAGAAATCTAGCTTGAAGTACTTACCTAAAAGATGCTACTAACTGATGTCTATAAATATGACTTATTCATCTATTTTATAAATAAATATAAAACAAATAATTTTTATTTTAATAAAATACAATTTCTATATTTGTTACAACTTTTTTCTGTATTTCACAATATTATGTCTAAATTACACAGCTTCGGCGTGACTTTAAACACAACCATAGAAATTTTCCGCTACCGGCTTTTTTGAGTGATATGATTGTGAGGTTATGTCACCCGGCGGCCGGCGCGGAGAAAATAGCAATATGTTGATTGGATGGCGTAACATTTTTTTGTAAGTCGATCAGAGTCTAAATGTTTGAAATGCCAATACATAATAAGAGAGAGGAACGAGAACATTATTTGGTTTACGTTATTTTCAAGCTGTCAAAATTATAAATTTAAATTCTGAATAGTTTTCTTCGTGTATTAAATTATAATCATACTATTATTAAATATTTTTATATTTAATTAGATTAACGGCTAATGTGGCGCCATCTGTATTTGAACTTTATGTATCACAGCTACTGTAACACAGAATTCTGTACGCCTTTTATAGGAATATTTACCAATTTTATTTAAAAGAGTGTTTAATCGTGTTAATATAGGAAAAAATAAAACATGAATTATATTTCTCAAAACAATTACTTTATTTAATTATGTTTGTTTACAACTCCCTGTTGAGTACCAGTATTGACTCCTTGGCAAGTGATTAAAATAAGCATGTAAGATGTCAGCAGGTGCAATAACATGAAAAGAGTCGAATAATTTATGGGGAAAAATCCGGCGGCTGTAAAAAACGGACAAGGACTTCTAGTTTGTCGTATCAGGCCAATTAATGATGTTCTTTCTTTCTGATTATTGACGAAACGTGAATTGTATAGGAGCGAGAACGATAGCGTTGCTGTTTTTTGCACTTCCTGAATCGTCTTGTGACAGATTGATGTAATCGAGACGGCTCCAACCTGAAAATTACAAAACATTTATTGATTTAAAACTTGTAAAAGGCAGCAAATGTTATATATATTATAGTATATACAGTAATGTTATATTAAAAAATGTTGCTATATAATAGTAGTAAAATATTTTGTGACCCTTTTAAAAATAAAACATAATTAATCAAAAATACATTTCTTTTCGTCAAAGTGGTCCAAAACTCTGTTTGGTAAGATATTTACTGACAGGAGAGATTAGAAAAACTTCTACTAGTACTAGTTAAACTATTATTAAAACTAGCTTCTACTTAAATTACATTTATCAACTCTGGGGGCAAGTTTTGGCGGCGTTTATACTTAAGGTTGGCAAACAATCTGCAACAAAGTCTAAATTCTATAGTTCCATTAGTCTGAATTAATGTTTACTCAAATCAATGGACTTGCATATCAGAACTGGAATTGCAAGCAGTTTGCTTTGCGCTTTGCGAAAATGATGGAGTGAATGCGCTAAGAACCTCTAGCAAAGTATTTTGAATTTCCGTGGCCGTTTCCCCAGCCATCAATGCATGAAATTCGATTTTATCCATTTTCGCAAAATCGCCTGACTTGCTGTACGAAACACACTTTTAAACAACAACTATTGACAGTTTAGACATCTAAAATTTTGTCAGTTGTCACCTTAACCTTCGTGCACCATCTCTTGCCGATTCCGGAAACATTTTAGGTCACCCTCATAATATCTTTTATTGGAAATGTATTGAGGAAAGATCATCGTTCTCGCCAGAGAATCATGGACTCGTTAATTGCAAGTTGTTGAATACGCGAAGTAATGCTTTTGATATTTTGCAGTACTTTGTCTAATATTAGTTGTACCTTTGATCTATCTACATCATGGTCATTTACAAGTCTCAACATACGCAAAATTTCGCAGAAGAAAAATAAATTTAAATAAATAAAGGATCGTCCAGTAAACTGGACGCCGCCGGCGGTTGTTAACGTGTTAAATGGAATACTGAATGTGAGAATGCATTTTTAAAAGCAACAAACGTTATTTGCTAATCATTTCCTCCTATACCGCCCTAAAGCAGTGTCGCGGTCTAATTTCATATATTACACTTCAATATAATGGATAATTTTCCTGCATCCCTTTCTGTCATTGGTTTTTCCTTTTGTTTCATTCCAGTTAGTCCCTAGTTCATAACTTTCTCGGTCGCCCTCTTGTTCTTTTCCCTGCTGTCCATATTGTTTTGGTTTGGTTATTTTCCTCCATTCTGTTAAGATGTCCCCACGAAGTCAGCTTTTGTATTGCGATTTTACTATGTACTGATTTGATTCACAGTTTTTTTTTTGTGATTTCTGTATTTGGGATCCTATCTTTCCTTGTCTTATTCAGAATTCTTCGTAGAAACTTCATCTCCATTGCCTGTATTTTACTTTTTTGTGTCTGTTAGTTAATACCCAATTTTCTCAATTGAATATTAATATTGGAATATAAACCGTTTTAAAGATTTTTAGTTTCGTTGCGTTTGTAATTTCTTTTTTGTTTATAACTATATTCCTTAGGTTGTTTTCTGCCTCTATATTTCCGTTGTTCTCTATGGTGGTTCCAAAGTATTTATACATCTTCACTGTTTCAATATGTTGGTTAAGTAAAATTGTGATGCAACAAAAATGTGGAACATGACTTCTATTGTCACACATATTTTCATAAGGTTTCGCTTTTCGTGTTTTAGATAGCACAGAAATCGAATTGTGTGATTATCTTCTTCTGTACTAGACAAACAAACAAACAACAACTAAATTTTGGAAAGCGTTGACTCTATCTCTCATGATAGGGAATATTGAATACGAATCAACAAAAGAAAATTATTTTTATTTTTACATACCACTGCTGACAACATAAGCGCACCAAGGTTGAAATGAACTTCTGATATACCAACGAAAACAGCAGCATCTTCCAGGGTTATTTCAAAAGATATCAGAAATAAAAGAACGTAGTTCATAAATAGACACAATAGAATCCAGCCGAATATGTCATTAAAAAAAGTTATGATTTCCAGAAATTTATTATGTAAGATAGAAATATCATTCAGTATCGCTCGACGTTTGTCTTTGAAGGTATATTTATGCGATGTTATTAGATGACGTAACATGTCGTTGATGTGGTGTATTTGTTGCCGTAACTCTCTAGTCAAAAAACTTAGATAATATATAAATACTGTCATACGTATTCTATAGAAAGAATCAAACATGTTATATGGTGCTATCTTAGAGAGTACAAATAAACTACTAATGCATTGTATCAAATCACTAACAAATATTACTCCACAACATACATCCAATACGTAATAACCATAATATTCTGCAGATTTCTTATTTTTTGTCAGACCATATTTAATAAGTATAGAATTCAATTCGTTCATACTTGACACTAAAAGTTCCTGACATGAAGCTTTAAATATCGTACATGTTATTAGGACGTTAGCAAGAGCTTCAAATATTGTGTTGATAGTTCCCAATGGAAAAGCTACCCAAGGGTTATTCGTTCCCTTTACAATATGTTCGATAAATCTTCCATATAGCTCAAAAATGCAACTGGATACCGCAAATATTGAATAGAGCGTAGAATACATTTTCATAAACATGGTTCGGTCTTCTAACGTGGTTACTGCTAAAAGTTTCGCAAAATAATTTATCATTTTTACAAGTTGTGACAATGCCTTGTCTATGTTAATAAAGCTTATTGAGTAGTGTAGTAGTGGTTGGCTGTAAGCGAAGTATTTATTTCAATTGCAGTTGTAGCGCATTATTTAAGTTGATTGCATAACTTTTTAATCTAATGATATAGGAGTTTTAGCTTAACTAGAATTTTTGAATTATAAAGTATTGAAATTGGATTGTGTTATTATAAACTTAAAGATACATATTTATCTGACTTACCACTGCTGCAAACATAAGTGTATAAAATCCAACAAATGCTGCTAATAGGTGATCATCGGTTTTCCATTCCATAACTCGCAGAAATATTTCGAAGGATATCAGAATTTGAAGGATATAATTTAAAAATAAGCACAATAATACCCAGCCAAAAATCTTGTTAAAATAATTAATTATTTTGGTGAATCGATGGTACAGTAGAAAAATATCAGCTAACGTTTTCTGATATTCCCTTTGAGAATTCTTTTTATATGATGACAAAACAATCTTTAATATACCATTGATGCAACGAATTTGCTTCCATAACACTGTTATCAAACAACAGATGTAGTATGCGAAGGTGGTAATACGTATTCTGTAGAAGGAGTCAAAGACGTAATAAAGTGTTACACTTTTCAATCCGAACCAGTTTACAGTGCACTGTATAAAGTCATTAATAAATATTATAGAGTAGCACATATATAATAAATAGTAACCACACGATTTTATAGTTTTATGATTTTTATTGGTGCCGTATTTAGCTAGCTCAAAATATAGCCCTTCAATGCTCGACGA
Source organism: Holotrichia oblita (assembly GCA_023690525.1). Classification (NCBI taxonomy): domain Eukaryota; kingdom Metazoa; phylum Arthropoda; class Insecta; order Coleoptera; family Scarabaeidae; genus Holotrichia; species Holotrichia oblita. Next base: position 44,268,873 of record CM043023.1, read on the forward strand.
TAAGGATTTTCTAGATTGAATTTTAAATACTAAACAACCTATCACTACGTTAGTTAATGCAGCTAGTACAGCGTAAGTTGATCCTAGATATAAGGATATTGTAGTTTCGCCCGTTAATTGTTGAGATTGTGGAAGAAATCTGCCGTGAGTTTCAAAAATACAAGTTGATATTGAAAATAATGAGTAAAGTGTCGAATAGATTTTCATGAACAAAGTTTGATCTTGTAAAGTCGGTACGGCTAGTAATTTTGCGAAATAGGTAATCATTTTGTATTCGTACACGATTTGACTTTATTCTAAGAAGTTGTTTTAGAGAATGTGAACATATTCTAACCGAGTCATTTATCGATTGCAACTGCATTTCTTATGCAGCTGTAGGTTCTATTCATAATTGATTCAACTTAACATAATGAGAAGAGCGTGTATTGATTTTATTGGAGGAGGAGGACATTAGATTAGATTAGGTGTAGGTTGTGTAGGTAATGCTGTCTCTCTCCACTGCGACCTGTAAGATCTATTGTGAATTAATCCTTTAGTCCCAATCAATCTCCAGACTTCTGAAGAAGGCTGGGATTTTTTTGGTTCCGTCGTCTCGCTGTATTTCAAAGAGATTCGGCATGTATCACAGTCCACCTTGCCCATCTTCTATAGGTGGTACCTAAGAGAGCCATGACCAGTGAGTAAAGCCGTTATTGTGCTGAGGTCTCTTCTGTTGAGCTCCAGCAGAGATTTAGCCCTGATGGTTGAAAAAGTAATAAACTTTGTGGATTGTCTTAGTTTTGGGATGTTAGCCCAGTACGAGATTTGTTGTTCGCTTTCACACTGTTGGAGATGAGCTCTTATATGGCTTTTGGTGAGACGACAAAATGGCTCTGGTCCAATAAATCGGAACGCAGCGCCTTTCTTTGCTATACCATCGGCAGTATAATATTATGTTATTAAACCACCAATGGGTTACAAAACCAAAATCAAACGAGCGCATATGCTGAACAGAAAAGAAACACTGGAAAAACATATGATTTGGTTACAATTTTATAGTTGTAGGCGGAAAAGGAGTAAAGTGGAAAGATAGAGTAATAAATCCAATACCGAACACGGAACAGAGGGGACGAATAAACTAAGAATTAGATACAAAATGGCGAGAGTAAAGACAACCACAGCAACCACAGTGGATCTGACTATGCAGCGAGCTTAAGTATAGAAACAAGTAAATGACGAAAAGTACAGAAACCTAAGACTAAAAAATTAAGAGTTTATGGGCATATAATAAGGAGATGAAATGAATGAAAACCATAAATATGCAAGTAGGCCACAAGCCACCGAAAGTAAGATAGATCAAGGACTACAGTAAAAGTAATTTAGAGAGAAATGGTAGACGAGGCAAAAGTGCACAAAAATCTAGGTATAGGAAAGAATATTGGAAATGACAAGTCCGTGTTCGTGCTCTCTGCGGAAAAAATGTGAACTAAGTGACAGTTCTCCTGAACAGCTGTGTTTACCTCATTTGTATTTATGCAGGAGCTTGGAAGTTAGTCACTGTTTCGAAAATGGACAGTTCCGAAAGAAATCGTGTTAATATTCAGTTCTGCGGTTAACTAGGAGAAACGACACTCAAGCTGAATGCTGCATATAGCAGTGAATGCCCACATCGCAACACTACCTCCAAATATCATTATTTCAAACAACGTGGTACAGAAACAACCACGCAGACGAAAGAAAGACGATCTCCAAATCCGGTTAATTCGAGATTGTTAAAAGCTATCACCGACTGCCTGATGAGGAATCCTAAAATATCATTGGTTATTCTTTCTGCTGAAAGCGACGAGTAAAACGGATGCCTACAAAACATTATGAAAACGCGTGTTTAATTCAGAAAGGTCTTGACAAAAAGGTTGTGTTCTATGTGGAATTGACGGCTCTACGATGCTTTAGCGGTGTATTTGCCATATGCCCAGTTATTTCGGAGAAACATGCGACAATTTGGTTAGATGTGCAACTTTTATCTAATTTGACTCGTCTTGGAAGACCCATACAGTAGATTCCTGTTTTGTTTCTGACTTAAGTGCATCGATCCAATATTCGTCCCCTGTATAAATATTATATAAAGCTTTCAATGTATCGCGATCATACTTTTCTAACATTTCCTGATCATCAATCAATTTGTGTGGAATCCAGCGCAAACGAATCGTTTTCACTGCTAAATGTTCATGCAATATCTTATCGATTCTCTTTATACTAATGCGCAAGGATGCCTCAATTTCGCGATAAGTAACATGGCGATCTTGCAAAATTAATTCGCGTGCAACATTTAAATTTTTTGTGGCACAATAACTGATTTTGAACGACCTTCACGAAATTCGTCTGCGAGTGACGTACGGCCATGATTGAATTCTGTATATCATCGATATAGAGAGGTCTTTGAATGCATTCTTGTTGTGGTAATCCACGTTTGAAGTGGTAAAAAATAATCGCACGAATTCTATTTTGTTGCCGAGATGAATTTGTCGACTCACTTATTTAGCCTAGACAACTTCCCCAAAACAAAAACCTTGTCACCATGGCAACAAATGATGAAAAATTGTACTACGAAAGGTTGGAGCATTGTTGCACAGTAAATTTTGAAAGAAAGCGTGTCGAAAGTAATTGTGAAAATCGATAAATCAGAGGAGTGAACCATTATCAAATACGTATATTTTGAAGCATTACAGTCAATCTGTGTATTAAATTGTAAGTGAGCGAATCTATTGCGTTAGCCATGGGTCGGGCAAGTAGGTTTTGTTTATGGATTTTTGATCGTACAATCGAGATAGCTTGAAACCACACGTAGAGTGATGCTGATGCTAAGCCAGTATTCTGTAAACAACATCTAATTCCTTTTGCTTTCAAGCCAGCAGTTGACATAATCCATTGTCAACCGCAGCCTGCAGTACGTCACAAGTATTAATTACTTTTTAAGGATAATGATCAAACTTAATGCCTAAAATCAGTTAAAAGTAGTGGAATCTTTCAATTGAATAGGAAATGATAGAAAACTTACTTTTATTTTTCTTTCAGATGCCAATTTTCCTTTGAATATGAAGATAATTTTATTCTGCATATGAGAACCTGTGCATCGATTATTGAGAAAAGGTACGGTTTTTAAAAAGAATACTGACAATGAATATAAGAATGCTGTTTCTAATATACTTTGCAATAGAGAGTTCGTGCTCTCTGCAAAACTGAAATTCATTCAGCATATTCTTCTTACCTTCATCACGTCGAGGAATCTATAAAATCTGATCCTAAGCAAATATTTCAATATATTCATGCAAAACAAGGCACAGCTCGTATACCTGGCACTCTCTACCATAACGATATAATTTTGGACACTCCTCAAGATATAGTTGAAGCTTTTGCCAGCAACTTTTCTTCTATCTTTACGAGTACTTCACATTTCTCTACTGAGTTTAAACATAGCAATTGCAATCCTTTTACTCTGCAACACGTTTCTTCTGAAGAAATAATCAAGGTTTTGGCGTCCTTCCGTGCTAATAAGACCGCTGGAGATGACCTTATTCCCAGTTTTCTTGTGCGGGATGGTAGATTTGTGTTTGGAAAACCTCTATCATATCTATTTAATTTAGCTATTGATTCATGTACTTTTCCTGCAGCTTGGAAATCTGCCAGAGTAGTTCCAATATTTAAAAAGGATGACAAGTCCTGTATAGACAATTATAGACCCATATCTATTTTGTCCAATTTTGCAAAAGCTTTTGAAACCATCATCTATTCATGTTTATATTATAACACCAAAACTTATATATCTCCTCATCAACATGGTTTCGTTCGTGGTAGGTCTACAGTTACAAATTTATTATCAATCACGCAATTTATCAGCGAGCAACTTGATGCTCAACGTCAAGTTGATGTAATATATACAGATTTCAGCAAAGCATTTGACATCATTGATCATGGTATTCTATTGCAAAAACTCTCAATGTATGGGTTAAGTTCATCGTTACTATCGCTTTTACGATCGTATTTGACGCAGAGAACAAATTATATCTTTTACAATGGTTATAAGTCATCTGATTATTGTCCTTCATCTGGAGTACCTCAAGGCTCTCACCTGGGGCCGCTTCTGTTTGTCTTGTTTATTAACGACTTACTTGATTCACTAACCTGTCCAGTACTTGCCTACGCTGATGATTTAAAGATTTATCTTCCCATCAAGTCGTTCAATGATGTACTGTGTCTACAACAGAACTTGGATACTATAAGCCACTGGTGCTCCGAATTTAAATTACAGCTGAATGTTAATAAATGTTCCTTTGTTTGTTACACCAGGAAAGTAAATTCCATCGATTCTATATATGAAATAGGTGGTAATCTTTTAACACGTTCTTATACTGTCAAAGATCTTGGTGTTTTATTCGACTCCCGCCTTTTTTTTGTGCCACACCTTAATAATTTATCTATTTCCAGTTCAAAAACACTAGGGTTTATATTACGCTCATCTAAATTCTTTAATAACATATCTTTAATTAAAATTTTATACTTCACTTTTGTTGTCAGCGAGCTTGAGTATGCTTCTGTGGTATGGTCTCCGCACTACCTCTACTTACAATTATCTATTGAAAAGGTTCAGCGCCGTTTCTTAAAATATCTTTCTTTCAAACTGGATAACTCTTACCCTGAGAGAGGAATTGATTATACCTCGCTCTTAGTAAGGCATGGCGTGACGTCACTGGAGAGCAGAAGGAGAATATACGGAGCCAGGTTCTTATGGAAGATAATTCATGGTTCATCTGATTGTTCGTCTCTTCTTTCAAAAATTAATTTCTTTGTGCCTCGCCTTTCCTCTCGTTCTTCCCCCACCTTTGCATATCCATTTTCCCGAACAAATCTATTACAACATTCTCCTCTGTATACTATGTGTCGTCTGGCCGACATATATTATGGAGATATATTTTATAATTCCATCAGCGACCTGTCGTTGGGTTGATTTCATTTCATTTAATTTTAATCAATCTTGGCTTTTTTTCTTTCTTTGTTTTCACCTTTATATTTTCTTAAATTTCATTTCCTTGTTTGGAGTACTAGAATAGAATATTAAATAGAATAGATACTAGAATATTGTATGTATTAGGTAATCTTGATTTGTTACAGTTGCATGAGCTATGTATTTGTGTACATATAATTTGTATTTTTTACCCTATAAATGTAAATCGTTGGGTAATAAAGAATCTATTATTATTATTATTATTAATTATTATTATTAATTGTTGGCAATACTGTTATACTATTAACCAAAGATAAGTGATAGTTATTAGTGACAGTTCCATAGTTTTGCAACCAGCACGTTGTTAAAGTTGTGAGAGATAATTAAAGTTTTCCATGTCATCTTGGGTTTTATTCGGTCATTGATGTGTTAAATCAACAGACGTTATTTGCTTAGATTAGAGTTTATCACAATTTACCGGTTAAGTATAATTATGATGCATCAATAAAGTCTTGAAAAACCAACAGCTTTTGCTTCGTGTGTTTTAAATAGCATGAATATTTAGTTATTTATAAAGTTAACGGTTATCAACAATAAATCTAACTTCTGCACTAGATAACCAACGACATGAATTTTAAAAAGCAGTAATACTACACAGTAAAACATGTTTTTTTTTTTAATGCAAATTAAATCTGAAATTTGCACTTTATTTTTACTTACCACTGCTGACAACATAAGCGCAACAAGATTGACATGTACATCTGATATACCATGGAAAACGTTAGCAGTTACTACGAGGGTTATTTCAAAAGATATTAGAAATAAAAGAACGTAGTTCATAAACAGACACAATAGAATCCAGCCGAATATGTCATTGAAAAATATTATGATTTCCAGAAATTTATTATGTAAGACAGAAATATCATTCAGTATCGCTCGGCGTTCGTCTTTGAAGGTATCTTTATGCGATGATATTAGATGACGTAACATGTCGTTGATGTGGTGTATTTGTTGCCATAACTCTCTAGTCAAAGAACTTAGATAATATATAAATACTGTCATACGTATTCTATAGAAAGAATCAAACATGTAATATGGTGCTACCTTAGAGAGTATACATAAACTACTAATGCATTGTATCAAATCGCTAACAAACATTACTCCACAACATACATCCAATACGTAATAACCATAATATTGTGCAGATTTCTTATTTTTTGTCAGACCATATTTAATAAGTATAGAATTCAATTCGTCCATACTTGACACTAAAAGTTCCTGACATGAAACTTTAAATATCGTACATGTTATTAGAACGTTAGCAAGAGCTTCAAATATTGTGTTGATTGTTCCCAATGGAAAAGCTACCCAAGGGTTATCCGTTCCCTTTTCAACATGTTCGATAAATCGTCCATATAGCTCAAAAATGCAACTGGATACCGCAAATATTGAATAGAGCGTAGAATACATTTTCATAAACATGGTCCGGTCTTTTAACGTGGTTACTGCTAAAAGTTTCGCAAAATAATTTATCATTTTTACAAGTTGTGACAATGCCTTGTCTATGTTAATAAAGCTTATTGAGTAATGTAGTAGTGGTTGGCTGCAAGCGAAGTATTGATTTCAATTGCAGTTATAGCGCATTATTTAAGTTGATTAAATAACTTCTTTAATCTAATGATATAGGGAGTTTTACCTTAACTAGAATTTTTGAATTATAAAGTATTGAAATTGGATTATGTTATTATAAACTTAAAGGTACATATTTATCGGACTTACCGCTGCTGCAAACATAAGTGTATAAAATCCAACAAATGCTGCTAATAGGTGATCATCGGTTTTCCATTCCATAACTCGCAGAAATATTTCGAAGGATATCAGAATTTGAAGGATATAATTTAAAAATAAGCACAATAATACCCAGCCAAAAATCTTGTTAAAATAATTAATTATTTTGGTGAATTGATGGTACAGTAGAAAAATATCAGTTAACGTTTTCTGATATTCCCTTTGAGAATTCTTTTTATATGATGACAAAACAATCTTTAATATACCATTGATGCAACGAATTTGCTTCCATAACACTGTTATCAAACAACAGATGTAGTATGCGAAGGTGGTAATACGTATTCTGTAGAAGGAGTCAAAGACGTAATAAAGTGTTACACTTTTCAATCCGAACCAGTTTACAGTGCACTGTATAAAGTCATTAATAAATATTATAGAGTAGCACATATATAATAAATAGTAACCACACGATTTTATAGTTTTATGATTTTTATTGGTGCCGTATTTAGCTAGCTCAAAATATAGCCCTTCAATGCTCGACGATAAGGATTTTCTAGATTGAATTTTAAATACTAAACAACTTATCACTACGTTAGTTAATGCAGCTAGTACAGCGTAAGTTGATCCTAGATATAAGGATATCGTAGTTTCGCCCGTTAATTGTTGAGATTGTGGAAGAAATCTGCCGTGAGTTTCAAAAATACAAGTTGATATTGAAAATAATGAGTAAAGTGTCGAATAGATTTTCATGAACAAAGTTTGATCTTGTAAAGTCGGTACGGCTAGTAATTTTGCGAAATAGGTAATCATTTTGTATTCGTACACGATTTGACTTTATTCTAAGAAGTTGTTTTAGAGAATGTGAAAATATTCTAACCGAGTCATTTATCGATTGCAACTGCATTTCTTATGCAGCTGTAGGTTCTATTCATAATTGATTCAACTTAACATAATGAGAAGAGCGTGTATTGATTTTATTGGAGGAGCAAGAGGACATTAGATTAGATTAGGTGTGGGTTGTGTAGGTAATGCTGTCTCTCTCCATTGCAACCTGTAAGATCTATTGTGAATACCCTTAATCCTTAAGTCCCAATCAATCTCCAGACTTCTGAAGAAGGCCGGGATTTTTTTGGGGCCGGTTCTACGTGCGGCTGTTCGAAGTAGTGGAGTCTCGCAATTGCTCATAATGGGTTCCGTCGTTTCGCTGTATTTCGGAGAGATTCGGCATGTATCACAGTCCACCTTGCACATCTTCTTTAGGTGGTACCTAAGAGAGCCATGACCAGTGAGTAAAGCTGTGATGGTGCTGAGGTCTCTTCTGTTGAGCTCCAGCAGATATTTAGCCCTGATGGTTGAAAAAGTAATAAACTTTGTAGATTGTCTTAGTTTTGCGGTGTTAGCCCAGTACGAGATTTTTTGTTCGCTTTCGCACTGTTGGAGATGAGCTCTTATATGGCTTTTGGTGAGACCACAAAATGGCTCTGGTCCAATAAATCGGAACGCAGCGCCTTTCTTTGCAAGACCATCGGTAGTATAATATTATGTTATTAAACCACCAATGGGTTACAAAACCGAAACCAAACGAGCGCATGCTGAACAGAAAAGAAATACTGGAAAAACATGTGATTTGGTTACAATTTTATGGTTGTAGGCGGAAAAGAAGTAAAGCAGAAAGATAGAGTAATAAACCCAATACCGAACACGGAACAGAGAAGACGAACAAACTGAGATTCAGATACAAAATGGCGAGATTAAAGACAACCACAGGAACCACAGTGGATCTGACTATGCAGCGAGCTTAAGTATAGAAACAAGTAAATGACGAAAAGTACAGAAACCTAAGATTAAAAAGATTAAGAGTTTATGGGCATATAAACAGGAGCGAAAATAAATGGAAACCATATGCAAGTAAACCTTGAGCCAGACCGAAAGTAAGATAGATCAAGTACTACAGTAAGGGTAATTTAGAGAAAAATAATAGACGAGGCAAAAGTGCACAAAAATCTAGGTATAGGAAAGAATATTGGAAATGACAAGTCCGTTTGTATTTCTGTAGGAGCTTGGAAGTTAGTCACTGTTTCGAAAATGGACAGTTCCGAAAAAATTCGTGTTAATATTCAGTTCTGCGTTAAATTAGGGGTAACTACACTCAAGCTGAATGCTGCATATATCAGTGAATGTCCACATCGCAGCACTACCTCCAAATAGTATCATTATTTCAAACAACGTGGTACAGAAACCACCACGCAGACGAAAGAAAGACGACCTCCAAATCCGATTAATCTGAGATTGTTAAAAGCTATCACCGATTGTCTGGTGAGAAATCCCAAAATATCAGTGGCGCTATTTTCTGCTGAACTTGGCGAGTTAAACGGATACCTACAAAACATTATGAAAACGAGTATTTAGTTCAGAAAGATCTTGGCAAAATGGGTGCCCAAGATGCTGTCTACTGAGCAAAAGAAGAAAAGAGTTGACGATGCTCAATCGATTTTGGAGGAGTAAGGTGCCGAATTGGATGATTTATTGAATCAATGGATGAGATTTGGGTCTACTACGAACCACCACAAACCCGAAATTCAGCTTCTGAATGGCAACTTCCTGAGCAGTCACCACCACAAGTCGGGCGTACAAAATTGACATCCGAAAAGATCATGGCTGCTGTGTTTTGGAATAAAAATGGGATCCTATATATTGACTGTCTAAAATCGGATAAAACTATCAACAAAAGATACTACATGAACCTTCGTGATGTGGTTAATGGTACGATTGCGACTAGGAAGTGTCGTAAGATCAAATTTCTACAAGACAATTGCTCAGTCTATAACGCAAATGTTGTGCACGTGAAAGGATCACTCAGCTTTTTTGTGCTGAGTTGGACGCTACTGAAACATCCACCCTATTCGCCCGATTTGCTCAAATTTATAAACGCTGACGATGTAGAAGCACATTAATGGCTATTTCATTAATTTTTATATCAACAAATTTTTGAGAAAATAAAACCGTTGATCCTTGCACACAGATTATTACTTATGTATCCATTTACAAAGTGGTAATTTTAAAAATTTTATTATTCATGATTGGATAATAAAGGTTTTTAGCAGAATTGGAAGAACATAATTTAACAATAAGCACAATAAAACTCAGCCAAAAATCTCGATAAAATAAACTATTATTTTGACGAATTGATTGTACAATATAAAGATATCAGTTACTGTTTTCTGGTATCCTTCTTGTGAATTATTTTCATGTGACGGTAAAACATATACAAACAAAATATAGCATTAATGCAGTGAATTTGCTTCCATAATTAATTTCAATGTAATGTGATTATTTTATATCAAACCGTTTACTTTTAGCTCTATCATGAGACTAAAGAAATACTTTAGACCCAGCAGCTCTTCGCAAAAGAAGACCAGAAACACTATGGTATTGAAGACGGAAATGATTGAAAAATACGACATCGATCGCTGACATCGATGTACAGGAAGCCACCATCCACATTAAAATAAAGCCCTTATTGGTATACCATTCAGGAACTCCTAGAGTGTTTGGCAGACACAATGTGATCAAAAGTAAATTGCGTGTGATATGGAGAGCGACTAAAAAGGCATGGGTTACAACGCCAATTTTTATTGAGTGGATGAATGAAGTGTTTGGCCCTACTGTAAAAAAAATACCTCCAGGATAATCAGTTGCCTCTTAGGTGCCTCATGCTAATGGACAATGCTCCTGCACATCCTCCAGATTTGGAAGACGCATTGTTGGAGGAGTTCAGTTTTATCACAGTAAAGTTCTTGCCCCCGAATACGGCACCACTCATACAGGCCATGGACCAGAACGTCATTACAATTTTCAAAAGAAAAATTGTGTACAACGGCAATGTTTCAAAGGTGTTTTGAAGTGACATCAGATACAGAATTGGCTTTAACAGAGTTCTAGAAAAATCATTTTAACATTTTAAATTGTATTAGCCTCATAGATAAGGCTTGGCAGGAAGTGACATCCAGGACGATGAATACTGCCTGGAAGAAATTATGACCAGAATGCGTGTATGGAAGAGATTCTGATAGGCTTGAACTTTTTCCTGACGATCCTATACATGCTGTGCAGTCAGTTGGTGAGTTGGGCGTGTCCATGGGATTAGGTGTGAGTGATAAGGATGTGCAATGTTGGTGGATAACCACAGAAGAAGAGCTTACAACTGAAAAACTCCAAGACCTTCATCTACAACTGCAACAATTAGCAGAGGAATAAGTTGCTTCAGATGACGAGGGAGAAGAGAGAGGGCAGAATGTGTCTTCTTCAAAGATTAAGGAGATTTCCTCCATGTGGAGTGAAGTACAGAGATTTGTGGAGAAAAATCATCCTTCATCAAATTATTTAACGATAGACAAATTTTAAAGAGACGAACGAAACAAACCTCTTTGGACAGCTTTTTTGTGCAACCTAGATCCATCGACCCTGAAGTCGGTCCTACTGCCAAAAGGCCAAGGTTGGGGCTTGATACTTGAAGTCCGTACGGAAGAAATTATTCTTTATAATGGTTTTTTATATTCATTTTATATTAATTTGTTCTTGTTTTTAGTTTAAAAAAATATAATCGTATAGGAAATTTTCCTTTAACTAGATTTTTCATATTATAAAGTATTGAAATTGAATTAATGTTGGATGGTGAAATTACGAACTTCAAGGGTAAACTTGACATTCTGATTTCCCTAATTTCCCTCTATTCTCACAATTCCATCTATAAAAGTTTTATTATCTCACCATGTCTGTACTGGAAGGTTAAAGATACATATTTCACTTACCATTGCACAGTACCAAAATTCTTGTTTATGCAGACGATATCTCATTGTATGCTCATTCCCACCTCCCAGAAAACTCTCCAAAAACTTAATCGTCACATTCCCTCCCTCTAGGCATTCCTTCAAAAGTGGCAAATTACACTAAACCTAGATAAGTCCAAGTTGGTGGCTGCCACCAAAAGATCAAAAAAATACTGACATTAAGACCTTAGTCAGGGCGTAAGACGTTGCACGATCATGAACAACACCAACAATGCAGTAAAGAAAGCATTCTAACTAGCCGCAAGGAGTCGCTAGCAACTAAAATCTTGGTTTACACCACCCTAATAAGGCCTCTGCTGCTCTATAACTACTCCCACGTAGATGGAATTGGCCAGGACTCCAGTAAATTCAAAATAAGTGCCTCCGTATCGAAGCTAGATGGGGAACCAGGACCACAGACAAACTGACTAACCTACATTGTCTACAGATGTTTATTCAAAAGACAATAAACATATTTTTCAAAACGGCCACAACACACGGAAACCAACGCACACAAAGCCCCTTATCCAGTGGATACCATGCAGCCTTAAGATCAACCAATGTGGTCAAGAACTGCGATAATGGATACGAATTCTATGATAGTGCATGCGCTAGTGCAAATAAGTTTTTTAAGTCTTTAATTAGTGTAAGTTCTCCCATTCCTCCCCTTTTCCCAAAACTATATTAAAATAATAATGAAGTTTTACTCCAAAATATAGGACAATCAAGCACAGATTAGGTGTTACCAATCATTTACTGAATATGTGTATTAAACAAAAATAATAAAGGCCTTTTAGAATGGAACTAAACTGACTTACCATTGCTGTCAACATAAGTGTATAAAGTGTAAGAAATGCTGCTAATAGTTGATCATCGGTTTTCCATTCCATAATTTGCAGAAATATTTCGAAGGATATCAGAATTTGAAGGATATAACTTAAAAATAAGCACAATAATACCCAGCCAAAAATTTCGTTAAAATAATTAATTATTTTGATAAATTGATGGTACAGTCGAAAAATATCAGTTAACGTTTTCTGGTATTCCCTTTGGGAATTCTTTTTATATGATAACAAAACAATCTTCAATATACCATTGATGCAACGAATTTGCTTCCATAATACTGTTATCAAACAACACATGTAGTATGCGAAGGTGGTAATACGTATTCTGTAGAAGGAGTCAAAGACGTAATAAAGTGTTACACTTTTCAATCCGAACCAGTTTACAGTGCATTGTCCAAAGTCATTGATAAATACTATAGAATAACATACATAGAATAAATAGTAACCACACGATTTTATAATTTTACGATTTTTATTTGTGCCGTGTTTAGCCAGTTCAAAATATAGTTCTTCAATGCTCGACGATAAGTATTTTCTAGATTGAATTTTAAATACTAAACAACTTATCACTACGTTAGTTAATGCTGTTAGTACTGTGCTAGTTGATCCTAGATATAAGGATAGGATAGTTTCGCCCGTTAATTGTTGAGATTGTGGAAGAAATCTGCCGTGAGTTTCAAAAATACTAGTTGATACTGAAAATAATGCGTAAAATGTCGAATAGATTTTCATGAACGTAGTTTGATCTTGTAAAGTTGGTATGGCCAGTAATTTTGTGAAATAGGTAATCATTTTGTATTGGTGCACGATTTGACTTTATTCTAAGAAGTTGTTTTAGAGAATGTGAAAATATTCTAACCGAATCATTTATCGATTGTAACTGCATTTCTTATGCAACTGTAGGTTATATTCACAATTGATTCAACTTAATATAATGAGAAGAGGGCGTATTGATTGTATTGGAGGAGGAGGACATTAGATTAGATTAGGTGTGGGTTGTGTAGGTAATGCTGTCCCTCTCCACCGCGACCTGTAAGATTTATTGTGAATACCCTTAATCCTTAAGTCCCAATCAATCTCCAGACTTCTGAAGAAGGTTGGGATTTTTTTGGGGCCGGTTCTACGTCCGCCTGTTCGAAGTAGTGGAGTCTCGCAGTTGCTCATAATGGGTTTCGTCGTCTCGCTGTATTTCGAAGAGATTCGGCATGTATCACAGTCCACGTTGCCCATCTTCTTTAGATGGTACCTAAGAGAGCCATGACCAGTGAGTAAAGCCGTGATGGTGCTGAGGTCTTTTCTATTGAGCTCCAGCGGAAATTTAGCCCTGATGGTTGAAAAAGTAAGAAACTTTGTGGATTGTCTTAGTTTTGGGGTGTTAGCTCAGTACGAGATTTTTTGTTCGCTTTCCCACTGTTGGAGATGAGCTCTTCTATGGCTTTTGGCGAGACCACAAAATGGCTCTGGTCCAATAAATCGGAACGCAGCGCCTTTCTTTGCAAGACCATCGGCAGTATAATATTATGTTATTAGACCACCAATGGGTTACAAAAACCGAAACCAAACGAGCGCATATGCTGAACAGAAAAGAAACACTGGAAAAACATATAATTTGGTTACAATTTTATGGTTGTAGGCGGAAAAAGAGTAAAGCGGAAAGATAGAGTAATAAATCCAATACCGAACACGGAACAGAGGGGACAAACAAACTAAGAATCAAATACAAAATGGCGAGAATAAAGACAACCACAGCAACCACAGTGGATCTGACTATGCAGCGAGCTTAAGTATAGAAACAAGTAAATGACGAAAAGTACAGAAACCTAAGATTAAACAAATTAAGAGTTTATGGGCATATAAACAGGAGCGAAAATAAATGGAAACCATATGCAAGTAGGACATGAGCCAGACCGAAAGTAAGATAGATCAAGGACTACAGTAAGAGTAATTTAGAGAAAAATTGTAAACGAGGCAAAAGTGCACAAAAATCTATAGGAAAGAATATTGGAAATGACAAGTCCGTTTGTATTTCTGCAGGAGCTTGGAAGTTAGTCACTGTTTCGAAAATAGACAGTTCCGAAAAAATTCGTGTTAATATTCAGTTCTGCGTTAAATTAGGGGAAACGACACTCAAGCTGAATGCTGCATATATCAGTGAATGCCCACATCGCAGCACTACCTCCAAATAGTATCATTATTTCAAACAACGTGGTACAGAAACCACCACGCAGACGAAAGAAAGACGACCTCCAAATCCGATTAATCTGAGATTGTTAAAAGCTATCACCGATTGTCTGGTGAGAAATCCCAAAATATCAGTGGCGCTATTTTCTGCTGAACTTGGCGAGTTAAACGGATGCATACAAAACATTATGAAAACGAGTATTTAGTTCAGAAAGATCTTGGCAAAATGGGTGCCCAAGATGCTGTCTACTGAGCAAAAGAAGAAAAGAGTTGACGATGCTCATTCGATTTTGGAAGAGTAAGGTGCCGAATTGGATGATTTATTGAATCAATGGATGAGATTTGGGTCTACTACGAACCACCACAAACCCGAAATTCAGCTTCTGAATGGCAACTTCCTGAGCAGTCACCACCACAAGTCGGGCGTACAAAATTGACATTCGAAAATATCATGGCTGCTGTGTTTTGGAATAAAAATGGGATTCTGTATATTGACTGTCTAAAATCGAATAAATCTATCAAAAAAACATACAGCATGAACCTTCGCGATGTGGTCAATGGTAAAATTGCGGTTAGGAAGTGTAAAGTCAAATTTCCACAAGACAATTGCTCAGTTTATAAAGCAAATGTTGTGCACTTGAAAGGATTACTCAGCTGGATTGGATGCTACTGAAACATCCACTCTATTCGCCCCATTCGCTCAAATTTATAAACGCTGACGATGTAGAAGCACATTAATAGCTATTTCATTAATTTTTATATTAGAAAGTTTACGAGAAAATAAAAGTTGATCTCTGCACACAGACTATTACCATTATGTATTTACAACATGGTAATTTTTAAAATTTCATTATGCAATCATGTTCCTACTGAAAGGATCAATATATGTATTTTACTTACCACTGCTGCCAACATAAATGTATAAAGGTTGACAAACCCATCTAATAGGTGATCATTGATATTCCATCCCACAATTTGCAAAAATATTTCGAAGGATATCAGAATTTGAAGGACATAATTTAACAATAAGCACAATAAAATCCAGCCAAAAATTTCGTTAAAGTGCACTATTATCTTGACGAATTGATTGTACATTATAAAGATATCAATTACAGTTTTCTGGTATCTCTCTTGGGAATTATTTTCATGTGACGGTGAAACAGTCTTCAATATACCATTAATGCAGCGAATTTGCTTCCATAATATCGTTATCAAATGACATGCGTAGTATGTGAAGCTGGTTATACGTATTCTGTAGAAGGAGTCAAAAACATAATAAAGTGCAAAATTCTGCAGTACGAACCAGTTTATAACCAATTGCGCAATATAATTGAGGAACGCTGCAGAATAACACACATAGAATACATAGTAACTACACGATTTTACAGCTTTATGATTTTTATTAATACCGTAGTTAGCTAGCTTCAAATATAGTTCTTCAATCATCGATGATAAGTATTCTGTAGAGTGTATTTTAAATACTAAACAACTTATCACTATGTTAGCTAATGCTGCCATTATTGTGTTGGTTGATCCTAAATATAAAGATATCCAAGTTTCTCTCGTTAAATGTTCAGAATCTGCAAGAAATCTTCTGTAAATTTCAAAAATACAAGTCGATATTGTAAATAATGAGTAGAGCGTCGCATAGATTTTAATGAATATAGTCTGATCTTGTAAAGTTGGTATCGCTAGTAATTTTGTGAAATACGTAATCATTTTCTATTCGTACAGGATTTGACTTTATTCTAAGAAGTTGTTGTAGAGAATGTGCAACTGCATTTCATTTGCGTCTATAGGTTACATTCATAATTGATTTTACTTAATATGATTATAGTGGTATAATGTAAAGTGGTCAATACAATACTGAGAAGAGCGCTAATTGATTACAATTTAAATATTTTATTTACACATTATTTTCATTTGTATATCGGAAACAACAACAAATCGGAAAGACTGATTGGTAGCAAACCAACTCTAATAATAGTGTTTTATTTTTCGCACTATTTGATTTACAATATCAATAGCAATAAATATAAAAGTACAAATTATAAAAAGTAATACACAAAAACAAGAAAGTAGGCGAATACAGGATACTTATAATGAATACACATAGTACCAAAAAAAGAGAAAGCAAAATCAGCAGAAAAAATCGCCCAATGTATAGCAACTTTTCTATAACAATAAATCTTTTAATTTATTTTTAAATATATTAATATTTACAGAGGAAGTTATGCCAGCACTCAATTCATTATAAAATCTACATCCAGTGGTAAAGTAACCTTTATTATATTTTGCTGTCTTGTGGTAATCTGGTCTTAAGATATGTTTATTTCTTGTGCCATAGGTAAATAAATAAAGGTTGAACCACCGTCATTTTAAGCCTGTTCGGAAAAACTCCATTTGAAAAACATAAATTAATAATATCCGTTAAAGCATCATAAACAAAAAAAATTAATTTTCTTTGCTAATGTATTAGACATTTTATCAAAACCATAAGAATTTGATGGTCATCAACGTCAGAGTTATAATAATAATATATTTGTCCCTTAGATCACATGTATAGTAATATGGGATATGTCAATATGTGTATTACAATTTAAAAACTTTAGCACTTCCAACAAAACATTTAATGTATATATCTAATTTGCAAATATGTGTAATAAACTTATTAGGCCTCCAAAAATTCATCAATATTATAAAAACAGTGCTGTTGAAGGTAGGATTTAACCTTTTGCTTAAATATGATTGTATTTATGACGTCTTTAATTTCAGCTCCCAATTTGTTATAAAGTCTAATTCCAGCATACATGGGATTACTCTCGAAGGTTGTTGTTTTATGTCTAGGCGTTAAAATATCACTACCATACCTTGTATAATAATTATGGTTGAAATTATTTTTTGCGAGGTTTTCGATATTACTTCTAACAAGGCACAAAACATGAAAAATATATAAACATGGCAGCGGTAGAATGTTAAATTCCTTAAATAGCTGTCGGCAAGAAGAACGCATTGGCACACCAGCCATATTACGTAGAGCGCGTTTCTGAATTTGAAAAACTCTTCGCGATTTCGCAGATTTTCCCCAGTAAGTTATTGCGTATATCAATTTAGACTGAAAACAAGCAAAGTAATAAGTTAACAGCACATCCCTGGTTACCAATCCCGCGAGCCTGAATAAAGCATAACAAACGGATGACAGACCACTACAAAGGTTATCAATATGGGTATCCCAGCCAATATCGCAATCAATGTATAAACCCAAAAACTTGACCGATTTTTTCTGTTTTAAGGATTTATTATTTAATTTTATTAGATAACTGAAGTTTGCCGTATTACATCTGGGCGTGAAATTCATGAACACCGTTTTATCCTCATTTAAACAAAGTTCATTTGACATGAACCAATTGGAAAATTTATACAGTATTTCTTTGACAGTTATGAGAGTTTCGTCAAAACTATCTCCGGCATATACATATGACACATCATCAGCAAATAGGACCAAATTACCCGCCGTACAAATGGTTGGTAGGTCATTTAATAAAATATTAAGAAAAGTAAAGGTCCCAATACAGAGCCCTGCGGAACTCCACGTTCGTTGTCAAGATAGCTTGATTTTTTGCCTTCAAACTCAACTACGTGGTGACGATCACAAAGATAAGAAGAGAACCAACTATAAATTACTCCTCGAAGGCCATAATAATGCATTTTTTTTAATAATAGTTCGTGATTAACTAAATCAAAAGCCTTGCTTAAATCCATAAATATTCCAATCGCTTTCCTGGACAAATCAATTTCACAATATAATCGGTTTAAAAATTCTAACATTGCTGTGTTAGTCGAACGTTTTTTCTGAAAGCCATGTTGTTTCGGAGAAAGAATATTATATTTAAGAAAAAAGTTGTAAACCCTGTTAAAGACTACACGTTCGAGTATTTTGGAAATGGAAGACAACAATGTAATTGGCCAAAGGAAAAACCTTACCAGTTTTAAAAATTGTAGGGAAAGTTCCTATTTGCAAGGACTTATTAATTAAAAAAGCCAAAGGAGTGACAATACTATTAGCACAAGCCCTTAGTGCACCACTCCAAATGCCATCAACGCCGCAACTATTTGAGGACTTCGAATTAACTATAATAAAGTAAATTTCTTCCGGTGTTACCGGTTCTACAAACATTGTAGGATATGGGCTAGACTCAGATATATTACCGCTGTTCTGAGGTCGATGGGTCAAATTCTTACTTAATGTAATAGGAATATTTACAAAAAATTGATTAAATGCGTTAGCAATATCGCAAGGTTAATAAAATATGTCCTCTTCAAATTGTATACAATCAGGAGATGTTCTGGCACATGTAGCAACATTTCTGTTGATTATGTTCCAAATTTTTTTTGTTTTGTTAGGGGCCGAAGAAATTTGATTTGTAAAGTACAATCGCTTAGCGGCTCTAATATTAGCTCTGTGCTCTTTTTTAAACTCTTTATATGTCTCCCAGTCTGCTGGAATTTGTGACTTAGTAGCTACACGAAACAAATATTTCAAGTTAGCACTCGATGTACGGATATCATTAGTAATCCACTGATTTTGGTTAGTGGAAATTGGTTTATTTCTAATAGGAAAAGAAATATCAATATAAAATTTTAAAGTTTCGACAAACAACCTAAAGCCCTCATCAACACAATCAACAAAGAAGACCTCATTCCAACTCTCTCCGGATATACTAGCTACAAATGTGTCATAATTTTGTTTGGAACAACATCTTCCACTTACAGGTGCGTTCACATTTAGCTCTCCCAAACTGTACATCTTAGAAAATAATTGACCGGAATGGTCAGATAAGCCATTATGAATCACTTCACAGACGGAATTCAAAGAGTAATTGGAACATACATAATCAATTTGAGTGGCTGAATTAAATGCAATTCTAGTGGGTTCATTAACTAAGTTTTCGAAGCCGTAGGAGGATAGTAGATTATTCAAATCAGACTTATGGTCTGACTCTTTTAGCTGGTCAATATTAAAATCACCACACATAACTACCTCGTTGATAACAGCAGAGAGAAAGAATGGAATTGAATTGAGTATTTTTATTCAAAAAATCTTAATCTATAGGATCATTATTGTTGTTGGAATGTGTAAAAATTACATTGAAATTATTAGCTACTTCTTTGTTATCAACCTTCATCATGATCTCATTTCTTATCTCATTATTATTTCCCTAAAGTTCAGATATAACCCCCCACATAGCTTTCATTTTGTTAGCGGATTAATTAATTTTATTTTCATTGTACTTTTTTCGCTTCTGTTTTAATTTCTCATCATACAACATATTAAGATTTTTGCTAATGTGTTTGAACTCCACATATTTCTTTGATAAATCATTGTACCGGATTTTTTATTTCTAAAATTTCTGGTGATATCCAGTTAGAGTATTTGTCACTTCTTTTAGACGTAAAACGCCGTAATGGAAAACATAATTGAAGGGTAAGTTTGATCGAAAACATTCTGCCACGTCTCATTTCCCAGTAATTCAACAAAGGAAGCTATACTAGCTTCATCAAAACAACGTCCATTACAAAAACTTAATTTACTAGATTGTTTTATTTCTTCTTGTATAAGAGAGTTCAGTATTTGAGAAGTATAATCAGATAAGGTGCAATCATAATTTCTAACGCTAAAGGTGTCACACGATCTTACTAGGAAATTGTCCAAACAAGTATTCAAGAATGCTGTAACCCTAGTGGGATAATCAATAGTTGGAATAAAGTCAAAAGAACCAATAACATCCAAACATCGTAGTTTATTTTTACTCTCTATTAAAAAGTCAATATTAAAATCATGCCCCAGTATTACCCTTGTCTGGCTGTGTATAGACAAAAAACTCAACAAGTCAAACTACAATCCCAAAAAACTGTTGAAGTCTCCCAAAGGAGGTCTATATATTACTCTGATAATTATTTTATTTTGTGATACCTAATTCAATACAAGCAGTTTTTAAGATACCGTCAATGCAAAACCTATTTACGTCCAAAACTTCTACGTTTGATTTAAAACTCTTATTCAAATAAATAGGTACTCCTCCATGCCTCAACGTTTTACGACAATAATATGGTTTAAGTAAATAATTTGGATCACCTCTAGCTGCCCTGAATTCTGCCAATGCTCCGCTAATAGTAAGAAGTCACACTCGCCAATACCACTTCCAATCTTGATACCTTATTGGCTATACATTGCACATTCTGATGCTGCATACATAGAGCTGTGTCAGTAGAATGGTTGCTGTGAAACTCAGTAAAATCCAGAAGCTTGCCTGTTTAGGCATCACTGAAGCCATGTCCTCGACGCCAACTGCTGCGATGGAGGCGATCCTTGGGCTTCCTCCGCTGCAGCTGGTTCTGTGGTCGGAGACGGTCCTAGGAGCCTACAGAGCAAAATGTAGTGGATGCAGGAGTTTCTCCTGAACTTTAAAGATTCTTCAGTTATCACTCTCGAAAAATAACAAGACGAGTACTCCATCTAAACAAAATTATGTAATTTGGTACAACGTCCAAGTTGTCTAACTTGGACAGCCTCACAAAGCATTCAATGATGTTATCGTTCCTTTCTAGGATGATGGTTGAGGGGTTGCAACAATAGCTGCACAGTTACAGAGCCTGCACCACTTAATAGGACCAGAACTAAGTAGTCATATAATCCTCAGACTGACACGAAGTCTTGATCGCTTCTGTCAGGTAAAACATATTATCTCTGAATTATGTACGCGATCAACTAAAGCAGCGTCATGTTTTCTTAGTCCGCTAATTAATTGGAGACAGTACAGCTTCCTGAAGATAGCGATGAAAAGTTGTCCTTTGTATACCAAAGCGAAGTCATAGGTCTTCCTTTGCGCTAAGGCTGGTAGATCCGTAAGCCTGGTCCTTCTAACCACAGGGTTCTTTTTCGGTCTGGGTAAATTCGGAGATCTGCGACAGGGCGACCAAATCGCGGCCGGGATCTACAGTGTCATCGTTAAGATTCTCCTTACAGCCACACGAGGAGGGGGTCTATCGGGATCCAGCTCCCCCAAGTGCTGGATAAGTGGGTTCTCCGATCGAGAGGCGCTCTGAAGGGTTCCCCTGGCCAGCGCCATCGCGCACTCGCTCAGAGGCGGAATGTTCAGATCCCTATGGATCTGAGCGTTGCTCACGAACCAAGGCGCTGCAACGATGATTCGCAGCGCCCGGTTCTGTAGAATGTTGAGCCGTTTTACTTGCGATTTACTGGCGCTGGACCAGCGAAGTGCGAAGTCTTGATTGGAATATTTTATTGGTTCTTCACAATTTATTCTGCCGCTGTAGTCAGTTTGAAAACTTTAATGTCGAGAGGAGTATGTTGCAGCTATCAAAACATTCTTGGCACCTGTCAGAATACTACTACAGCTACATTTTGTAACTGTTAAGATATATCAACAGAAATTTAAATAAACGAAAGAAATGTTTTGTTTTTTTATATCCCTTTAATACATTCAATACATGAACTATTTAAATTGAATAAGCACTATAGTATACGAAGTTAGCAGATTCAGCAATGTAAACATAGTTGAGTAGTCTATGACGAAAAAACCAGCAGCTGAAAAATTTGGACTTCGAAGTGTGCTTTGTTTAATAACCAGGTATAAGTTTTCCTTTAATATACTTTGCTCCTCCTTATATCGTTTAAGATCCAGGGTGTATAGAAGAGAATATCCTAATGTGCCTGCTTTCTGAAGTGCTTTAGTTGTTCTACAACAATTAGATACCATTGATGCAGCTCCAATCTGAAAAGAAATTACATACTGAAAAAGAAGAATAATATCTTTTAAATGTAAAAGCAAACTTACTATAGAGAAGATCATCATAAGGACCATCCAAGTTAGAAAAACGGATCTAATCAGATCTAACTGATCTGTGTTAATCTTTAAGGATAACTGAAAGTACATCAGGAATGTTATCAAACAATCGATGTGCATTAAAAAGAACATCCAACCAAAGATTTTGTTGTAGAAACGAATCCCATCCGCTATTATTGTATGAGCTTTTAAGACTGTTGCTATATCATTATGTAGGACTCCTAAGAGATTATGCTTTTTACTACCTCTCACAGAATTTTTTTCAAATCTCTTGTTGGCGCACTTCAATATTTTGTTCATGTATTTGGCTCCGCAGTTCAATTCCCTGGCTATATTAGCCATGTAATGGCCAAAGATAAGGAATCGATATCTTAGAAGGTAATCGTATGCAAAATACTTGTATATTGTCAATGATTCTCTCGCTCCCCATAGATAATAATCTAAGAAATAGGCAGTGAAAAAACAGAAATGTAGAGCCGTAAGCCTTATAATTGTTACTTTCTTCTTATCAATTTTTGGGAAATTATATAACAATAATTTATTTAGTTCTTGAATATTTTTAAGGATCTCCCTATGATTCTTGGATTGAAGTAGAACCAAAGTAAAACTAATTACAACGTTCATGATTGCTAGCACGATTGACCCGAAACTACTCAAAAATCTAGTAGGCAGGTCACGATAAATACCATCGCTTCGGTAACCATAATGAAGTCGACCATTTTGTTGATAATAAACGAAATATACTGTGACCATATTAAATAAGATAACATACGAAATGCAGACGTTTTTTAACAAACTAGAAGTTGGTAGTGCTGGTGGTAGGGCAATGATATACATCAAAATGCTCGTGAAACGAATGCTGGGGAATTCATTCTCGATCATGTTGATATACTATCGTATAGAAATGTACTACATTGCTTAAATATGTGTACGCTTGAAATATAAATAATGTGTAGGCAGTAACGATTAATCGATGTTGTATTAATGAAGATCTAAATTAATTTCATAAATTAAATATAACAGTAGTAATTAATATAGAGTGTACATAATAATAATGAAATATAAGGTCTATAGGAGAACGAAGAATTTATATGCTACAAATAATCGATCCCCTTATTATTAATTACTCCTTTAACTTCTACGCTCATTGATCTTGTTTTTGTATCTAACAGAGTTTAAATTAAATTCCTTTTTACCAAATCACTACGCCACTCTTTTTTATGTTATGTATGATACAGGGGCGTAGCCAGGATTTATGGAGGAAGGGGGAGGGGGCGAATGGAGTTTAATAAAGTTAAAGTAATTAACATGAAATGACAGAAAACCAATCTAAAACTATTATGATAAAACAAACATATATTAACCCTTTGTCACATCTATACCAAGGTTAATTTTCTAGAATTGACTGAAAACCTTTTTTAAATATCATGTTCGAAATAATCTTTAATTTTCTTTGATAGTTTTCCTATGGACACTCATAAGACACAGTCCATTCAGACGTTGACCTGTCATTGTGGATCTAAGCCACGATTTTACTCTTCTCAGAGTGCTGAATGACCGCTCTACAGTGCATGTTGTACATGGAAGAGGAATGGCAATGAGAAGTGCCTTCTTCGTTGCGGGATAAAACATTTCCGTCTCTTTCACTAGTTCAACCAAAGACAATTTTTTTAACTGATCTTTGCTCAATTTTTTGCTTTTCCACATGTCGTGCCAAAGCTCGCTTTCAGCGGCAAATCCTCCAAGTTCGTAAAATTCCATAAACTCCTTTGATTTTACCCGGAATTCATTCAAATTCATTTCAAGCATATTGAAAGGGTGTAGACTCAACAGGGAAAACGGTGGCGAATGCTCGTCTGAGGATCGAGTCTCCAGTGAAAATATCAGCGAGTCCAAGTAGGGAATCACTAGTGACTTTTTCCAATACCCTGTAGGGTTGAAAGCTGGAGGATTTGACCGATGTGTTTGCTTTTGGCATATTCGTGGGATTACCACTTCAATCCCCAAGCCCTCTGCAATCTTAGAAGCTCCGTCTATAAGCTGGGTGGAAAGTTGATCTACGTTTTTCCGGTGATTTCTTATAACTTCTATAGTTCTCTTGATGTGCTTCAAACACTGGACCAGATCAAGATTTTTAGCTTGAAGAGCATTCACTACAGATTCTATTATAGTAATGCTGAGTACTTGCTTCTTAGAGCAACGGCAACAATAAATTGAGGTATTGGGATTCCCTTCCACTGAAAGCCGCTCCAATCCTTCAACGATCTTTACAAAGTGCTCATTGAATATGGCAATGCTTTTATATTTTTGTGACCAACGAGTTTCACAGAACAATGGAATATTAGGGGCATATGGCCTTCTCAATACAGACTCCCTAAAGAACCAAATTATATGTTTGATAACAGATACAGAGTTGCGAACTTGTTGTACATTATTTAAGTCATTTACCACTAGGTTCAATTTGTGTGAGGCACAATGAAAAAACAGTGCACGTTTATATTTATTTCTTATAATGGCTTGAACTCCTTGATACTCTCCAGCCATAGCTGAGCAACCATCATAACCTTGACCAACGCACTTGCTGGGATCAAGACCTTCTTTTTCCAGAAAACTGTCAATCGCTGTGGCTATCGTGGTGGCGTCAAGGCCATTGAGCTGAATAAAATCTACAAACCCTTGACAATTGTTCTTTTCTGTATACATCAGCTGTTTCGTCAGCCAGCACGCTAAATGCGGACGCCCTCCCCGATGATATAATCTTTGACCGCAGCTCCACATAGATCAACAATTTCATTTTGGATTTGTGGGGACATGTAGGTTGCATTTTTCCTCATATTTTTTTCAAAATGATGTTTAAGCTCTTGATCACCAGCATCAATTCGAAATTTAATTAGATCATCGAAAACTCCTTCCTCTCAGAGGTAAGTCGTGTGTACCACAAAAAATGAATGTGGAAATGATCGGTAGCAAGGTTTTCTTGTTTTCTTCAACAAGTTTTTGGTGTCCAGTAACCATTTGTAAGTCGACAGGAACCGCATTCATGAAGGATTTGGCTGCATTAGATGCGACCATTTGCTGGAAACATGCTTGTTACAAGAATCATCCATGTGCTTGAATCTTTGGAATGGTTTCACACTAAAAGATCCAAGTACACCCTTTATGGTATTTGTAGTTGGAGGGAACAAAACACAGTATTTGCAGAGACCTCCTTTCAGTTTCTTAGAATATGTTAACCAAGGCGAGTAAGTGTTTAACCAACTATAACAGAATTTCCGTTGGCAAAGTCATAACTTTCAGATGGTTGCCAACAGGAGGTTAATAGTTCCTCCTTTCTTTGCTATTGCCATCATAGAAGACCTTCCAAGCCACCCACCTAGATCGTTCTCGTAGCACTCATTAATTAACACGCCCGACATGGCCGACAATGAAGCAGATGAGGGCCTTGGTACAGGTTCAACAGCACAAGGTGTTGGTTCTACTCTAGCTTTATTTTCTTCTTGATCTCCATTTTTGGTTACCTGAAAAAAGTGTTCGAAATGAGTAGTTTGTGTAAATTGTAGGTATATTTAATGATCACATTTTATTTGTATGGGCAAGAGTCATTATATGAGTAATAGTAATTAATTATATTGTATTTTTATGTCTTGTTAAATATTTTACAATCGTATTATTTACATGAATATAAACAGTTTCAGTGATTCCAGCTTGTAATTTTATTTAGCTTTTTTCCTCATTCATAATAATTTCAACATGCTTTTAGAATTCGGTAGATATGATGACTTAATCGGTAGATCAGTAGAAATGTAAAAAAATCGGTAAATTTTTGCCTTGACACGTCTATCTTTCTAAAATAATCAAAATTTTACTAAAAAGTCTGGTCCTAGGGGGAGGGGGAGGGGGGCATGATTTCCTGCTACGCCCTTGGTATGATATGCGTTCTATTAATGATAAAGTTAATTTTCAAATGGAGCATATTTCGATAGTGTGATATTGATATTTTTGTTGATTTCAGTAACGATGTACCTAAGGGTTGGTAAACCACCATTCGATTTCCTCGTTTCCTGCGTTTAGCGCTCATAATGGATTCATTTTGTGTCCTTAATAATACGATGCAGAAAAGACTTCCCTTTGAACCCCAAACTCGCCTTTCGATGTCTCTTGGTTTCAGTTCATATGGAACTCAATTTTCCATGTTCTGGATCATACTAATGTCCTTTAGACGCATTGAAATGGTTTGTCGAGTCACTCACAAAGACTCAGCAAGCTCCTTTTGGGTTTGAAACTAATCTTTGTCCAATAAAGCCTTCAATTCAGCGTCTTCAAACGTTGTCGCCTTCCCCCACGCTCTTTGTCGCTTATATGAAAATCGCCACTTTTGAACCGTCAAAATCAAAATTCACAAGTCGAAAGTGATGGAGCATGTTCTCTATAAGTCTCATACTGATTTCAATAGCCTAAAGATGACGCTTGAACATGAAGATATTTGTCACATTATCCGATGCAATTTAATACTACTAATCCCTTCTTTTGAAAATCCTTCCAAATATACTTGCGCATCCAATATAATTATCTTGTTGGTAGGTCACAATGTGTTCGCGTAGATGGCTCATTATTATCGTGGATACCTTTAACATTTCTTGGTTAGATCTGTCCACATTTCTTTTCCTTGATCTTGCATTCGCATTCGCAATGTGCGAACAACTCTTTTTGGAACAGTTTATCCAGTAGCGACCAATGTAGAACTGAAACTACTAACATCTTTCTTTCCCTTTAATACTGCTATCTTACCGCAGAAAAGTGACTGTTGTAGCGGTATGTTGTCAGAATCAGTAAAATTTGCTTGATTTTGTGTGCTACTTGGCTGAACACATATGAAGTGCAAATCTTGGAATATGTTTTTATTCAGAGTCCTATTGTATTTGTCATAAAGTTGGGCGAGATAATCAAAAAAATGTATCCTTTTTTCGTTAGCAAAACTCCAGAGCTCTTGTGGTAGATGTAATTTCAGGTTACAGAAGTGATAGTTGATTGTGTTGGGGCTCAGGTTGTCCATCCTTGAACATATCCGAAATGCAATTTGCTTGAGCCATATTGTAAGAAAATTTTCTGAGATGTTTTCGATTAATTCCAAATAATGATTGTGATCGTGATTTACAATTTCTTTTTCTATTTTAGTATTACGATTTACAGTACTTCTCTCGACTTGCCAATTCCATAACTTGAACCAGTTGACTTCAATAAACCTACGAGAATTGCAACTCATACATATTGAAGTAAAAAATACAGGGGTTTTATTCTCATGTTTAAAAGTACTTCAAACCATATCACCATCCCCACCAAAATTTTTCAACTCATGGCAACGTCAGTTTTATTGTTACAAACTGTGTCAGTTTGTTTGATTATATGTACAAGTCAGGATAAGTCCTGCACGGTTTATACACGTTCTGAACGTCATATAGAAACAGTTATTAAGTTTAATAGTATTAAATGCTATTCCAATAATCAATATGCATATATAATTAGTTAAGTGAAATTATTACGTATTACAAATTCAACAAGTCAACAAATCTTATCAAGTGCATAGATTCTTACAAACAGAGTCTAATTTTTACAAGTTGGATTTTTATTGCGCAACTACTTGACACGAACTCTAGATCACAGCTGCGATTTCTAGGCTGAATTTGGTTATAATTGAGGCAGGTTCTAGCGGGTAATTTAAATTGTCCGGAGGTGCCCATGTCCGAATCTGCCCCACCCTACCCTACGTGTCACACAAAATGTCGAGCAGTTTTCCAAAAACCATAATTTCAATTTGAAACGTTTTATCAGGAAAGTAGCAAAGCTAACCTACTATGCCCTTTGAAAAATTCAAATTTAAATCATGTTGAATTGCTAAAGAACTAAAATCAATCATGAAAATGAATATAAGCCCTTTTGAAAAAAAGTTATTTTTTATACTTTAGAAGAGAATAGAATATAAACATAAAATTGTGACGAACCCTATCATCGCATGTAATAAATTTCTGTTTAGTTTGTACTATTACCCATAAAATCCGCTTTTCATGCGTTGGAGGATATTGTATTGTCAGCCTAAAAAATTATAGGTTTGGCGTTGGTCGATTATTGTTGCCAGTTAGACCATCTTTCCTAGATGCCGTTTAGTTACATAATTGATGACAGAAATCATGATTAAAGGTATTATTAATATGACTGCATTGAAATAATTGTAACAAATATGAGTACGACTGCAGTATATATGAATAATGAATCAAACATAATTAATTGCTTATGTCTAATTTAGTCTTCCTCGTAACTATATAAGTGATCATCATTAATCGACTGATGTCCAACAATGGTTTTAGCAAATATGGCAGTTTTATGATTGATTGTTTTTTATCACTTTTATGCGCTTCTAATTATATCTATGGCAGTGCAAGCATACGAAACATACCTTTTTATGGGCCCACTTTGTGTACTAAAACTGTAGCACTAATTTTACTTCTAATTTCGATTTGATTTAGAAGATTTTTTTCAAGAAAACTAGACATAACCGCTCTTTATATTTTCATGATTCGCTAAGCTTTCTATGTCTCTGTTCCTTCACTTATGTCAAAACGGTTTTTTCTTTTATGCGCTTCTAATTATCTCTATGGCAATGCAAGCACACGAAACATACGTTTTTGCGGGTCCACTTTGTTTACTAAAACTGTAGCACTAATTTTACTTCTAATTTCGATTTGATTTAGAAGATTTTTTTCAAGAAAACTAGACATAACCGCTCTTTATATTTTCATGATTCGCTAAGCTTTTTATGTCTCTGTTCCTTCACTTATGTCAAAACGGTTTTTCTTTTATGCGCTTCTAATTATCTCTATGGCAATGCAAGCACACGAAACATACGTTTTTATGGGTCCACTTTGTTTACTAAAACTGTAGCACTAATTTTACTTCTAATTTCGATTTGATTTAGAAGATTTTTTTCAAGAAAACTAGACATAACCGCTCTTTATATTTTCATGATTCGCTAAGCTTTCTATGTCTCTGTTCCTTCACTTATGTCAAAACGGTTTTTTTTTTATGCGCTTCTAATTATCTCTATGGCAATGCAAGCACACGAAACATACGTTTTTATGGGTCCACTTTGTTTACTAAAACTGTAGCACTAATTTTACTTCTAATTTCGATTTGATTTAGAAGATTTTTTTCAAGAAAACTAGACATAACCGCTCTTTATATTTTCATGATTCGCTAAGCTTTCTATGTCTCTGTTCCTTCACTTATGTCAAAACGGTTTTTTTTTTATGCGCTTCTAATTATCTCTATGGCAATGCAAGCACACGAAACATACGTTTTTATGGGTCCACTTTGTTTACTAAAACTGTAGCACTAATTTTACTTCTAATTTCGATTTGATTTAGAAGATTTTTTTCAAGAAAACTAGACATAACCGCTCTTTATATTTTCATGATTCGCTAAGCTTTCTATGTCTCTGTTCCTTCACTTATGTCAAAACGGTTTTTTCTTTTATGCGCTTCTAATTATCTCTATGGCAATGCAAGCACACGAAACATACGTTTTTATGGGTCCACTTTGTTTACTAAAACTGTAGCACTAATTTTACTTCTAATTTCGATTTGATTTAGAAGATTTTTTTCAAGAAAACTAGACATAACCGCTCTTTATATTTTCATGATTCGCTAAGCTTTCTATGTCTCTGTTCCTTCACTTATGTCAAAACGGTTTTTTCTTTTATGCGCTTCTAATTATCTCTATGGCAATGCAAGCACACGAAACATGACGAAGTCTTTTTATGCGTCCACTTTGTTTACTAAAACTGTAGCACTAATTTTACTTCTAATTTCGATTTGATTTAGAAGATTTTTTCAAGAAAACTAGACATAACCGCTCTTTATATTTTCATGATTCGCTAAGCTTTCTATGTCTCTGTTCCTTCACTTATGTCAAAACGGTTTTTTTCTTTTATGCGCTTCTAATTATCTCTATGGCAATGCAAGCACACGAAACATACGTTTTTATGGGTCCACTTTGTTTACTAAAACTGTAGCACTAATTTTACTTCTAATTTCGATTTGATTTAGAAGATTTTTTTCAAGAAAACTAGACATAACCGCTCTTTATATTTTCATGATTCGCTAAGCTTTCTATGTCTCTGTTCCTTCATTTATGTCAAAACGGTTCTTTTCTTATTGATCTTTGCATCTAATTATTCCATTGAAAACATTAAGTGTGCCAACAGTTCTCTTTTTTATTATATCTAATCCAAATTATTTTTGCAAGAACTTTCAATAAAAACGAGTTCGAACAACCACCATGTCTCTTTCCTTATAACTCTGCTATCCTCGTCTCTAGATGTGTATCCAACCCCCCAGAAAATTACGGAAGCGACATTTTGTCTGATAAATGATCTTTTGTGGCTTTTGACTGTTGATCTTTTTTTCCATCTATGTTGTAGGTGTTAGCAAGTTCAAAATCGGACTCTTTATTCAATTTGGCGAGATAATCAATCAATGGTTAGAAGTGAGAATTGATTTTGTTGGAGTCCAGCTTGTTCATTTCTAAACTAATTGAAAATGTAATTTGCTTGAGCCACATTCAGGGCTAAATAAAATTCCCTATTTTAAACCAGTTGAATTTAAGAAATATGTGAATTGGAATTCATGTATATTGAAATAAAAAATTCATGTTTAAAAACAATCCAAACCATAACAGTACCTCCACCAAAATTTTAATTCATAACAACTTCAGTTCTGTTGTGCAAACTGTGTTAGTCCATTTGATTAGAATAAGTCTTGCACGGTTTATTCATGTGTATGTTTTGATAGTTACATAATATACTATTATTAGGATTAATAATATTATATGATGTTCCAATAATCAATATAAGCACATATGTACATACTCGGTTAAGTAACATTATTACGTATAACAAATTGAATCCCACCTGTAGAAGTGAAAAACTGAAAAGGACTCAAAATGTACACCGTTAGAATTCAAAAATTAAAATATTTAAGATGGATTATGAATATATTAGCGGTACCACCTTTAGAAAGAAACACTTGTTTTACAAGATTGCATAGCATATTTATTCTGATATTAACAGTATGGACTTTCCATTTTGAAATGTCAGGAAGAATCAGGATTGAATTCAAAAATGCCATGGAAGTATCTCAAGTTGGAATTGTGGTCAGCACTATAAATACAGCAGTAGAGGTCCTATACAACATTTTAATAACACTAACATCTGTTTTATTCAGTAACATCTCGAAAAAAGAGCTATTGAAGGAAGTTGAGGAATTAGACGAGATAATTTTGAAACACGATAAAAGTTTCGTGGACAAGCAGAAGATCATCTTCAAGGATGTAATTTTTTTACATATTTTCGACACTGCATTGCTTGTAAATGATATTATGCTGTTTCTTCCAATTCAAGATAAAAAATATCTGATTTATTATTATTTTGATGAATATTACAGATATCGTATAAGTTTATCAGTGCTTTATATATACTGTTTTATCAAAGAAGTATTGCAAAAATTAGTAGCAATTAACGAAATTTTAAAGACGACGTTCGATAGTGTGAATTCTAAAAATATATTGGAACAATCAAGTGAAGTGTTGGAAGGAATGGGTGTTGTTGTACAAGATATTTCTTCATCTTATTTGAAGTTAGGACAAATAATTCGATATTTTAACAATATATGCGGATGGTTGTTATTGGCCTTATTCATCAACTATTTGTTTTTGTTTATGGTAGCCTTTGATATGGGTTTACGAAGTAAAGATACTGCCGAGGTAGAATTGGTCATGTATTTATGGATTGTATGTCTCATGGTGTACGCATCGGTAAGTACATTTCAAAGTATGTATAGGGGTGACGGTCCCCTAAACAAATTCGCATAAAAATCCTATATTAAATAGATGAATAATATGTGGACAATATAAATTCAAAAAGTAAGAGAGCAATTTAGTTATTGAGATGGTATACTCGCATGTAGTAAAAAATTCTCCCAGAAATATAAACAATGTTTATTTAATGCTTTTTGAAGGTACCTTAAAAGTAGTTGTAGTCGAAGTTCGAGGATCAACGGTTTTATTTTCTCGAAAATAATATTAAATTCTTAAAAATTATATTGGACAATTATGACTTGAACATGTCATAGCTCCTAATAAACTAGGTTGAATTTTTTGTAAATAATCAGAAGTTGTCAAATCGGGCGAATAGGGTGGGTGTTTCAGTAGCATCCAACTCAGCTGAGTAATCTTTTCGAGTGTAACATTTGCTTTATGGTCTGGACAATTGTCTTGTGGAAATTTGACTTTATAACATCCCCTAGCCAGAATCTTGGCATTGACTGCATCAAGAAGGTTGGTGTAATATGTTTTGTTGATACATTTACCCGATTTGAGACAGTCAATATGCACGATCCCATCTTTATTCTAGAACACAACAGCCATATTCTTTTTTTATTATTATTAAGTTCTTTATTCACTTCTTCGTGCATTTGTACATACCAAAAAAAAATATATATAATACTAAGAGTACAAAAAGAAATTAGTAAGTAAATATGTATAAAGAAAGTTAGAGGTCCGTCCCTCTTCTTCGCCGCGGGATCTCCTATCTCGGGCTACTGGTATCGAAGGCCTCATTTGTTTCGTAAAGGATTGAAATCGAAATCGGAATTGTTTCTTTTTTTTCTATTCTTGACGTTTTAGCATACTTTTTATTTTGTTTTTGAAACTACTGTATCGCAGTTGTTTTGTGGCTTTCGGTATTTTATTGTACCGGGTGGCCAACTAAGAATGTCGCTCGGCCATATCTCAGGAACGGTTTATAGTAGAGTTTTGGGAAACATATTATTGACTAAAGTGACCCCGAGAAACATTTGGAAATTATTTAGAAACGCGTGCGATGACCGCTAG
This sequence comes from Holotrichia oblita, assembly GCA_023690525.1. NCBI lineage: Eukaryota > Metazoa > Arthropoda > Insecta > Coleoptera > Scarabaeidae > Holotrichia > Holotrichia oblita. Next base: position 44,302,306 of record CM043023.1, read on the forward strand.
AGGGCGTAACTGATCACCAAAAATTTTAATTCTTATTTTACGCAAAATTTACCAACATAAGGTCTATCATAAATATGAAAATCGGAATCTACTGAATATTTTGCATATTCTACGCCAGACAATTTTTTTGTATTTTGTCAAATAAGGGGAGGAGAGGAGGGGAAACTTTGTTTTGAAAGAACGTTTATAACTCCGGTTCTGTTGAACCGAATTTTGCAAACTTAGTCTCGTTCAAAGCAGCATTAATCCTCCAATATAATGCTTACAAATTGGAACCGATTTAATATGTGACATGCATGCTAGAGGGCGCTGTTTAAATTTTTTCGGGAATTTTGGTTTTTCTCGAAAATATTAAATGAAAATATATATTTTTGACAAGAAATTAAAAAAGGAGGCTAAATTACCAGCAAATTAGCGAAAACCAGATATTGCTATCTTTTACCAATCCGAAGATATCTTCAGAAACGTGTGGATGGTAAAAATTTCTTCTATAAATTTAAATGATTCTGCTTTTCGTCAACGAAATTTAGCAAATTTGGTCTTATTAGAAAGCATTTTCATTGTCCTATGTGTAGTGATTGAAGCTGTTTAATTTTATCTTGCCCGTCGCCGCTAGCGGGCGATAAAGGAATTTAAATACGTACATTTTATGATTTTTGAAAAGAACAGTGCGTGGAATGCTTGGCGGCCAAAAAAATTGATATTGATTTAAATTGTTTAATATTGTCTTTATTTCTGTCACCGCTAGAGGACGTTAAAGAGAACAGAATGGAAGACATGTCGCTAGTGATTCGCAACATTATGTTTTTCAATATGATGCATTTCTCCGTAGATATTCGCAATTTTCTGGCCCCTGATGTAACACGCCAGTTTATTTCCATGGCCATCCAGGACCCCAAATTTGACTTGTTTAGATTTTTATTTGTGGGGGCGAAAAAAATATCTTATTTTTGCAACGCAATCTACTGCTCGTTACAACTTGGTTGTGGGAATAGGGAATATCGGTCAAAGTATTTCTAAGACAGAAATAGAGGCTGTACTTTTATCCACTCGTTGTAGAGTAAAATTAATAGCAAAAAAATTAGGCCGCCGCTAATATTAATTTTATGCTGTTTCCTTTTTTGTTATTTTTCTGCTTTGTTTATTTTAATTATATCATTGTGCTTTTCACTAAAATCTTAAGCTTTCAATTCATTATTTTATAGTATGAGTATAAATATATCCTTCCATGGACACTGTTCTTTTCAAAAATCATAATATTTAAATTTCCTTAACGCCCTCTAGCGGTAATGGACGAAACAATATTAAACAGTTTGAATCACGAAACATAGGTCAATGAAAATCCTTTCTAATAAGACCAAATTTGCTAAATTCCGTTGACGGGAAGCAGAATAATTTCAAATAGAAGAAATTTTTACCATCCACATGTTTCTGAAGATATCTTCGGACTGGTAAAAGATAGGGAGATCCGGTTTTCGCTGATTTGTTGTAATTTGACGTATTTTTTTTAATTTGTTGTCAAAAATGTATGTTTCCATTTAATATTTTCGTGAAAAAACAAAATTCCCGAAAAAATTTAAACAGCGCCCTCTAGCATGCACGTCACATATTAGATCGGTTCCAATTTGTAAGCATTAGATTGGAGGGGGAATGCTGTTTTCAACGAGACTAAATTTGCAAAATTCGGTTCAACAGAACCGAAGTTATAAACATCCCTTCAATACAAAGTTTTCCCTCCTCCTCTCCCCGTAATTGACAAAATACAAAAAACTTTTCTGATGTAAAATATGCAAAATTTTCAGTAGATTCCGATTTTCATATTTATGATAGACCTTTGGTAAATTTTGCGTAAAATAAGAATTAAAATTTTTGGTGATTAGTTGCGCCCTCTAGCGGTCATCCTACGCTTTTCTAAATAATTTCCAGATATTTCCCAAAGTCACTTTAGTTAGTAATATTTTTTTCCCAGTTCAGTTGTACTGTAAACCTTTCCTGAGATATGGCCGAGCGACATTCTTAGTTGGCCAACCTGTACATGTTGATTGTTTCAGTTGTTAGTAGTTGACTATATTTTTTGTGTAGGTATTTCTCCGTCCTAATATGCGACACTCTACGCGTTTTGTAATCATGTATCTCTTTACTCGTGTTCAGTTTTACGTCGATTTTAATTTGTTTTTTTTTCAATTTTATATAATAACAGAAGATTATTGAGTGTGAGGGTTTGCTGTATGTTTAATTCTTGTGTTCTTTCGTATACATCTGTTGTTGGTGTTTTGTAGTTCATCTTGTAGATAATTTTAAGTATTTTGTTTTGTTGTCTTTGGAGTTTCCGTGATATTTCTTGGATGTATTTCCCCATATAGCAGCTAGGTAATTGTTCTGCGAGGAAAATAGAGCGTGGTAGACAGTTTTTCTGTACTCTAAGGGAATTATATGCTTTACTTTATTTAAGGATGCTATTGTTTTCGCATTTTGTTTAATTTGTTTTTCTAAGTGAATATTCCATTTTAGCGTATTTTGTATGCTTAACCCTAGATATACAGTTTCTTTTACTTCTCTTAGTTTTTCTGATTTCAGCATTACGCATATATCTTGTTTTGCTCTTTTATTTGTGAATGTCATATATTCTGTCTTGGTTTCATTTATCGTTAGCAAGTTGTTAAAGCACCATTCTTCTAATAGTTTCATATCTTTCTGTATGTTTTGCTCTATATCCTTTATATTTCGGGCTGAGTATGTAATACAAATGTCGTCGGCATACATATATAATTGTCCTTGTAGCGGCTATTCCATTAAATCATTTGTGTAAAGTATGTATAATATGGGTGGAAGAATTCCGCCTTGTGGTATTCCATATTTAGCATATAGTGAATCACTATCGATGTTATTCACTCTCGTTTTTTGAGGTCTGTTTTCGAGATATGTTTTGAGAAGTTGTAGCTCCTTGTTTGCGAAACCGTATTTTTGTATCTTTTTTATTAACTTTTCTTTAGACACTGTATCAAAAGCTTTTTTCATGTCTACGAAAAGTACTACAACGGTTTTTTTATTATCTAGTTCTTTACTTATGCTATTTATTAAGTCGTCTGCTGCTGATGTTGTACCTGACTGTTCTTGAAAAGCATGTTGGTTATAATTGATTATTATTATATTTTATTTAAAGTTGAGAGCAGTGAGATAGTACTTAGTAGTTTTGCGGGTCATCATGGGCTTGTTTTTTGTGGATAGGTATTACTATGGTGTTTTTTAAATATTCTGGATAAATGCCTTCTTCCAAGGTTCTGTTTATTAATCTTTTTAATATTGGAACCAATTTTTTCTTGTTGCATTGAACTATGTTAGCTGGTATTTCATCAAATCCTGGAGCTTTTCCTTTTTTTAAGTTACTAGCGATTTTTTCAACTTCCTCTTCGGTAGTATTTTTGAAATTTACTAGTGGGATATTTCTTTTTGTTGTTGTGGTTTTCGGTTGTTTTTTGGAATCTTTTATTTGCTTCTCTGCTAAGTTTTTTCCTATATCAGCAAAGAAGGTATTTAATTCATTAGCAATATCCTTTTTGTTTGTGGTAGTTGTTTTGTCTTGTTTTTTAATTTCATTAATACATTTTTCGTTGTTTTGGTTCTTGTTTGTTTGGTAGTTTATTAATTTCCATATCTTGGAGGAGTCTTTATTATGTTTTTTTATATAGTTTTGTAAATATTGTTTCTTGGTAGTCTTTATTAAATTTTTTGTATTTTCCTTCTGATTTTCATATTCCATTTTATAGGATTCGTTTTTTGGGTGCCTTCTGTGTTTCTTGCATAATTTGTTTCTTTTTTGATTTGTCTAATGATACTTTCGTCGATTAAATGCCATTTTGGTGGCTGACTAGGAAGCTGCCATTCGAAAGCTGAATTTCGGGCCTATCGTGGTTCGTAGTAGATCCAAATCTCATCGGCAGTTAGGAGATTGTTCAATAAATCGTTCCAATCGGCACCACACTCAGCTAAAATCGATTGAGAATCATCAATTCTTTTCTTTTTTTGCTCATTAGGCAGCAACTTGGGCACTCACCTTTTCAAGACTTTTCTGAACTGAAGATGCGTTTTGATAATGTGTTGTAGGCATCCGTTTGATTCGCCGAGTTCAGCAGATAGTAGGACCATTAATGTTTTAGGATGCGTCATTGGACAGTCGATGATGGCTTTTAACAATCTCGGATTAACCAGATTTGGAAGTCGTCCGAAACAGTCACTAACTGCTAAGCTGTTCAGGAGAACTGTCACTTAGATCAATTTTTAATTTTTTTGCAGGGGGGTCTCCACATGGACCTGTATATTCTTATGCTGATTGAAATGTCATTCTAATAATATTTTGTAGACTTCACCAGATCAGAGCCTATACACTGCGGATTTTTAAAATAGTAATCGTGAATTTTTTCTTTGGTCTGGTGAACATATATGATGCTGTATGGTTGATTGTAAAATTGTACTGTTGGAATATCCGTTTTTTTAAAATATTTCCTAGGCAATTATCTAGGCGTTATATTATTATATTAAGAACTAGTTTATCGCTGGAAAGTCATGCTTCCACCCTCCTCCACCCCTTGCCCACTCCTTTCTCCCCCCGTACCACCCAGAACTATATTATCAAGGAGTTCGCTTTACGTTGAACCTCTTACAATTACGTTAGTGTCGTTCGATAAAGAATTGTGATATCTGGAACATGTTAAGACAGGTCATTTATGAAAATCGTAAATAAAAGAGGTCCTAAGATGTAACCTTATGGGACGCCAATGGAACCGCTGTCGATGGATAATCACTAATTCAATAATTCAAAATAAAACACTTACCCTTCTACGAAACATTATCGATCTGTCATAGTTCAAAGAAAGGTTTGTTGCACATATTCACACAATAGTATTTGAATCTATAATCATTTTACACGCACACAATAACTTGATAATAATTTTGGGTGCAAAGCTTCAATAATTAAAACAAATTACGTCAATACATCAGACTTAACTCATTTAAATTGAATTAACACGATAATATACGACATCAACAGATTCAATAACGTGAATAATGTTGAATTGTCTATAGAAAAAAATCCTGCTGCTGACAATCTTTGATTTCGACAGGTGCTTTGTTTAATAAGCAGAAGTAAGTTTTCCATTAGTATATATTGTTCTTCGTTATCTCGTTTGAGATCTAGAGTGTGTAAAAGAGAGAAAGCTAGCGTTGCTGTTTTTTTAAGACCTTTCGATGTTTTGTTACATCTAGATACCATTGACAAAGCTCCAAACTGCAAGTATAAGCGAATTATATACTTAGAAACAAGACAGAGCATACATACCATAGTTGTTGTCATCATAATGCCCATCCAAAATAAGAAAATATATTGAGTCGGATTTAATTCGCCCATATTAATCTTTAGAGATAATTGAAATGCTACTAGGAAGATTATCAAGCTATCTATATTCATCAGAAAATGCATCCAACCAAAGGTTTTGCTATAGTAGAGGATTCCCTCCGATAACGTTGTATAAGCATTTAAAACTGTTATTACATCGTTATGTATTACTCCTATTAATTCTTTTAAATTACATCTTTTACAATCTGAAATCATTGATTTCTCATACCGTTTGTTCATGCATTTTAAGACTTTGTTTATATATTTCGTTTCTTCCACAAATTTTCTGGCAAAATTAATCATGTACATCCCAAAAACAAGTAACCTGTATCTCAAGAGCGAGTCAAAAACGAAATATTTGTAAACTGGCAATGATTTTCTCGCTATCCATAGGTAACAGTCTAAGCAATAAGCGCTGATGAAAATGCAGTGTATAATTATAATCCTTCTAATCGTTTTAGCTTGCTGATTCTTCTTAGGAAAATTGTACGATAACAATTGATTCAAGTTTTGCAGTTTTTCTAGCAATTCCTCCTGAGTCCTCGGTTGAAATATAACAAAAGTTAAACTAATTATAATATTCATGGTTGCTAATAAGATTGAACTGAAACTGCTTAAAAATCTTGTAGGCGTGTCCTTATAAATACTATCAGTTCGATATCCGGAATGTACTCGGCCATTTTGTTGAAAATACGTCATATAGACAATGGCAATATTAAATAGGGTAAGGTATAGGATGCAGATATTCTTCAGTAAATTAGAAGTTGGTAGTGTAGGTGGTAATCCTATTAAATACATTAAATTTCTGATCAAACGAATGCTAGTTACTTCATTGTCAGTCATGTTGTGATGGTATTCTATGGAAACGAATATCCTAAAACGATTTTAATATTAATAATGTGTATTAGGTAATGATGATAAATAGAGGTTATTATCTTATTAATGAAGACGTAAAGATAAACCTCCTAAATTAAATAAGAAACAAATACAGAAATACGAAATAATGGAAGAGTTCATACAGTAATAGCCAATCAACATTTTTTCTGCATAATGAGATAACTGGTTAGAAAAAATGGCAGATCCTTTTCCAAATATGAATATTGTGATGTCTTTTTGGTTCTGAATGGAAACAGTTTACAATTGGATAACATTTTAATTAGTTTGTGGAACATTTCCGGACGTAGGTATTTTGTTCCACTCTGTAGAAGATCTTCTGCGCACTCTATTGTCATGTTCATCTCACAAGTGTTCGATTTGGTAAAAATTTAGGGATTGTGAAGACCAAATCGGAACTCTCAAATGTTTTTCATTCATTTTCGATGTTGTGCTTGGTGTCCACCTACTTTGTAGTCGTACCCTCGTCTCGGCATTAACGACAATCGTTATTCAAATGTAGTGGCCATTTACATTAATACTGTTTCATGCACACGTTTTCTATTCGTGTTAAAACGTGCATGTAATACGATTAATTTTTCTTTAATCCACACTATGGGTTGTGGATGCCTCTAAAACGCCTAACGGCACGGGAATTGGAATTTGGAGAGATGGTAAAACCGAGGGTGAAGCTTTTAGCCCAGAGAGCTCTGCGTCCACGTGCATGTAATACGATTAATTTTTCTTTAATCCACACTATGGTTTGTGGATGCCTCTAAAACGCCTAACGGCACGGGAATTGGAATTTGGAGAGATGGTAAAACCGAAGGTGAAGCTTTTAGCCCAGCGAACTCTGCGTCCATCCCCCAAGAAGTAATCGCGATCCAGACCTGCGCAGAAAATTAAATTGCCCGCAGGTTAATGGAGCAGTGGAAATCCTTTCTGACTGTCAGGCTGCCCTTAGAGCACTACAGGCCGTCAATTTTGACTTCGAGGTAGTGCCTACATGTGGGAACTCCTATCAAACTCCCCATCAAAGCTTTTGTCAGATCCAAACTCGCTGCCATTGCTGCCATTGGAATGCACTTGCCGTCATGAGACACTGTAAAACTCTTGGGATTCGCCCGTATGATAAAAAAACTGCATAAGGCAGTCTCTATGATCTGAGGCTGAGGTTACTCACAGGAATCTTAACCGGTCACTGCGCACTGAACAAACACCTGCATCGCATGGGCATAGTAAACTCTCCCCTGTGTAGAAACTGTGGGAATGTGCGGAGGAAACTCCAATCCATCTTCTTGCCGACGGCTCGACGGTGGACAGGGAGAGGCGGATTTACTTCGGAGTCGGGCGTCTGAACGATCCCGGAATAAGAAAACTAACTCTCGACCATATTGCGGACTTTTTTGTCCAAGTACAACTTAGCTAAGAGGTTTAAAACAGCACGGGAACACAATACGTCTTCCCCATGGCCAAACCTGCCTTTCCAGTTCTTCCGCCCGTGCAGTTCCCAAAAAAAAGTTAGAAATTGAAGATCTTTTGGCAAAAAATATCTAAAAAGGTGCTGCGATCAAGAATTGTATTGTAAACAAAACAAAATTGGTTTCAATTTGTTTCTTAACCACCATCAGAAGTTTTGAAGATATTAGACTCACCAGCGTATCCACTAAACGATGTCAATAGAGAAAGACGTGTCTATACTCCAAATATCGTAGTTCTAAGTGACCTTTCGCTACGCGACATCTAGATTGATGGAAAGTTATCCAATCAGCTCCTTGGCTCCACTGATGGTCCATTTGGTGGTGAAAACTTCACTTTGTGACCTAGTTTTCTTCTTTAGCAATATCGCTGGAGGAGACTAACACGCCCTTACGTCGCTATTGCGAATCGTCACTACAAGTCGACACATTCAAATCAGCGAGTTTTGGAGCGGTGTCGGTGATGTGTTGCTATATTTGGTCCTTATCCTCCTACAATAGCTGTTCGGGTTTAGTTTTTGGTTGGTAGTATGACACGAGATGACTCATTATTAATCTTGACAGAAATGTACGTATGCTTAAGTCTATGCTCAAGCACAGACACAATAAGACATCTCAGCTAGCGCAGCTGATTTGGAAGGGATAGGGAGAGAATTAGCCATAGATGCTCACTAATTGCAGGCGCCAGGGACAATATCTAGAAACTTCTTATTGCTTAGACTCACTAGAAACGTTTCGAAATTGACAAAGCAGTTACCACATATCTCTGTAAGAAACGTTTGTCACCGCAAAAAATTGATATGGATATGGTACAAGTACTGGGTCAATTTGCACTAGCATATCAGGTGGTGAAGAATTGAACTTTTGAAGGATATTAAACTTTGCAGAGAGAGCTGTGGACAAGATACTGGTGCTGGATGGTCGAAAACTGTTGTTTACAAAGAAAACATTTTGACCTGGTTCTGAGTGATAGACGAATCTGTGAAATTCATACCTAAGACTTGTGGCTTTTCAATAGGTAGCATAGAAACCATTTTACATAAAGAATTAGGTCTCAGAAGGTGGTTGCACGATAAGTAAAACGAAAATGTTGACTCGAGTGGTCACTTCAGAGACGAAATTAGGCATCATTAAGCGAGATCCTAAACACTTCCTAGCAAGATTCGTTACTGTGGATGAAACCTAGATTCACCATTATAATCCTGAATCAAAAAGGCAGAACATGGAATGGAGGCATGCAACGGCATCTGCAGGGAAGATCATATGGCCACAGTTTTTTGGGTTACCGAAGGAATTATTCTTGTAGCCTTTTTACCACGTGTTCAGACTATAACTAGGCAATATTATGCTGCTTTAATTTCAAAACTGCGTGATTTTCCCTTATTCTCCAGATTTGGCTCCTATTGACTTCCATGTTTCGGGACGATGAGGCGCTGATGATAGGGGGGTGTTATAGCTCTAACTAAGCAGAAAACTGCATATCTTGCTGCTATTTGATTTAAAGCAAAGTTGTGGAAATTGGTAAATCTTTTACTAGTTGTATGTGGGATTGTGTAAGGATACATCTTTATATACAGCGTTAGTAAAAAGTCCCGGAACGGTCGAATAACTTTGTTATTTGAAAATTATGATTTCTGAAATTTGGTATGGGGGTATAGTTAATATAAATGCATTTTATGCAATACAGTTTATATTTTTTTCACTTCCGGTTTAATCGGCAATACGTCCAACTTTTTTTTTTAAACGGAATGCCCAGATTTTTTTAACACTTTTGAATGCAAAATAAAAAACTACGTTCAGGAAATATTAAGATGTTTATTTTTATTCACAAGAAAACAGTTAAAAAATTAAAAAAGTGTCCTAATACAGAAAAAACAAGGTACCTTTGAAAAAAGTTGTTGTTTAGTGTTTGCATTCTTTTTGCCGTCACATTTGACAATTTTAAAAGCGTTTTAACTTTTGCATCGCTATAAATTTACTTATTTTAGACATTGGCACATTTGAAAATGGCAGTAAAACTTACTGAATCACAACGAATTGATATATTAATGATGCGTGGGTACGGTGATCGTCTTTTGAAGAGGTTCGTATTTTGTTTAATACTGTTTATCCGGATCGTCACATTAGTAAAAGGACGGTATGCCGAACAATTCAAAAGTTTGAAGTCTTTCGTCAGGTGAAGGATTTACCTAGAAGGGGACGTCCATTAACAGCAACAGATGAAGAAACTAGTTTGAATGTGTTACTTACAGTGGAAGAAAATCATCACGTGTCCACAACAGAATTAGGTCAAATTCATGAGATCTCTCAAAAATCTGCTCATAAGATTCTTAAATCAGCAAGAATGAAAGCCTATAAAATGTATCCCGTCCATGAGTTAACTGAAGATGATCCAGATCGTAGACTACATTTTTGCGAAACAATGACGGAATTGATCGAGCAGCAGCCTAATGTTTTAGATCACATCATTTTTTCAGATGAGGCAACGTTTTGTCTCAACGGCACTGTGAACAGACATAATTGTCGCTACTGGTCAATTGAAAATCCGCATTGGATTGAAGAAGTCCATACACAGCGTCCTCAAAAGGTGAATGTCTGGGCTGGTCTTGTTGGAAACAACATCATAGGACCATTTTTTATAAGAGGAAAATTAACTGGCAACGTCTACTTAAATTTATTGCGAAATGAGGTTGTTCCAGCACTTGCGGCCCTCTTTCCAAATGCAAACATAGGTGATCACCTTAATGCACATTTTTGGTTTCAACAAGATGGAGTTCCCCCCCATTTTGCCCATAATGTCCGCGATTATTTGAATGAAATTTTTCCGGAACGTTGGATCGGACGTAGAGGAGCAATCGAATGGCCAGCACGTTCGCCAGATCTCTCGCCATTAGATTTTTTCTTTTGGGGTCACTTGAAATGTCAAGTGTACAAAAATCGTCCCCATAATCTTGAACAATTGGAAGAGAGAATAGTTCAAGAAGCCAATCGCATCACTCCAGAACAAATACAAAATTCAATAAGAAATTTTACTGACCGTTTACATTTTTGTCAAATTGTAAATGGAGAGCATTTTGAACAATTATTGTAGTCGCAACCTGAATAGACAGGTATCTTGATTTTTCTGTATCAGGACACTTTTTTAATTTTTTAACTGTTTTCTTGTGAATAAAAATAAACATCTTAATACTTCCTGAACGTAGTTTTTTATTTTTCATTCAAAAGTGTTAAAAAAATCTGGTGAAAAAAATATAAACTGTATTGCATAAAATGCATTTATATTAACTATACCCCCATACCAAATTTCAGAAATCATAATTTTCAAATAACAACGTTATTCGACCGTTCCGGGACTTTTTACTAACGCTGTATATGTTGTCGGTACCAATAAAAACTAAAAATAAACATATAGAGTACACAGACTTTTTATTCAAATTGCACCAGCACAATTAAATACGAAATGATTAAATTTGTTAAGATAAATAAGGTAGAGTAATTAATAGGAAAAAACCCAGCTGCGTAAAATGATGTCAAGCCATTTCTTGTTTGCCGAATTAACGTCAGCATATTACTAGCTAGCGAAGCTTGTCCGACATTACTTTCGCTGATATTCAAATTGTAGTAATAAAAATATGTCAGATCCGCGGTATTCCTTGCTTCTCTCGAGATATCATGACATATTGATGTAATTAATACAGTACACACCTGAAATAACATTTTATGATCACCATGAAAAAAAGAAACTGTATAAACTGTATTTGCATTTTATTGTCATACCATTGAGTATAGCATAGACCAAATTAACCATAAAATAAATTGATAAGTTCTCCAATTCTGGAAGGAAGAGGAATTTAACCTCAAACCTGTATCGTAACCAATCACGAATAACATAACATAGACCAAACAAATGAATAACATCTGCCAGCCGAATATGCTGTTGAAATAACGGATGATTTGGATAAAACTTGCATGTAATTCGGATACATCCATCACAACATTATTCAAACCACTTATTTGTTTCGGAGATATATACAAATTCTTGCAAGAATAATAGTCAAAACTTTCGGTTAATATCCTGTTGATAAAGGTAATTTTCCGTTGTAGCTCTTTCAATAAATTGTACATATGGATTAATAGTACACTTATGCGAAATCTGTAAAATAAATCAATGACGCAAAATTTGAAGAGTATTTTGAAGTTTTCATCACTAAACCAGAGGCTAAAAATATCAAATAAAATAGTTAAAAAGGACGCATCACTCAGAACCATTAATAAAATATAGGTCCAATCTTTGCTTGAATTAATCTGTATATACTTTGTTAAAATCACATCTGTTCTTTTAAGCTCGTCCAGGATATCTTTCTTAAAGTCCTCGTGCAAAAGCAACACAGATAATGTCACGATTAAATTGCATGAAGCATTTACTGCCGAATTTATTATACCAAGTGTTGTTGATCTAGTTGTAAATTGTAGAGTTTGTTTAAATTTATATGAGACTATTCCTCCATAAATTTGAAAGATAAAAATTAATAAAGTTGCCATTAATACGAATACTACGTAAATTTTCGTAAACAAAGTGCATGGTTGAAGAGGCCATATTGCGAAAATTTTCACAAAAGAATTATGACAATGTTGGAATGCCGTCCAACTACGCTGAAGAGCAGCCATATTCTCGCGCATAACATCTAAATGCATGTACATACGTGTCTTATTTAAATTAGTATTACATATCGATTGTAAATAGTGCTCTATATACTTAATTATGATGAAATTGTGTTGCACTTGCAGGATATATTGATCAAAAGTATTAATCAATTAAGCTCTACAAGGACTAGGTAAAAAAAATCAATTCAAAAATTTAATTCAATGCACGAATTAAATTACTAATTATACTTAAGTTATCAATTATCAGTTCTAAATTAATTTTTACTAAAGATTTGTAAATGATGACGTAAACTTCAAAAGAAGAACTTAATTGAGATTTTTATTCATGTATTGAATTGAAAGTGGTAGCTGTTGGTAAGTTGGTAATTTTCCAAAATCGCCTTTTATTACGCTGAGACCTTGTAAAAACTTAACCTTTAACAAGGGAAACGTTCAAACATTCTTCACAGCTCTTTACTGACAGGACACAAATTTAGACCACTTAGATAATGTTCTGTCGATGAAACAGCCTGATGAATTGTTCCCACTAAGACTCCGTCCGTGTTAACTCCAAAAGGAAATTGTTGAATCATTAAGGCGTGATTTGCCGAAAGGCTGTTTTAGTGCTGTTGCTCATTACATCTCGGCAATTCTCCATTTCTCTTAGGCCACGGACGGAGAAATATTTCTTGAACAATTCACCACCAGATTTTTCAGGCGTTTGCAGTGTATCAGAGTGGATAAAGACAGCAGAAACGTTCGCCCCTAAAAATTTTGGACGTCACTTTCTACGGCTCTTTGAAAACTGCCTATGGTTGAGCATATGATGATCAAAACTATGACGTTGTTGAGCTTTCTAATGTAGCTTGAATTGTTTGATTGTTACGGCTTAGCGTGATGAGAGCTTCCTCAGAGGGAGCACTTTACACAAATAACAAAAGTTGTACCTACCTTATTGGAGATCTTTATTCGCTAATTTATATTACATCCTAATCTAGATCTTCTTATTCTACATCGAGTCTAAAAAATACTTAACTTACGATCAGCACTTTGTAACTTTTTGCTGTATCTGCAGAACATTCAACTTAAAAGACGCTGCCTCAGATATATGTATGTAAGTGCCACGGAGATCGACATCTGATTCTGGAAGTCCCGGGTCAAATACTGACCGACGCTGAGACAGACGTAACAAAACAGACAGAAGTAACAATACGCTGACCTTGTAGAATTGATTTGTGACAAGATTTCCAGAGTAAATGATACTCTAAAGGGTGTCAATGCAACCTGATTGGTTCCATTAAGTACTCAAATATTTAATGATTCAGATTTGGAACCAGCAATAACAACAGAAACATCATATAATAGCTCTGAGGTAGCCGCATCGTCTTATGCTACATCTCAGTGTAACCATTGAACTGCCTAGATCTGCTGTGGTAAACGGACAGCCTGTTGTTGCATCTAATTTAAAAGTGTTTACCAAAGCGACAGTCTATGACCTACATCTTTAGCCAGTACTGTTCTGAAAGAAAGAAAACAGGATAAAAAGCTGCTGTCGTTGCACATTACAAATATTTCCTGCAAAGAGCTTTTAGTTAAATAAGCTGAGAAGGAATCCACAGAAGAGAAATAGTACTGTTGCAAGCCTCAGCGGCAAGAAGAAGGTGCCATACTGGTGGAATAAGAGAATAAGTAAAAAAAGAAAACAATGTATGATGGTTAAGAGATTACTTACCAAAATGGAAAACGGAATGTTGGAGAAGAGGAAAGACTACAAATCAACAGAGAATATAAGGAACCCAAAAAAGAGCTGCGAAAGCTGATCAGATCATCGTAAAAAAGAAAAGTGGGACAAGATATGAGAAGACCTGAACAGAGACGTCCAAGATAGCAATCAAAGGTATCAAAAATATTGTTCGGTACGATATACCGGACAGAGAGAAAATGGACATTGTTTTAATTCTCAGAAAGAGAGAGACATGTAATTATAGAAAAGGGGCGGATACAGTTCCAACATTCACGGCTACAGAGCTAAAAAGGACAGTTGCTACCATGAAAACAAGAAAAGCTCCAGGTTTAGATGGAATCCCAGTGGAAGCTATAAAGGAAATCGAGAGGTCAAATGGTGGCTGGCTCCTGGAAGTGATGAATCAGCTTTTAAAGTTGCAAATATCTCCACGTGAATGGAAGGCCGCTAAAGTGGTACTGATCCCAAAGGAAAGTAACCCAGGCCAGCCGAAAGCATATAGACCGATCTGCCTACTGAGTACCTTGAGTAAATTATACGAGGCGATGATACGTCAGAGACTGACAGGAGGAGGGAGGGGCAATTTGGCTTCAGGAAAGGACGATCGACCTTGCAAGTCTGAATCTAATCAAAAACATAACAGAAAAAAATGGAATGAAATGGAATGTACTGATTACACTGGACGTACAAAATGCTTTTAATACAGCCAGTTGGCATCTAATCTTGGATAAACTCGAGGAGAGGAAAGTATCGACCTATCTGATCAATATAATAGATGACTACCTGAAGGAAAGAACCATCCAGGTAAACAAGGCGAATGTACTGAATATCCAAGCAGGGGTCCCTCAGGGATCTGTTCTAGGGCCCACGTTATGAAATATCCTGTATAACGATGTACTAGGAATTGCACTGCAGGGGCGTGCCAAAAGTGTAGCTTTTGCTGATTATCTGGCGCTAATGGTAACGGCGGATGGCAAGGAAATCTCATGAGAATCACTAACGAAAACTTGAAGCGGATGCATGGATGGGAGAAAACGGAAGCACTTATAATAACGAAGAGGCGGAAAAGAGAAGAACTACACTTCAGGAATAATAATGTTGATATATGGCCGGAGAGCAACATTAAATATCTGGGAATCTTCTTTGACACCGCAAGCAGTTTCAGAGAACACCTCAAAAAGGTCACAGAGAAGGCGGAGGATAGAATGGCGAAAATTATGAACCTGATGCCAAACATTGGAGGACCGATCAGTAGTAAAAGAGCACTGCTCGCGGCAGTAGCCCATTCAATATTGCTGTATGGAACTCCAGTACGGGAGCAAGCGGTAGATGTCTGGCAGGAAAGATGGAGAGAGAACACGTTTACAATGGACAAAATAATGGAAAAAACATTTAATACCGGAACTGAAGCCTTGGATTGAGTGTAAGCACAGAAATATAGATTATTACCTCACACAAATCTTGACCGGTTATGGGGTAATCAGAACGTACGCTAAGCGAATAGGCAAAGCGGCAGGTGAGGGGTGCATGTACTGTGGGAACATAGACACTGTAGAGCACACTATCTTTCATTGTAAACGATGGGAGGAAATAGCAAAGGCAACCAGTAAAAAAATAAGGAAGAACATAACACCAGGAAACCTTATGCTTACTATGATAAAATCCAAAAACCACTGGAGGACGATTCATCTCATGATTAAGACCATAATGAGAACCAAGGAAGAACATGAACGCAAATTGAAAGAGATGTTCAAGGTATGAGGAAGAACTACTCGGCGACTTTGTGAAGTAGATGTCTATTAAAAGTGGTTCCACAAAGTATGTCTGGAGCTTGAGAGGGTGGTTTTTTTAGTGGGTATACCAGGAGTTATACTAGTGGGAGTCCCACACTTCCATGTTGCGGGATAGCATACACATGGAGTCCATAAAGGATTTTTCCACCGGCAAAAAAAAGGATTTGGAAACCCATCTTTTCCGCTTCATCAACCCGTGCTCACTATTCCACTTCATTACTCTGTGCTCACCGATCCGTTTCTTTGCACAGTTGTATGTATATTACCCCAACATGGTTGATACGTCGAGTTACCGTCACTTTTTGACGTTCCTCACTCAGTTTTGGCCTCTATCAGAAGGTTTTCGCCTGTATCGTGTTTAAAAACCGAGACCTTCTGGCGCTCCTCACCTAGTTTTGCTCCTGAAGAAACTTAAAGTAGCAAATGGAGTTTGAATAAGTTATTGTAAATGAGGTATACATATATCATAAACATGACGATCAAAACGCGGAAGCCCTCAAACGACTGATCGATCCAGCACTTGCTAAAAATTCTACTGATTGAAATGAGAAATAGAGATGAAGAAGACGGAGACTGCATGAGGCACAGTATCATAAACATGATGATAATATAAAAGACTGTCTCCAGAGCTACAAAATAATATGAAGAAAACGAGGTGGCATATAAATCATGTCCGATGAATTGACAACTCTTTGAATGCTGACACATGGCTTTGCATTTCGATTTCATGATCAGTGTCAAGCTTTTATACACAAATTGATCTTAAGCTCAATTTTCAAAAAAGGTCTTCGTAATGACTTCAAGAACTACAGGCCCATCTCCATTCTACTATCGATTAATGAGATACTAGAAAGGCATGCTGCGGACGTGTTGCGTTCTTTCATTAAAAGTAACGACATTATGGATTCCAATCAGCATGTATACCAGGAAGATAAAAGTAAGGAGGCCGTTGAAAAAAAAATAGCATGTTCTGTGTATTTTCTTGGTTTGTCAAAGGCTTTTCGCATCGTGGATCAGAATAAATTGCTTGGTATTTTGGAGTGGATAGGAGTTGATGTAATGAGAACAACTTCAACATTTTCTTAAGTTTTATTATCGCCTTCATAATGACAGCTTTGCTCTTGAAACGCATCAGTGTTATAGTAAAAAGTTTTTTGGTGTTTTGTGGGTTGAAGTGTTTAGTGTTCATTTTTGTAATGATTATGTGTATTAAGTTAAGTCCAGTCCATCTGTTAAGAACGTTGGATATGGATATTAAATATGTCTTTACGGTATTCGCAGAAATGTTTCAAAGGTAGAATAAAAATAAACAGCTTATATCCTGTTTTATATATCTATTCACACATTAAATTAACTTATTTAAATTGAATTAGTACAATAGCATACGAAGTCAATAGATTCAACAGTGTAAACAAAGTTGAATAGTCTACGGAAAAAAATCCTGCAGCTGAGAATTTCGGATTTCGACTGGTGCTCTGTTTGATAAGCAAAAGTAAGTTTTCCAGTAATAGATTCTGTTGTTCGTTGTATCGTTTAAGATCCAGAGCGTGTAAGAGAGAATATGCTAATGTCCCTGTTTTCTGAACTTCCCTCGACGTCCTATCACATTTCGATGCCATGAAGACAGCGCCGATCTGAAAAAAAGGTTCCATATTTAGTAAGACTTCAATGAACGTGATCTTGTAGTAATATTGTTAAAGTATACCGTAGCGTAAGCCATCATAACTGCCATCCAAATTAGAAATAAACATTTAGCCGTGTCTAAATCGTTTATTGTAGTTTTTAAGGACATTTGGAAGGATAATAAGAAAATCACCAACGAATCAATGATGATTAAGAAAAAGATCCAACCAAAAGTTTTATTGAAGCTACGAATTCCATTTAATAATGTTGAATAAGACTGCAAAATTGTTGCTATATCATTGTGGATTATTACAAGCAAATTGTGGGGGTTACTATCTCCAGAATCTGCAGTTTGATCAAAACTTTTTTTAGCACATTTCAAGGTTTTGTTTATGTATTTTGCTGCGCTTTTAAATTCTCTGAGAATATTAGTCATGTAATGCGCAAACAAAATTAATCTGTATCTTAAAATGCTATCGAAAAAGAAATATTTGTACACCGTTAATGATTTTCTGCTCATCCGGAGATAATAGTCCAAGACATAAGCGCAGATTATGAAACAGGTTATGAATATGAGTTTTAAGATCCCTTGTTTTCTCAAATCATTTCTAGGAAAATTATGCGATAACAATCTCTCCAATTCTCCAAGTTGTTTGAGTAGTATTTTGTGGTTCTTCGGTTGAACGATAATTAAGTTTAAAGTCATGACAATATTAAGAAGTGTTAATATGATAGATCCAAAACTGCATAGAATCCTTGTAGGTACAGGCTCATATATACTATCAATTCGATATCCAAAGTGAATTCGACCGTGTTGTTGAAAATAGGCAGTATACACTGTAGCAACATTAAACAGAATAATATACAAAATACAGATGGTTTTCAGTGAATTAGATGTTGGTAAATTTGGTGGCAGCGCCACTGAATGCATTAAATTTCTAGTTAAACGTATTCTAGGTAGTTCATTGTCGCTCATATTGTGAAGATATTATATTAGAATGGATATACTAGAAGGTTTAGTAGCAATAATATATGGTTTAATCGATATTAGAGCTTATTAGCGAAGATGAAGTAATAAATCACCTAAATTGTATATGAAATTAGTAATTGGAATGGCCCAGAAATATTCTATGAAAATATAGTCATGTTAAGAAGCTAAAAATAAAATAAATTATCATTACTATAGGTTAGTTAGTAAACTTGTTGGGGAAAACAAAATTGGATTTTTTAAGTCAGGATGTGACGGTGTAGCAGGTTCTATTGTTATGAATATTCTCTAACAACCAGTTTTGTCTGGAAGTTGCTTAAAAAAATCGAAATGTGGTTAGGTCAATACAGCTTGTCAAAGAAGGTTTGCCAGTTCAAACTTTTGTATCGCTCACTGAGGATGACAAACGAAGTCCAAAACATGTGTTTGTGTGTCAAGATTGAACTTTCAAACATTTCTTGGTGTACTGTTGTATTTGACATGTGTTTTATCGTCAAAAGCAAAATTATTGTTTGTTGTTAACGCACTCTCAAAATCGCGAGATCTTTCTGCTTATAAATTTGCTCGGAGGTTGTTTTCCAAAGAAAGTTACTTTCATTTATCTCTCAATCTTGGACATCTTTCTTAAGTGGACTTTCGTGAATGCTAAAGAAAGCTCCAGATCCAACGAAATGTATATTGGCTCCCTATTTTGCAAGTTCATTTGCTTTAGCGTTTCCTTAAGCATTAGATATTGGATTAGAGATTGGAGTTTAGACTTAAAACTGTACGAAATCGGGTTAGTTATCTGGGTATTGGTACAGATATAGATTTGTACACCTTTTATGCCTTTGTTCAGATACCTGTGGACGTAAAAATATATAGTCTTCTGCCTCAAAGATCCTTAGAGAATCATTAGTTAACGGTTTTGCAAGGTAGATGTTTGAACCGTAAACTCCAACTTCGGATCTTTTATTCGTCTTGGATCCGTCCTTGTATCAAACAAGTGATTCGTTTTCAAATTTTAGTCCACCTTTCCATATCATTCCATATTCATGATTAAATTTGACAAACATGCTGTCTATTGGTGTATCCAACGATTCTGCTTTTCTTTTCGGGAATTTCCTAAAATGGTTTGGATATTTAGTTACCACATTTCCATTAAAGTAATCGGGCAAGTCCTCCTGTGATTCTCAGCCAAACAAGCCCGTTGCAGTTTGGGTATCTTGATTTGTGCTGCGTTTTTGAACAGCACACTACAGTGCCATAGATAACCATGTGCATTATCATCTGATATAACCCATTTGTCATTCCCCTAGGTGAGGGGGAGACTTTGGATTGTTCAGAAAGCTATTGTGACTTATTTTGAGAATTGAGACTGTCAAATCTACCATTGTGCTAGTTTAGCATTTGGTCAAGTATTACTCCCAGATATTTGGCTTAGATGGAATAGAGTTTACAAGTTATTCACGACTCTGATAAGGACGTGGTATACTTTAATATTTCTATTAAACCAAGAAGAAAGAAGAAAAGGCTTTCACAGGAGCAAAATTGAAGGTTGAAGACACGCAAAAAGACAAATTAAGATAAAAATGCAGCTTAATTGAATGGTGTAATTTTTAAATTTCAACCATTTTGCTTAATCTGCACTTCAAATGGCACGTCTAACATGATGAACCAGATAGTACCACTCATGAAAATGAAATCGAATATCAAAAACTGATGATAGCTCATTGTTTGTACAAGCGTATGGTAAATGGTTGGATATGACCTTGTAGTGTGTCTCCAATGTCCGGACTATAGTGAGGAAATTAGGAATTTCGTCATGGTACTTTTGCTGGAAAGACTTGGGAATGACTATACCTGTAAGCTGAAATATTTTATAATGAAAGATTGGGCTTTTTTAATAGAGTCTACACTTTTGTTTCTTCTTTTACATAGTTTTTTTTTCTTCTACTATGTCCACTGGTCCATTTTGACATCGAACAAAAGATAATTTTGCAAGTTTTGCACGTATGAAAGATCTCCATATCAAACTAGTTACTAACATTTGATAAGAGATAAGAAGATATTTTGCTTTATTTGGGATTTCTTTTAAAAGAATCTGTTAGCCTTCCAGTATGGTTCAAACTTTTTTCCATAACGACTTTAATTAGCCCAAGATCTTCTGACGCCACTTTCCTCCTGATTTAAGCAATATTTAAATAAACAACACACAGATATAAACTTGTAACAATGGGCTTTGTTATGTGACATGTTCATGTCGAAATAACATGGATGTTACTACTCAAGCTGTATTCGGGTCATGAACCAACTAATCTGAGCCAATGAACTCCATCGTCTTCTAAGCGGAGGTCCACACCATTGGAAGATGTGGTCAATTGAACCTCGATAGGACTATCGAAAACAAAGCGTTGGAATTTTCTCCGATAGTCAAGCAGCCATAATGGCGCTGAGTTCGAGCATCATCAGAGAGAAGAGGCCCAGAATATCTCCATGGGAGAATCTCCCTGGTTTGAAACACTCTAAGATATTCCTTGGAAATTACAACAAGCATACAGAAAAAATCTGAAACCCGAGCCAATTATCTCGGCAAAAACGTCATGGACGAAGAAGAAATACCTTCTCTGAAACCATCACAGATATTACAGTTTATTAAAGTTCTTAGTCCCTCACACAAGGAGCCATAATAGCTCAATAGGTCGTAGTGTAATATCATCTTTAATTAAAAGTAAATCTAAATCTACCACTCAAGAAATGTTAACAAAATCCAACAAAGTGTATTTTAGAACCATTCACCTTACTTAACCTATAAACCTCACACTACACTTACCAAACCGTACATCATCAACAACAAATTCCAACAAAAGATACTGCATCTCTTTGATCCCTTATTATGGAACGTAACCATCACGTTGATTGGTGCTATGCAAGTCAACATTAAAGAGATATGACCAATCAACAGAATCCATCCAAAGATCTGGTTGAAAATCTTGTAGATCTCACAAATCCTACCATAGGCTAATAAAACGCATTTTAATGTTCTTTTTAAATCTTTCATTCCATACCGAGCCAATGATTGTTTGCGTAAATCTATCAGAAACGATCTACTAGTATTAGTTTGATCTTTCGAAGATAAAATATCCTTCAGGATCGAATTCAAAGTTGAAATTTTATTATGAATGTCTGAGATTATTATATAACATGCACAACCGATAACAGCGCTCCTATAGCGTTGGAAAATATCAAATGCGTAATAGAAATAATTGCCAAATCCTAGAGCATCATACCAAGCCCAACAATCAATAGAGACCATGCAGAATGCGGCGATGTGTAAGTACCACAACGGTCTGTTATCTATGTTAGTATCGATTTTTATTCCATTATTGATATAAAGTAGGTAATCCAATTGTAAGAGGTCCTGTAGCAAGGACTCGTACCATTTTGCTTTGGTAAAATTCAATTCAATGCTGGTAATGCAATTCAATAGTAATAAAAATAATGTATTTGATGTTAGGATAACATTAGCTGTTGTATTCAATTTTTTAAATGATAATTCTATCCTTCTAACGATTTGAAATATGTTTATAGCTTGAAACCCAATCAATAGGAGCAGAATGTATGTTTTGGCTAAATATCTGGTAAGAGGTTCTTTGTTACCTTGGTGTTCACAGAATGATGTTATGCCTAAAACATTAGTTAGGATCCATAAATATTTATATTTTTTGTAGTACAGAATTGTATTTAATGTGCTCATGATTCCTCGAAATGCAAGAAAGATATATAGAATGATATTATAAAATTCAGACGTAATTCTTATAATGGATCTGACCCTAAATTATTGCTTTCTATGAATATTAATGTTTAGCGTATTATTAGAACTGTAGCTGTAATAATGTAATGTATCAATTAACCTGATCCACAACATTTAGTATATTATCTTTGCGTGTTGTTTATGAGTATATTACTCATAAAATCTAATATAGCGTGTTTTACATATTCATATATCTACGAAAAGCTAATGTTGATTAAACGGCAATGTCGTAGGGAGTGCCTTGTAAGAACTGGAGAAAAGGCTGACAAACTGGTATAAGGCTACTGGCCATTCTAGTATAGAAGAGAACTCAAAATCAACAGACTAGCAAGAAAAGTTCATATGGCCTGTTAAGGTTGTATTGTTAACTGATCCAAATCGACCATGAAAATGTTAATGGTACAAAGTTCCTCAAAGTGTTTGACTTAGGGCTACGGTCTGTCAACTTGAATGTGCCTCGGGGGTATGTTTTGGCGGCAAATTCTTTATTTCCTTTATTTGTCTTAAATTCTGTTGCATCATTCATATAAATTTGTTAAACATTTGTCAACTAAAAATATTGTACTGAGGATATAAGACGCTTCCTGTATTTCTCCTGTTATAAAGCGTCAGCCCACACCTCCGATCCACATAATAGGTTCATCCAGGCTCGCCATGAGTCAAATCAGTGTCGTTTTTACCCTACCGTCTTGGATAACGTTCCATTTTGCCGAATTGGTGGGGTTCCTTACGTCCAATGTCATCATTATTATTAGAGATCTCGAGTTCGAAGATCATAGATCGTGGAGTTTTTTTTTCTTGTAGCCGATTTAGGTGTTGGATGATCCTTTTATATCTTCGATCTGCAGTCGCGACTTTGTAGTCATATCATGCGGTTATTATGTTGTTCTCAACTCATTCTGTTGGACAACAGACATTGCTAAATAATGGGATCGTTGTTCTTCAAGACCACTTTCTTTATTTCCTCGATTGCCTCCAGATATGCTATCAATTCATTATGCTGATTCTAAAATTAATTGAATGGTCAGCTCTATTTAGATATCCCTAGATGGAGTTGCCAAGAGGAACAATTTTTTTTTAGTGTTTACGACAAAATTAATCGGACATTACTATAAATCGAAGAGTGGAAAACGGAAATAAAGTATTACCTGGTGCCAAAATTGGCTGCTTAGCTGGTAGTATTAAGGCTTTCTTAGTGTAAACACAATTTTAACCGAGAAAATGGTATGGCTGGATGGGATTGAGGCCACGGCTTTAACTCAGACGCAAGTATTTAATAAACTTACAACAAGCAAGTATTTAACTAGCTTTAAACTTATTATGGATCAATACAAGTTTGAGCCAGATCAGACGGGAGGAAGAAAGGAAGAAAGCTAGTAGGAATACTAATGAGTGCGGATAAAGGATAAGATTTTACTATAAGATGTTCCATCAAGGTAATTGGGAATTACAGATAGTCATCATTTTTCCAATCAAAAACATCAAAAGGGTGTTATTGATTGACCCTCCTCTAGAGTGTGTAGGATTCTCACAAGGTAGTAATTGGATAATAAAGCAAGTTCTTTTTTTGTCGCTAAAATATTTTATAAGTTTTCAGTACTCTCAAAAGATACAAAAAATCTACTTCTCGATGGTCATTCTAGTCACAAACATCTTGACAACTCATCCAGATCACTTGCTGTCAAGTTTGCCTCTTATTCAGGAAAACTTATACACTAGCTGCTACTGTGGCCAATGCTCTTAATAGCTTTCAGAAGTCATATGTCCATTTATTGAAAATGTATTTTCCTAATTAATATAGTAGCTTTGTCCTTAGTTCAAGAGCAGAATCATCCAGCTCACTCATTGTCAAGTTTGTCTCTTATTCAGGAAAACCTATACACTAGCTGCTACTGTGACCAATGCTCTTAATGGCTTTCAGAAGTCATATGTCCATTTATTGAAAATGTATTTTCTAATTAATATAGTAGCTTTGCCCTTAGTTCAGGAGCAGAATCATCCAGTTTACTCATTGTCAAGTTTGTCTCTTATTCAGGAAAACCTCTACACTAGCTGCTACTGTGGCCAATGCTCTTAATAGCTTTCAGAAGTCATATGTCCATTTATTGAAAACGTATTTCCTAATTAATATAGTAGCTTTGCCCTTAGTTCAGGAGCAGAATCATCCAGATCACTCATTGTTAAGTTTGTCTCTTATTCAGGAAAACTTATACACTAGTTGCTACTGTGGCCAATGCTCTTAATGGCTTTCAAAAGTCATATGTCTATTTAATGAAAATGTATTTTCCAATTAATGTAATAGCTTTGCCCCTAGTTTAGAACCATCACATTATTCAGTACAGGGAATAATATCATCACAATCGAAAACGTCTACGTCGTACAATGTTAAAGTTATAGGAATGGAACAACTCCCACAAGATGAAGAGTTAACCATAACTATGCTTCAAGAGGATCAACAGGACGACATGAACTGTTCAGCTCTAATATCGCAAATATTGCTTTTGAAGCAAGTGATTTATCGACTAAAAAATGACAAAAAAGGCAGGGATGAGGGCAGGGATGAATACTAAATACATCGCCAAACACAAAGACAGCGAACGCAGAAAACGCTGATCAAAAAAGTAGTTAAACGACGACAATCTATTCGTTCTACGAAGAAAGACACAGTGGCTACACAGTGATGTGGCAGATCGCTGGGGTCCAGGGTTCAATTATCGGAGAGGACGGTAACATTTTGCTCGACCGATCTAGCATTCGCTGTTCGACGAAAAGTGATTAACATCAGAGCATTATTAGCAGTAGTGCAATTAGCAACAACGTCAGAGAAAAGGAGAAACCTTGGATCCAATGCCAAGAATGCACGATGTGGTGCCACAATGCGCAAACAACATGTGGAAACAAAAAGGCTCCGGTTGTTGTTGGTGTGGAGGGTAGGGAGAGGGGGGGAGGGAGGGGAGAAGGAAGAGAGGAAGGGGCAGTTGCTCGTGTTCCTGGTAAAACCTACAGGAATATATTTTTGTTTACAGACTGTTGATAAAGAGTAATTACACACACTTGAAGAACATTTATTCTGAAGTTCATTAATTTGAAATCAACGGAAATACAGAGTAATATTTTAGCTAGAGCTTATTGAAATTGCAGGAGGATTATTACATAAGATATTATCAAGTTTCCCAATAGAAATAAAGTAGAATAATCTACAACAAAGAATCCAGCCGCTGAAAACATTGTTTTGCTACTTTTAGTTTGTCGAATCAATGTTCTCATTTCAGTAGCTAGTAAAGATTGCCCAATATTACGTTCGCTAATATCTAGCTTGTAATAGTAGAAAAATGCCAATTCAGCTGTTCTAGTTGCTTCTCTTGTAATATTGGCGCAGCTTGAAGTAATTAGTGCAGTATACATCTGTAAAAGAACGTGCAATTAAATATTGTTTATAACTATGTATTTCTAAATGCATATTCATACCGTGGTATAAACCATAGTAGTACTCAGCCACGTATAAAGATGATAATTACCATTTTGTAGTGATATTATACGCAATTCTATTAGATAAGCAAGCAAAAACGACGTCATATAACTTAAGAAAATCAGAAAGATTTGCCAGCCGAATAATTTGTTAAAATGGTAAATAATTTGTGTGAATTTCGCGTGTAATTTGGAGACATCTTCTATTATCTTTATAATACTACTGATTTGTCTGGTTGCAGTTGTTAAGTTCTTAAAACGATATAAGTTGAATCCATCTATTAAAATGGTATTGGTGAAAATTATTTTGTTCTGAAGTTGTCCTAGTGTGTAGTATATATAAACTACCAAAACATTAAGTCGGTATTTGTGAACTGTATCAAAAGCATAAAACACAAAGTTTAATGGAGGTAATTCAGTATCAATCCACAGTAATAAGTTGTTAGTTATCAATACTAAGTAGTATATATTATTGAGTATAAAAAACCAATATCTTTCATTCGAATTAATTTTGGTGTACTTGGCTAATATCATATCCATTTCATTTAGTTCTGCGAGCACATTCTGTTTATGACCATTATACCATACTGGTAATGTCAGAACTATATTACAAATAGCATCGATTAAGATATTTATTCCGCCAATCGTCATTGTTCTAATGCTTGTTTCTATATTTCGATCAAAATTAGTTATTATTCTACCATACATTTCAACGGCAAGTAGAAATAATACCAGTATTGTGACGAATGTGGCGTAAACCCTATATGCTAACCCATTTTGTTGAAGAGAATCTATTGCAAGTAGTCGTATGAGGAACTTGAAGCATTTAGATTTTCTCGAATCGACACGTAATCCATCCATGCTGTAATGTTTGTGGTTTGTGGTTGGTTTTACCGATACTTTGATTCGTCTAAGTATTGATTTTCATAAGTTAATTGAAATTTCTGTATTTATTGTCGTCACGATTTCGTTAAAAATTAAATTTTTCATTCAATCAAAACATCAATACGTATCTACATACTATACTAGGCGTCATATTTATAGTTCGTGCTTGAGGTTGTATCGATGCTTAAGCACGCGATTTTGACGTATGTAATTGTCATAGAAATCTATCAAAATAGCGTGCTCAAGCATCGACACAACCTCAAGCAAGGACTATAAATATAACACTATAGGCTTCATATAATTTCACTACAATTATGTCTAAAATATTGAAAATTAGGTTATAACATCATTTCTATAGAAGAAACCTCAATTCGTCGACCGAGATGCCCATTTTTATATTGTTACCAAGTCAAATTTAAACTTAATGGAATAAGTTTTCGATATTTTTGCGTAAACATCATCCCTTAGTAGAACCTACTGTCACTCTATATCATTCATCATTCATTATAAGTCTCTCTCGATCTCGTGTGTATGGACGTATTTTGTCTGATGTGATTGTTTGTGGTTTTTTAAGTGGTCTAGCCGCGGTATTAAATTGTGGTTTTCTACGTATAGAATGTGTGGACTCCAAGCAATGTAAATTTGTGATAATTATTGACACTAACACTTTGATTAGTCGTAAATTGCATATTTGTTAATGTATAAAGTGGTGTGGACACTAGTACTGTTATATATACTAAAAACTTTTCGGTTTTTCGGGTTTTTATTGACGTGTGTTTTTATTGGAACTTTATCCTATACTACATAAACTACACGGCTGTTTACGTTATATTGCACAATGTCGGGTCGACAATTGAGAAGGAAAACAACTATAAAGCAAAGTGGCGACGAATCGGATAAGATTGCTAATAGCAGTTATGTTACCATAATCAATAATTCGGAAAGTAAGATAGAAGAAGTAGATATAGTAACTGATCTAAGAAATAAATTAGCAAAAACTGAATATGAGTTAGATGAATTGAACGGAAAAATGAATCAGTTGCTAGATAAGGTACGATGTGCAGAAAATAAGCTAGAATATAAGCAGTCAATTATTGATAATTTACAAAAAACCATTGAAAATTTGTCTAGATCCAACAGCCTAAAGACATCACGATGTGTGGATACTCAAACAGATTTTAATACGAGCGAAGAAAAGTTTACACAGACATCAGGGAACATTACAACAGCATCAATTTCGACGAGTATGAACAGTCATACCGCCAATAGTGATAGCGTAACAAAGCATACGCAGATGAATTGCACAATCGGTGGGGAACAAATCAAGACCGTTATGAACTTATTGGACTCAACAGACACGGTTGTTAATTGCAATACGATGTTGCAGGAAAAAGGAAAAAAGATTTTTATAAAAAGAGTGAACAATCTGTTAATGTTTTATGTGTTGACGGGGGTAGTTTTTAGCACTCGTTTAGGGGGGGATGTAAATTGCTGCAAGGGTACTGTCGAAAACTTGAACCAAGTATGTAGACTTAAAATTATGCATCAAAATATTAGATGTTTAAATAATAAAATACGTAAACTAGAAGTTGTTCTTGCCACAGAAAAAGTGGACATCTGTTTAATAACCGGAACATTGGCAGTCTTCCGTGCAGCTTAAAGAATTGTCACTTTCATCTTTTGTGTTAAGATCAAGTTTTTGCAGATCACTTAATAGACATGGAGGGGTTGCGATTTATTCACGCAGATCACTGACCTTAATTGATAGACCAGATATTGGACATATGTCCGTTGCTAATGTTTTAGAGTGCTGTGCAGCTGAATCTGTATCTTATCGAATTATATTTCTAGCTTTGTATCGTCCGCCAAGCGGTGATTATGATAATTTTATTTGTGCTTTGTCTAGTATAATTGATGTTCTACAAAAAGAAACCAAGAAAATTGTGTTGGGTGGGGACTTTAATGTGGATTTTTTGTTACATTCGTTTAGGTTAAGTATTTTAAAAGATATTTTAGCGTGTATAAATCTTCATCCGATAGTTAATGTTCCTACACGTGTTGTTTCAGCGTCTGCTACTTGTCTGGATAATTTTTTTATTAATCCTGATGACACTAATTTCAGCGTGGGTTGTACAGAGTTTGATTTATCGGATCATAAGTCGCAGTTACTAAATATCAGTATACAATCTATTCACAATAGTACTAGTTACGTGTGGCGTCGTAAATATTCTGAGGATGCCCTTATCAATTTCTCCAGGATGCTTTCTAATGAAACCTGGGAAACAGTTTATACCTGCCAAGAAGCAGATCAATCGTTTAATATCTTCATTGAGCTGTTTACTTATTACATTGATATTTGTTTTCCCCTTATGAAGTGTAAATATGGAAGAAGTACTGGAAAACAGATCCCCTGGATGTCTCCATGCGCGAGAGAGTGTGCTTCTTGAAGGAGATGAGTGAAAGATACCCCGTTTTTAAAGATGAGTATATTACATACAGTAAGCTATATAATGACACCTTACGTAGTTCTGAAATAGAATCAAACAATACTTACATTTTAAATGCTACCAATAAAAATAAAGCGGTATGGTCATTAATTGGACGGAAGCGTGGCAATTATAATAAAGATGCCCGTCTTCCCGAACATCCAAATAGCATGGATAAACTCTGTGATAATTTTAATACCTATTTTGTATCTCACCCGGCGTCACTCGTCTCTTTTTTGCCTTCATTGGGCATGGACATGCATGGTGCTACTAAATTTATGGAAAGGAATTGTCATTCTTTCTTCCTTGGTCCTGTTTGTGAAGCGGATATAACTGGCGCTATAAGAAAATTAAAATCAAGTTCATCCCCTGGTTATGATGATATTCCGGCAAGCTTAGTCAAGGGAGTGATACCACATGTCTCTGAACCTTTAGCTTATCTCTTAAACTTATCCTTCCAGCAAGAAATCTTCCCAGCAAAGCTTAAGCTTGCTCTTGTGATACCTCTGTATAAGAAAGGAGATGTAAATTCCTTGGATAACTATAGACCTATTAGTATGTTATCTATATTCGCTAAAATATATGAAATAATAGTTGCCCAAAGCTTGATTCAATTCCTTGACAAAAATAGTATCCTATATACTAATCAACACGGTTTCTGTAAAAATAGATCCACTGACACAGCATTATTCAACATAATTAAGTTCATCTTCGCCTCCTTTGATTCTGGTATACCTTGTTTGGGTATGTTTATTGACTTGTCTAGGGCATTTGATACCGTAAATCATGACATCTTGCTAGAAAAGTTAAACGTGTACGGAGTGAACGGTGTAGCTGCAGCATGGTTTAAATCCTATCTTCTGAATAGGAAACAGATAGTTTCCATTAAAGATAGAAAATCAGGTTCGGCTAGTGTTCAGTGCCGCAGGGCTCAATTCTAGGGCCTCTTTTATTCCTAATTTTTATAAATGACCTTCCCAGATGCATAGACTCTCTGTGCTCCAATATCGTCTTGTATGCTGATGACATTAATTTGGTTATTTCACATCCTGCGGTTGACTGCCTGTTGGAACTTTCTTCTGAAATATTGTCTAATATTAGTGACTGGATGTCCAATAACAAATTAATATTAAATAGCGAGAAAACTAAATGTATTTTGTTTCAAAATCAGTCAGCTAAGCGTAATACGTTAAATGTCGTTCAAAATTATACAAACCTAAAAATAGTAAATTCATGTGAAATTTTAGAAGTGATTATTGATGAAGAGCTGAACTGGACAAACCACGTTGATCATTTGTGTGCAGAGCTATCAAAATTATGTTTCGCGTTATCACAATTAAGGAAATCCTGTAGTGTCGATGTAGTAAAAACTTTTTATTACGGTAACTTTTACTCGCGCATGAGATATGGTATACTTTGGTGGGGGATGAGCTCTGCCTCGGATCGTGTACTTCTTCTGCAAAAGAGAGCAATAAGGATCATGCTTGGTCTAAACTATAGAGAGTCGTGTAAAAACCATTTCAAAACAAACAACTTGTTAACTGTATATGATACTTATATACTGGAGGTTCTGTGTTTTGTGAGGAAACACCGCATGTCCTTCTCGCATCGTGCGTCGCACTGTTACGGCACTCGGGGATGTGATCTCTTATTGCCACCGATACACAGGTCAAGTCGATTTCAAAGGGGCATACTATTCATGGGCAGTAAACTATTTAACTGTTTGCCAGATACTGTGACAAACATCACTAATGATATGCAGTTTACTAGATCTGTGAAGGATATTCTGTACAATCTTAACTGCTACAGTATAAATGATTTTATATTGCACTTCCAAACAAGTAGAGGGTAGTATAGTTATATTTCTAGTAAGTAGTATTCAACACATCCTACATATGTACTATTTGACGTATTTCTAACATGTCAAACATGTGACGAAATAAAGGTATTATTATTATTATTATTATTATTATTATTATTATTATTATACAGGAGTCCTAGCTGACGCGGTTTCTTTGATAATTTGTTTATTTTACAGTATAGAGAAAAAAGTTTCAAATAAAAATTGTCCCTATTTATACGATGCATAGCTAGAAAATATTTTCAAATATACAGGATGTCCCAATTATAGAAAAAGCGTATGTAACTTTATTACTTTAAATGGATCACCCTATATTTTATATGTTTTTCAGATTCTACATGATATTTTAAGTAACTTTTATTCAAATCTTCCTAGCCCTATGTGCTTTTGTTTTAGAGAAAACAAATATTTTATCAAAAATTTTGCAATTGCAGCGTTCTCGTTAATGAGTTGTAAGATCAAAACTAAAAAAGGTAGAAAATTTTGGTTTGCACAAATTGATACGTCTTGAATTACTTTACTATTTCCTATATTAACAATAACGGATTCTTTTTGTTGACATACAGTTACTAACGCCATCATTTGGAAACATTTAAATTCCAATAACTCTGTTTTTTTTTTAACTAGGACACCTAAATCTATTTACAGGGTTGGATGTAAAATTAAATTCTCTTTCTTTTGATATAAGAATGTATCCATTCATCTTCAACCGTTTTAGAAAAAATTTATATTTCTTCTGCTACTATCGAAACAGATCACTTCAATTTGCACAAAGTAGGCTATGTAACAATAATATAATGACAGATATATTTAATAGCCATTTGTACCATTTACACATAATTATACATTTTTATCTAAAACGGTTGAAGGTAAATGGATACATTCTTATATCAAAAGAAAGAGAATTTAATTTTACATCCAACCCTCTAAACAGATGTAGGGTGTCCCATTAAAAAAAAACAGAGTTATTGGCATTTAAATGTTTCTAAATGTTGGCGCTAGTAACTGTATGTCAACAAAAGGATCCGTACATGTTAATACAGGAAATAGTAAAGCAATTCAAGACGTATCAATTTGTGCAAACCAAAATTTTCTACCTTTTCTAGTTTTGATCGTACAGCTCATTAACGAGAGCGCTGCAATTGCAAAATTTTTGATAAAATATTTATTTTCTCTAAAACAAAAGCACATAGGTATAGGAAGGTATTAATAAAAGTTACTTAAAATATCATGTAGAATCTAAAAAGATATGATATATAGGGTGATCCATTTAAAATAATAAAGTTACATACGCTTTTTCTATAATTGAGAGATCCTGTATATTTGAAAATATTTTCTGGCTATGCATCGTATAAATAGGGACAATTTTTATTTGAAACTTTTTTCTGTATACTGTAAAATAAACAAATTATCAAAGAAACCGCGTCACCTGGGACACCCTGTATATAAAAGTGTGGCCATGCAATTTATTTCAATCAACATATTTTGATGTTGATTACAAGCATCACAATGTGAACCTCAAATTTATAAAAATCGGTTCACCAGAACCATCAAATTAAAATATGAAAATACAAAAATAAAATTAAACAAACGGTGAAAACCTTTAACGACAAGCAGTGGCTATTGGTGATTATTTTCATATAGGAGGTGCTTAAAATCGGTTTGTAGACATTCAATAAATTAGAGGCTTGCTCTCCCTCCAAAAATATCAAAAATAATTATCATTTTTACTGCATTTTAAGAGCATTTAAGAGATTTTGACTTTCTGTCCGGTAAGCCGCCTCTTCCCAGAAGACAATACCATAGAGCAGAATTGATTATATGAGAGTGCCTCTGATATTTTTTTATTAGGAACCAGCTAGAACTTATTCTAT
The DNA here is from genome assembly GCA_023690525.1 of Holotrichia oblita. Taxonomy (NCBI): domain Eukaryota; kingdom Metazoa; phylum Arthropoda; class Insecta; order Coleoptera; family Scarabaeidae; genus Holotrichia; species Holotrichia oblita. The sequence continues at coordinate 44,335,208 of CM043023.1, forward strand.
GAGCTGTCAACGTATAATCCATTTTCAATATTGGCAATTTTGGCTCTGATAAGTAGGCTTGAATCGACGAATCTGCTCCAGTGAGGCATGTTCCTTACACATGCATTGGATTTTGCAGTCAGTTCAGCTGTAGATTTCGCTGGAATCAAAACCTTGATGTCGTCTGCATACAGTATATACTATTGGAGCGCTGTAATTCTGTAACACTTTGGGCAAATTGTTGATAAACACATTAAGGCACGTAAGTGACATACTCGTCGATTTAACTCCGACTGCAACTATTCCAATGGCGTACCACTAACGCCGATGCTAAATATGTTATCCAACAGCAAATCGTGGTTTACGGTGTTAAATGCCGAGTCAAAAAAGAGACCGCTCTATTTTCCAGTGCCTCGAAAGTGTTGAATGGCTTCTGAAATCATTCTGATTCAGATTGATTGTACTTTTCCAGATAGGATTCCAGCCTGGAATTAAAACAATAATCAAAAAAACCATGCCAAAATTGTTCTGTAATGCTATTGACTGATAATTACTCATCTCGGCTTGGTTACCTTTCTTTTTATGTATTGGTATCACTCGGAATTCTTTCAATAAACTTGGATAAACATTCTCAGCAAAACTCCTGTTAGTAGTATTTAATTGTGGTTGGGGAAAACTGCTTAAATTTTCTATGAATTCGTCATTATCGACTAATTTTGCGCCGTCAAAATGCTCCACCTTCTCGAAGGTTAGCTTGAAAAAAAATTCCATCGGATGCTTCTTTGGTATTAGCTGAAGAATCAGGTTTTTTCTAAGCACTTCGAAGAGCAAAATTTTCTTCAACACATTAAAATTTGGATTCCTAAATGTACTTTGCAAATAAGTCTTAGAGATGTGTTCTGTAAAAAGGCGGAAAAAGCTAAAGACTATTAGCAATTATCTTCATTGGTTTTTCTTATCCAAAATTGTAGCCTTTTTCTAAACATCACAACATTCTCAAAAAATTACAATATGCATGTTATTGCCGTATGTTGTTACCGCCTATCTACTCTGATTGGAGCGAAAAGTCGGGTTCTGGGTAACTGGACTTCAATAGAAAAGTATGCATTTTCAATATGGTACAAATGCACGGGATAAGATGTTGGCACTCGAAAGTCATGAACTTCAGTAGTGTAGCATGTACGTGTGTCTGGTCCTTATGTCCATGCATAGGTTTTCAGAAAATCTTGCACTCACTGGTCTGGTTTCTAGATAGTTTCCTATATCTATAACACCTTCTAATACCGAATTGAATTAAGACCTCATCGACTTTGATGCAAATGCTTCCCGATAACTGATGCAATCGGTTCACATAGCATGTAGTGTTTTACTGGAAATAAGTGCATGCAATCCTCTATAGCGAGCAGGCATTGATCAGGCTCCATCAGCGCACATACCGATACATTCTTTCCCAATCCAAATTATTCTCGGTTATAAACTTGTCAAACATGATTATCATCAAGCAAATCTTAAGCCTACGAGTTCTCAATGATGTTTTTGCAGAACAATGTGGTGCTCAACAATGATGTAATAAGTGTTGGAAACTGGCAGGATCACTATGTTGTTGAATAACACTTAACATAATATCGCAATATGCTACCAAAATATTACCATATAATAATATGGGATTATAATTTAATTTTTGCGTTTAAAGTTAATGGCGCTCATTTGCGCCTTTCCAACTTGGGTGTTTAACTAAATATGTGCATGCTCTACATCTCAGGAGTATTTAATGCTTCAAAAGTTGGTCATCGTAGAAATGATGGTTTGCAATTAGCAGTATTTTCCTAATTTTGAATCTAAGGAGTGGTCTGGATCCAAGACTCGGAGATATCTGATTAGGGGGTTGGTTAATGCAAGAGATTTTCTGTTCAAGGCTGCCGCAAAGTTCTTGGGTTTACTGAGACGTTTTTAGAAAATTTTTTAGCCTCAGTATAGACTCGATAATAAAAACTAAACCGTTGAAAAAATGCGTTTGGACGTCTCAGTAGCACCGTGTTGATCATATTATCTGCACTATACTCGGCATTTTACTCCTGTGAATCGCTCACCCACTTAAGGTGTTCTCTACTTTTTCCTTCTCGTCTTTATCAGAGTCCTCTGGATTCTGAAATTTGTGGGTGGAGCCGATTTAATTTGCAGCACTATAAATTAGTCTATTTGAGTTATGAATGGCCAACACAACATTATTTGTTGTGGTGCTCCTCTTGAGCCTTATATCTTCGACCACCACTTCTTCTCATAAAAATTTTTTAGAGCCACCTTCACTTGCCACGTTTTCGCTTTTGCACCCACTATACTGTGGTCGTTCACCGTTTACTTCTACTAAAGCAAAGCTATGATTCAATTATTCAATTGTTTTTACTTATTGGCTTATTCTGCAATAAACTATAATCTTGCCCATATCAAGAATCAATTAAAAGAACACTATTTGATTCGATATTTAGGAAGAAAAGCTCCCTCATCCAGATTTAAAAAAAATGGCGTGGAATCTACAAAAAAAATTAGGCAGGAGTTTCCATTCCATACGTATTCCATTTTAACAAAATTACCTGTATACACATTCGTATGTATAAATGTACTTCATTATTTATATTCATCAAGATAAAGTTATGAACGTTTCGCGCACGTTCTGAAAGCCACACAAACAATTATGAAGTCTAATACTATTAATATACTGTCTGTGTAATCAATATAGTCAGCTAGACAAAGCTATTACGCATTTAAAACAAATAATAGGTGTTCAGGATAATATTAAGGAGAGAACTAAACTAAATGTATCCAGTCGGAATTCAAAAATTTAAATATTTAAGATGGTGTATGAATATATTAGCGGTATTACCTCTAAAAAGAAGCACTTGGTTTATAAGATTCTACAGCATATTTATTTTGATCTTGGCAGTATGTACTTTTCACTTTGAAATATCCGGAAGGATAGCAGTTGGATTTCAAAGTTCTATGCAAGTAACTCCAGCAGGAATCGTGATTGGCACTATAAATACAACAGTCGAAATGTTATATAATATTTTAATAACATTGACAGCTATTTTATTCAGTAATAACTCGAAAGAAGAGTTGCTGAAAGAAATCGAAGAATTAGATGGGATAATTACGAAACACTCTGAAAGTTTAGAAGGGAAACAAAAATGTATGCACAAGGATATAATTCTTTTACATATCTTCGATACCGCATTGTTTATTAACGATTTAATTTTGTTCTTACCAACTCAAGATAAAGAATTTCTTGCTTATTATTACATTGATCAATTTTATAGGTATCGTATAAGTTTATTAGTGCTTTATATCTACTGCTTTATTAAAGAATTAATGCAAAGATTGGTTGCAATTAATGGATATTTAAGGAAGACATTCGATAACTTAAGTGGTGAATATATGCTACAAGAATCAAGTGAGGTGTTGCAAAGAATGGATGCTGTTGTGCAAGATGTTTCGACATGTTATTTGAAGTTCGGGCAAATAGTTAGACATTTTAACAATATATTCGGATGGTTGCTGTTAGCGTTGTTTATTAACTATTTGTGTTTGTTTATGGTAGCGTTTGATATGGGTTTGCGTATTAAAACTAACTCTGCTGAAGCAGAATTGCCGTTGTATATTTGGGTTGGATGTCTCATGGTCTACGCACTGGTAGGTACAAACACTTTATTATTTTACAATATTTTTGTAATATAAATACATCAAATTATATAAACAACATATAGTATAGTCTAAATAAATGTCAGAAATGAACCTCTTAACACTATAATAGACAGCAAACCTGGTTCCTATATCTTGTTTCAAACATTATTTTTACTTAATCATTTTACAGTTTGAATAGCTTGATTCGTATAATTTTTTCGGTTGTAGTGGTTGAAGGTTCTTCACCAAAATTCATTGTTGTTAGTTAGATGACAATTATTGTCATTTCATCATTAGTTACTAAACATGTAGTAGATTATTCGAGTATCTCTATTTTATTTCGTGAGTATAATTACAGAAAAAGATTTTTTGTTTTTGAAACTTAAGGATAAGTTGCATTCTAAAACAGTACCTAAAGCTTTCAGTCTGCATTATCCGGAACTAATAACATATACTTTTCAAATTTTGGATTTTCATCAGCTGTCTTTATCTCTGATATGTTTTGCCAGAAATCACTGATATTTAAACCTACTAAGTATGACAAATCTAAATTTCGTAGTAGTCGCCACTCTTAATCAAACCTGTTTAATTCATCAGGTGAAATTAAATTTGGAAATTGAATTGCTAGAACAGCAATGAAATCATGCTTTTTTAAAAGAACTTTATAAATTTGATGACAGCTTTCTATAAAAAATTCCAAACATTGTTTACGAAAATTTAATAATTACTACTAGGTATATTTCTTTGCTATTTTAGAATCAGGAAAACTAACATTTATACAATCTGAAAGATGGTCCATTATATTATAAGCTATATATTATGTTCAACAGCAAAAGTCAGCAAATTTTTTTTCTGTAGTTTTAATTTGATTTTTCGTGTTTTAATAAAGTCGCTGGCATTTTTTTTGTATCAAGTTTTTTTCTTGAAAATGTAATTGCTGACTTTCTTCAGAAGAAAATAATTATTGCAGACTTTTGGACGTATTCGGGTTTCTTTCGCTTTTCTCCATTGTATTCTTTAAATAAATGGAAAATTGTATTAAATTGAAAATGTAACAATTGCTGATTGTCTTCAAAAGAACGATTGAATAATCTTCTTAAAAATTTCCAAAGGACTGTAATATCTTTATTTATCATCTGATTTTAATTATTAAATTGAAAAAGTCAGGGTTTCGACAATAAAACAACATTGTAAATTATCTGTTTATCAGATATAATTTATAAACATACTTCAACCGCTTTTTGCAAACGCACTATATATATTTTTTTGATTTTTACAAAAGAACATTTTCAACGATTCGAATCGGTCATCAAAATCATAAATAAGGAATAATGCGAAAAAGACAAGTTTTTGCAAATTTGCATGTGGCAAAATTAACAGTAGGTCATAATCGGTATTGTACGCAATTTCAAACAATCACAACGTCATTTTTGAATAATTATGGAAAATAGATTTTAAAATAAAATTTTGATTTAATCACACAAAACAATCAAATAAAGTATCCATAAACACTTTTACAAATTCTGCTCCAGCAGTCCATCTTTGGGATTTGTGCGAAAACGGGTAATTCTTCTAGATTGTCCACTTTTCTTCGAATAATGTATGATATCTTTTTGATTTAGGTTACCAATAAATATGGTCCAATTAATCTAGAATCTAAAATTCCACACTAAACATTTGTAGTTTTCTGGAATTATTTTCAATAAAAATCCAAAAACATTGTTTTTGCTTTTTGATTGTTTCTGTTAAATATGGCATTATTGCAAGGATAAAATCAAACCAATAATTTTACAATAAAATTTTGATCTTTTACGTAATTTATTTAAATAAAAATTACAAAAAGCATTTCTTCGTGGATAATCGTCTTCCATCAAATTGGATTTTTTGAGGTTTGTACGGTTTTAGATCTTCGTTTTTTTAAAATAGAATCAATTTTGTACTGAATTTTTTCAATGTTGTTAGCATCCTCATTAAAGAAAGTTAAATTTTCTATAAATCAATAAAACGTTTAAAAAATTTTCATCTGTAGTTCGAAAAGTCTTTTGCTGTGGTTTTTAAAATTAAACGTTTTGACATTTCTCCGCAAATTTTTTGTGATGTTGTGTTTATCTGTTTAACTTCAAAATTCTAATAGCAATTCGTTTTTCCCTTATTCAAATGATAAAACAACGCATAACAACGTGAAATTTTCCAAATTCATATTTTCTATAATAATAACAACAAATCAAAATTAAACTTATAAAACTTGTTTATTATAATCAAGACGTCAACCAAATAGAACATTGTTTGGTAAATTAGATAGAAACCAATGTTCTTTATGGATCTTTTGTTTAATTCGAAGGAATTAGGAATTTCAGTTTTTATAAAAATTCAGAAAAAACAGTCTCATTAACAACTATTCCTTATATCCAGCTAATTTTCTGAAAAATTAATCGTTAGGTAATATTTTTTTCAAAAATCAAAAAAAAAAACCCAAAATTTGAAAAAAAATGTCGAATTAGTCTGTTTCTTTGAAATTCTGAAAAGTTATAATTTGCAATACTGTTTCATTGTCTTTATTGAAACCAAACGTTTCTAACACGAACAATTAAACTCAGAATAAATAAAGACATTACTCGACAGTTCTGAAAGTACCTACTTGATAAACATATTCATAATTATTATAGTCTACAAATTTAATAGTTCACCGACAAGAGCAAAATTTTCAAGAGGGCGATATCGGCGAAATATCATATTCTTTGCTTTAAACAAAATCTAATAATTTGCATGTCTCAATTGTAAAGAGCTCAAAAAAAGGTGTCTGTAGAATGTATTAATCTTGTTTTGATCCCTGAAATAATAATTTTCAAACAGAATGAAAACAATCAACACCATTTTTAAAGTTTTTCGGAAATATTTCAAAATCTACAAATCAAAAAATTTTTTTTATCGGATTATTGTTTATGCAAAAACAGATAAATTAGCCCTAATTTAACCGACTGGTAGCATGCAATTTTTAATTTTCGGTGATTTACCCTAACATGCCGACATAGAAGCACCAAGCACATTTTAGTCAGAACTAAAATTTAGAGCGAATATTAATCACTAGAGGACGCTATATTAATTGTAGAACTCAATTATAGAAATTAAGAAATGAAAATTTTAAAAATTGTTTAGAATTATAAACAGGTTTTATTTGATAGATAGATAAATTCCTAGATTTGGGATAGATATCCCTTTGCTCTAGAGGAAGCCAAAAATCCCTAGATCTAAGGGAAAATCCCTAATGTTTGCAAAGTACTCCCTCTTGTCCAGGCTAAACGATACGTACAACAGAAAACAACATAGAGAGAAAGCAATTCCTAGTGTAATATCAGAGTACAATAAATAAAAAAATGGTGGTGGCCACTGTTCATGAATATGATTGACAGCGCAATAGTAAACAGCTGAAAAATTTTTAAAATTGCTAACGATTGCAGTATGTCGCAATTAAATTTTCGCTCCTCCTAGGCAATCAGCCTCATGAAATTTGGAGGAGAATCAGGAGCAACAGATGTTAAAGTGCAAATACCTTCTTCTTTTTATGGTAGAATGACAAAACAAAGTTTACCGCAATGAATAAGCTTTGACAATATAGGACACTTGATAAGAAGATCGGAAACTAATACGAGAAAGAAGTGCAAAGTCTAGAAAAACCACACTATATATCTTTGCAAAAAATGTACACCCTGACTTTTTTGAATGTTGCCATGTAAATATTTAAGGTTGGTTATTAAGTGAATAATTTTTTCAAGTTAGAATAAATCGTTCTTTATTTTTGAGAGACACCAAAGGTGCGTATATGCACCCTCATTTTTTTAAAGTATTGTTGAATTATTTTTTAATAAACGTCAAAAATGTCTTAATTAAGGCGTTTTAATAAGCAGTAAACAAATATTTCAAAAGAAATTAGAATTTTTCTGGTCTTGGCCATAAATGGGTTAAGAAGCCGCTGAAACTAGCATCTACCACAGACAATAATAATTGCAGAAACAACAAAAAGCTTGCTACTAGAAAAGGGAGCGCCCTAACAGGTCACAATTAGCACCACCAAATGCACATTTTTCACATCAAGTATTTCAATAAATGGATGAAGCAAATGACAACTCAATCAGGTTCAATGAGCAAAGAACCCTTATTGCTAGGTACTACATGATCAAAGGTAACTGCTAACTGAGTATTAGTAGGCCGATAAATTGTTGACTGACGTTGACTTCCAATCTTCTGGTAGTTTTACAGCAATCATTTCATCTTCAGCGTTAATGAACAGAAATGAATGCTCAGTAATCAATTCAGAATTGATTATTGGGCAATTCAACATAAACATATATTTCGCTCGGAATTTTATCAAAAACATTTCTTCCGACAACTTATGTGGTAGTATCCATATTTATCGGACGTAGAGTAGAGCACTTTTTACAAATTTCCAAAAAACTTGGTGATCTAAGATTGTCAGCTACACTAAAGATTCGATACCTTTCGGCTTTACTATCTCGCCAATTAATCAGTAATTAAGATTGCAAATCCCGAATATCATCAACTTCTAGTTGAACAAGCTCTTGTTTACTGCATATACGCCAGTTTCCATCCTTCACAGACGAAGAGGGCGTGGTGAAAATCATCAACCATCTCACATTATCTATCCGATTCCATTCTTCCTCGTTGGTGCATGTGTTGTCGAAAGTAGCTGTGTCCTCACAGCGTTTGAGTTAGGTGGCAATCCACCTCACCGACTCCAACGCGTGTGCGTTTATTCAGGCTTCGGAATAAGCTGGTACATCTTACACATCCCTTGGTATCATGTGTGTCTCTCCCATGTGGCAAGTTCCAGTGGAAGAAGCCTCGCGATAACCGCTGTTGCAATTTGCCAAGGTACTCTGATGCAAAGGGTTCTATGGAATCTGGTTAAAAGTTTCGTGTTAGCCGCCGCCTCCCACCATATCGACGCCGCGTATACTACCTGGGAGTATACCACGCTGGCCAAGATCTTTCTTTTGGATGGACGAGGTCCTCTAATGCTGAGCATTAAGCAAGACAGAGCAGCTATGAATTTCTCTACCTTTGTGATAGACTGGAATATATGGGCACTGAAAGTCAGCTTTTGGTCCATCTACACTCCCGGGTACTTGATCGCTTGGAGCTTGATATAGAGGGTTCTATCTCTTCTATGGTCAGCACTTTTCCATACATCTTTGACATATTTTTAAGCCTCGGCTGCCGTCTTGGGTTCAAAATTACGTCTTATACCGTAATAGCTTTTTAGCGTCTTTAACACGTAATTAACTAATTATTGGTGTGGAACTGAAAATTGATAGCTAATATTATTTGTTTATACAGATTCAATACAAAGGCTATTATGCAAAATTTCATTTTTCAACAAGTACATATTTTTCAATTAACTTAACAAACAGAAAGCGATAAAGAAATTGAAATAGTTTGAAATGAACTATACTGGCCGACACAATAAATTCAATTATCAAATGTACATAAATCCAATTACAATATTGCATGACATATAATATATTTTATTCAATTAGGAAATTGCTATTAGTAATAAACATCTGTATATCTTGATGAGTTAGTAACACGACAAGTTACAAGATGGAAGTGTTTCATTTCGAACCACCCAATCCCAAACCTTGTAATTGGTTTATTAAACTATTAGTTATATGCCCACTGGAGAAACGCACACTGTTTACAAAAATTTGTGCTGTCGTAATCCTAGTATCAATATTGGTTTCATTTGGATATCAATTATCTGGACGAATTGCTTCAAATTTTGAAACGTACATAAGAACAACTCCAAGCGCAATTATAGTTGGTACCTTGAATACTATAACTGAAGTTATTTGTAATATCGCCGTTATATTACCTCCGTTATTTTTAAAGGAGAAAATCAGAAAGAAGGTTCTTCAAGAATTAGAGAGGATTGATACGATCCTGTCTAGATATGTCAAGCTTATACCCAAAACAAGATGTTACAATATCCACTTGATCATATTACATGCGGTGTATTTAACTTTACTAATAAACGACATAATTCAATGGATTTTAACGAACGCTTACGTAAATAAATTTTATGTTTACGATCAGTTCTACAGATATCGCCTAAGCATATTTGTCATCTGTGTCAATTCAATGATCAAGGATCTACGGCAAAGAATAGCTTGCGTTAATATTATTTTAACGAAGGCATTTAAGGAAGGGTCCGCGCTGGATTTGACGGATTCAACCAATATTGATAATCTAGAAAATGTGGTGGAAGACGTATCACAAGCTTACGCAAAATTTACGAATCTCGTTCGCTGGTTTAATAGAATGTTTGGATGGCAAATGTTGGCGATCTTCTTCAATTACATCTTTTTATTCATGATAGCTTACGAGACTAGTTTGAGGATGGTAAAATATGGACCTGTAGATCTTCATCGATTTCTATGGTCGGATGTGTCAATGAGTTATGCACTGGTATGAAAATTTTGTATTAATTCAATGAAATATTTGTAAATGTAAGAGTGGTAAGAGCAATGTTTTATGTAATCTAAACAATTACTGCCAGTGGGCTGTCATGTTGAAAAGCTCTTTCTATAGTCTCATAGAGATTGTCTAGGTTGTGTGTTTAAATAGCACTCTCTAAATGCAGCTAGCAATGCATGGTCAATATGGAGAAAATTGCTCCGTTATTGTCTTATATAGAGATGGTAAGCACCTTTAAAGTGAGCCGCATTGTTAACAAATTAAATTTACAAAATAAAGACACGTTCGTTACTTTATAAAAATGAAGAAATGAGTTCATCAGCATTTAGATTTAATAAACTTAAGCATTAAGTACAGTAATTCACACATATAAGTAGTCCCAAATATTGAGATAAGTCTCTTACCACACTCTTTTATTAATGCATATTTTCTTCTCTAAGCCTCTTTCAAAATTCTATGGCCGAAACGCCACTTCATTCAGTCCTTTTAATCCTGCGTCCTCTTGTAGTTCTAGTAGCTCCTTCTCTACACCTGCCACATCTTTTAAATGTAAATGGTGAAGGTTTAAGTGTTCTCAAGTCATTAAATCTGCCACTGATTTCTCCCCAAAGACCAGACATTTTACACAAATAATCTCCTGGTTCCGCCTGAACAGCAACGATGATCGAATGTTTTAGTCTCAAGGTCTTTCTGAATGAGTTTTAATTGTAGTGATATGTTTAGCATTTATAAATGCTGAACCACAACCGTAAAAGCATAAACTGTATCGAGTAATTAAAAAAGTATGCCTTAACTCACTGAGCAGTACCAGGACACATCATCAGTAACTTGAATGTAACGCAGTTCTCAATTTGTAGAACTGCCTGCAAAAGGTGCGGTTATTGAAAATATTTTGCTAGTAAATGTTCTCTATGAATAAGTACAGGTAGGAAATTAGGGTATGATTCGTCATTTTTAAAAGCCCAATAAGCTCTTTTTTTTTAATCTTGATTGTGATCATCGATTGTGCAGCATCGGTAGCAATTCTAACAATATTACCGTTAAACGCTGAGTTTTTCCAGGCAACACCATTTAAGGTTTCTTTAATGTCAAAACTACAGGTAGTATTGTTGAAAGTAACCTGGTCTAAGAGGTCTACCACCACCTCCATGTCTTTTGATAGATACTTCCACAAATATAGCTAATTGCGGTTTATCTAAGATATCTGTAGACATATCCAACGTTAGACTAATTGCTGAGCACTTATTGATGGTATAATTATTTATTTATTGTATGGTTTTTATACATGATAGCCAATATAATTAATTGAAACCCCAGTTGCCAGCACAAAATCATCAAAAGGTACGCCCTATTGAGACGTTTAATCAGGATGTGTTACTCTTGCTTCAGCTTATTCCATCTACGAGGGAGCGTTTTTATATTCGCGGAATGGGGGATAATGGGCCATGTAAAAAAACAAATTATTTTCTAGTCAATATATTCAACACAAAAGTCATCCTGCAAGACGGATACATGTTTCACATCTTTCAATTAATTTATTTATACCCTCATAAAAAAATGATTTCTCTTTATCTGCAAAATATCCGAAACTGCCTTTGACTTCATCATCGGCAGTAAATTTTTTACCCCGTTAGCTCTTTTTTCATTTTCGAAACAGGTAATAATCACTAGGGGCCAGATCTGGGCTGCAGAGTAAGTGATTCCACCACCCACCTTAAAAATAATAACGAAATTCGCCTCTCTATTGCCTTGTCTAAAAGTGGGCATTTCGTCAATTTTTCCAGTTTAGACATTTTGAGATTCTTAAATTTAGATATTGTTGTATCCATATTCAAGATTTCTGCGAGTTGTTTCCCTTTAGTCGAGCATTTTGACCTACAATTTTTTCATCTTCAGATGAATTAGTCATATTATTCTTAATAAATTGCCCGGCTTCTGGTCGTCTTCAAGGTTTCTTTCCAATATAAATTAATTTTGCCACTTTAACTGTTTTCTGTTGCAAAATCTTCTTCTTAGTCGTTTACGTTTTTCCAATTCTCTTTTCAATCAAAATTTGAAAATGTTATTCCTTGACGATAGCTCAAAGACTAACTGTCTAATAACAATGGAACTTCGTCAAAGTTATCACTAATTTTGAGTCGCTGCACAGGCCACGCTCCCAATGCGCCTAATCACCCCCCTACAACCCGCGAATATAAAAACGCTCCCTCGTATATTAAGTAAACAGATCATGAGTCATGTCACCTTAAGATTTCTAATCAGAAGATTCTGAGAAGACCCAGTTGAGTTCGCTGTCATGGCATGCATCATGTGCTTTAGCCAAGAGATCCGAGGATTGTTTGGCTACCAGTAGGTATTGTTAGCTCTTTAGTGTGACCCTGGGTACATCCCCTAGACGCGAGTTGCATTTGGTAGTCATAGAAACGATACAGCCTAAGAAGCCACTGCAACTAAGCATCCACCACACATAAAAAATAATATCAGAAATTCGCCTCTCTATTGTCTTTCTAACATACCTAGATATAACTTGAGCCATATTCAAGATTAAAAACAGTTTCCCTACACATTTTGACCTACAACGGCCTCTTCAGATGAATTAGTCATATTATTCTTAATAAATTCCCCCTCTGTGTAAGGTTTCTTTGCCAATATAAATTAATTTTGCTTTAACTGTTCCTGTTGCACAATCTTCTTCTTAGCGTTTACGTTCCTTCAATTTTTCAATCCACATTTGAAAATGTTATTCCTTTGTATTCCCATGCATGGATTGAAATCTACCTACAGGATCTAAGCTGCTTAATTTTAAATACTAAGAAATAGCAACAGCATCTTTTGAACTGTGGACTTTGTAACTGACGTTACATTTTATTTTTGAAACCCTCTCTTTTTCTCTCTTCTTACGATCACGTCAACTACCGTTAGAGAGCCCAAATTTGTTTCACAGCCGAGATGTCATATATAAAGGTCACTGTTCAGTGCTCGTCTTAGGGTTATATTTATCGTCCGTGCTTGAGGTTGTGTCGATGCTTGAGCATGCGATTTTGACAGATTTGTAATGAGATTTATGTCAAAATCGCGTGCTCAAGCATCGACACAACCTCAAGCACGGACTATAAATATCACCCTTAGTTGTGTTATATGAAAAGTCAGGCTACTCTAAAGCAAATAATTTAGAATTTAAACGCCTGAAACTGGTTATTGATGGGTGGTTATCGCGAGTTTATACTAATTGGTGATTATCCAGAACGGATATGAATCTCCTTGGTACGATTTAATTACAGTACTACTTTAAATCAAGATCCATTGTTATCTCATAACAGACTGCTTGCCATATTGCCTTGTGTGTAGTGTTGTTTTATTAATTTCAACAGTTTAAAATTTTGATTACTTTGACAAGAAACATTGGCATTGGGCATTGGAATAACCAAGTCATTGTAGATTCGTCCAAGCAGTTTATTGTTTGAGGAAAACGAGCTGCTGTGGTATGGTGGTTCATGTGCTAAGCTCTGGTATAGTTCTTGGAGTTCATGTCCCATAATTGCCGCCATTGCTGGATATGATACAATGATTTGGGATGCTCCAAAATTGTCAATGAAGTCCCTAGTTTTCTTGGTCCTATTAGCCGATGTTTGTGAGAAAAAGTTCAGAGTAACTATTTTTAAAAATGCGTGCTTGCAAAACACAATTGTTTAATTTTTATTTGGATTATATTATAAATGGAACGTTCTATTTTTATCTAACTATAAATAATTAATTAATACCTATTCAAAAAAGTTTATAGTTTTATCAGGGATGTTGAGCAATTTCATTAGTACATATTATGTACTTCCATATTTACATTCGTGTTATTATCGAGTATAATCGAATTGCTACTATCAATCAATAACTGACAATAACAGTGCATACAATTGTATTGCTGCATTTCTTGTTAATACAGTAACACCGTTTACAATCCAAGATGGGGATGTTCCATTTTGAACAGTCTAGACTTGAACTTTGGAATTGGTTTACAAAATTGTTGGTTATATGTCCACTACAAAAATGTACAATGTCTATAAAAATTTACGCCGTATTAATGCTACTCTCAATAATAATTTCATGTTCATATCAATTTTATGGACGGATTGTTACAAATTTTGAAACATCCATGAAAAGAACTCCAAAGGTGGTTGTACTTGTTACTATGAATACCATAACTGCAGTTCTTTGCAATGTAATCGTGACATTGGCGCCGTCATTTTTAAATGATAATATTAGGAAGAGTTCACTGGAAGAACTAGAAAATACAAAGATAATATTGTCTAAGTATATGAAGATTATACCTAAAACAAGATATTTTTACATTCATATGATATTATTGAATACGGTGTATTTAAGTTTACTAATGAATGACATTACTCAATGGATTTCGATGAGTAACACCAAAAACCAGTATAGATTCTATTTCTTTGATCAGTTCTACAGATATCGCCTAAGCTTGTTTGTGATTTACACCAATTCTTTGATCAACGATTTGCAGCAAAGAATAGCTTGCGTTAATATTGTTTTAACTCGGGAATTCCAGGAAAGTGCCACTCAACATTTAATGGATTCTAACAATATTGATCGGTTGGAAAATGTAGTGCAAGACATGTCGAAAGTTTATGCCAAATTTGTGGATCTCATTCGATACTTTAATCGGATGTTTGGATGGCAAATGTTGGCCATCTTCATTTATTATACTTTTTTGTTCATGACAGCTTACGAGATTACTTTGAGGATGGTAAAATTTGGAAGTGTAAATTTTCATCGGATGATATGGACGAATGTGACAATGAGTTATGCACTGGTATGAAATTTGACTTACTTTTATATCAATTTATTACAAAATTATAACTGTAACTAATATATTTATGCATTATCTCATTCCGGTATAGCAAAATCGTTTTAAGTTTTTATGCCATTTAATAGTGCTTCAAGTTCCCTTTCAATTGCTTATAATATTCTCTATAGCTAAAATTAATACTTTTTGAGATATAGGTAATTTACTACACTAGATGAAGTCAACAGTGCTGTGGCAACTCTAGTAATAGGTACTCTTAGATATAAATCGAATTCTACTTTAATAAAAACAAAAATGGAAGATGTGTACAATTAAAAAGAGGTAACTTCTTTTAAAAATTGTATAATACTAGAAGAAATGTTTATTATTAATCATAATACGTATAGGTACCTAGAAATTTAAATGAATAGTAACCTATGACAATTTATTAAGGAACTGTCAAATTCTGCAGGTCGGCGTTCACTTGTGCGCAATTTTTCGGCAGTATTATTGTATTGAATTAAGTTTTTAGTATTTCTATTGTTGTTTGTTGTCATTGTTTGTTGCTTGTTTATTACTTGTTATACGTTTTTATAAGTTCTGACTTATGAATTCTTCAAAAAAAGAGCTGATAGATATGGCTTTTATCCTTGGCGAGAGTAGCCGAAATTGTTTATTGGCGAGCAAACTTTATCATCAAAGATATCCAAACCGCAGGTATCCTAAAAAGGCAGCTCTTGAACGATTGACAACCAGATTTGTAAACTGCGACTCAGTTAAGTACAAACCACATTGACGTAAAAAAACTGTTACTAGGGATGAAAATGAAGTACGGATTTTACAGACAGTAGTATAGAACACCCCAATAACAGCTTACGAACAATGTGCAGAGATTTGGATATTAATGTAAGTTCTTTAATAAGGACATTGAAACAGAATAAATATTAGCCGTGTAAAATACAACTGCATCAGGAGCTGTTACCTTTAGACCATAATAGGCGAATACAATTTTGCAGAACGGTAATGGAAAAAAAGAACGAAGACCAGAAATTTTTTAATAATGTGCTATGGACAGATGAGGCTAATTTCCAGAATAATGGTTATGTAAACAGACACAACTACCATTATTATGCAGATATGAATCCACACATAATTTATGAAAGTCGTCGCCAAAACAGATGGTGAAAGATACAGACATTTTTTGTTCAACGAACTTGGAAATTTACTAGAAGATGTACCACTTCTTACTAGAAGAAATTTGTGGTTCCAACACGACGGTGTCAACTGCCATAATCATGTGTTGATATGACAATTATTAACACAAATATACGGCAATAAATAGATTGGAAGGGGTGGACCTATTGCTTGGCCAGCTAGATCTCCCGGTCCTACTCCTTTAGACTTCTTTCTGTGGGGACATATAAAAAATATTGTCTATCAGCAAATACCAACTACTGTTGCTGACATGAAAGAGAGAATATTAGAACAAATATTAGTACAGAGGAAATTAATTTTCAAAGACAACTATGAAAATGATCTTTTTTCTCTTACAATTGAAATATCTCGGAAACGGTTAATTTTTAGTACTAGGTTTGTCAGACAAAACTATCTTAATTTATAACGAGGAATCTGAAAATGTCATAATATTTAGGCTGTTCCATTAAAAAAAAAGAAAATTTTATAACGCTCAGCCAAAACTAAACACCCTGTATACATTAAAATAATTTTATGATCCCGAACAACTTTTACTTAAAAAATAAGAGTAAGATATAATAGACCGAGCTCAGATAATTGGCACACCCTGTATATGTGTTTGATAGATTGTCCGCATGTGAAACGGTGCAGTTTTGGCAATAAGAACGAAGGAAATAGTAAAACGCCAGACCCATAATCAAAATCGTAAATGTTCATAACCATGATTCCTCCGCAACGAATGTATTATACAAGCAGATACAGTTGTCAACTATTTTGTAAAACGGGCGCAAGAAACGCAGGAACCAACGTCATAAGTGATAAACCATTGCTAACAAAATCTTTGACATGCTTGCCAAGGTGCAATTTCGAGTCAAGGAGCAACACCAAATCCTGTAACTATAAACGATTTAGAAATTCCGGAACATTATAGAAGTTATTATGTGACACCACTTTTTAGTGTATCCGCACTAGATCGCATTTTGATTTTTGGAAGACAGCGAAACTTGGAAATGATAGCAAATTGACATGATTTTTTTGCACTTAATTTATTTCAGCAAGTATTTGGTTAGTTATTTTGGCCCAAAAAAATGGAGGAATGCATGTTGCATTTTATGCTCTCTTTCCTCGTAAATCTAGAGATATCTATCATAAACTATTTGATATATTACAACAATTAGTGCCAACTACAAAAAAATATTTTCAGTTACAGAATGTTTGCAATTACCACGAAAATCTCTATCTACCCCTTCCTTTATAGTCAGTTTTAGTAAAATCCAAATGTGACTACAAAAAATGAACTTTGAGTGATATTCGACACTCTAAATTTTAAGTTTTCCAGCAAATTAGAGACGATATCTTGGCAGTCTTTGATTTCCGAGAAAATGTTTGCAACCATTAAAAAAAACCCATGCTGCCAGCTGTAAATCATTTATGGTACGTTCAAAATTTTCATCTTTGAAGGGCTTCCTAATTTGTGGACCAATAAATATTCCTTAGCGAACTTTTGCATCAGACAGCTTTGGGCAATTATCCCTTGAGTATTTAAAACAGTTGCCTTCCTAATTTAAATTTTGCTTTAATCTTAGTAAAAACAAATAAAAATATTATTTTGAAAATGTGACGTGATATCCTGAGATTGGATGTATCGGCTATAATTTTCTTGTAAGCATTGTTAAGAGTCTGCTTTTCGGTACTACGCAAATGACTCATCTTTTCACGCTGTTTCGAAGGAGAACAAACATGTACACGGCCAGCGGCACTTGTACTTGGTTGTGCATCCTTATTGGAAACCTTTTAATTGTATTTATTTCGATATATTGCTTGTATATTACTTACGAATATATCTGGTAACTATTACTGTAGAGCTCTGAAAAGAACTGAGAATTATATACTCTAGTATAATGAAATAACGGAAAAATAATAGAAACAACAACAAGATTTAACCATAAACAGTGTCAGGTGACAGGTGGTCTGTTCAGAAATTTATCTCTCTACTTAAAAAATAGACTATAGTAAAGTAAAAACTCTTAAGTTAAAATAGTTATTGTTTAATTTAAGAAAATGTCTTAGGTGGTCGATATTAGAACATCTTCCCCTACACTCTCCTTGAATTCTGCCATAGGCAGAATTGTTGTATCGGTTTTGATCTCATTCCACAAATAATAGAGGGGTTTGTTCGTCTTCTTCGAAATCGTTTTTGTACAAGAACATTAGCAATCAAAGAATTAATCGAGAAAATGAAACCTTAACAGTACATTCTTGAGGTCGGTAAATAATTTGTTATTGACGGAGTACAGCTTCACCAGCATTCGCGGAAGCTAATTATGTATATAATATAATAATAATAATAACAATATAATATTTGCATAGGCCGAGCAACGATGTAAATTTTTAATGAATTGAGTGGTTGTAAATGTAGCTTTAAATTTCCCTGGACAATCAATAGCTTATAATAACAAAATGTTGCTCTAGCATGCTATATCACCTCTTTATGATTTAGTACGCAGAAAGTTTACAAAATGAACTTGTTCCCTTCATATCAATCGTTATTTAAAGCGAATAACTGGTTTATAAGATTATTTGCGATATCTCCATTAGAAAAGAGTACAATAGTAACAAAAATTTACGCCGCATTTATTCTGTTGGTAATTGTGGTAACATTCGGTTACGAATTCAAAGGGCGAATTGCTACGAAATTCGGTATAGATTTAGGCGCAAGTACAAGAACAATTGTAATTGGCACATTAAATACAATGACTGATTTCCTTTGTAATATTATCCTAACGTTATCACCATTATTGTTAAGTGAAGAAATAAAGAAGGATATGGTGGAAGAAGTGGAGAATATCGATAAAACGTTATCCAAATATATTAAAATCAAGCACGGAGTGAAAGGTTTTTATCTCTATTTAATTATTTCACATCTGGTGTATTTTACTCTGATAATAACTGAAGCATATGAATGGTTTGAGAAGGATAAGACGAATTATTATTACAAATATTATTTCTACGATCAACTCTACAGGTATCGGCTAAATGTGCTTGTGATTTACGTCTTCTCATTGATCAACAGCCTACAACAAAAAATCTCTTGCATTAACATGGTTTTATCCGAAGAATTACAAAAAAACTTCAAGCAAAATTTGGACTCCAAACTCATTAAACATTTGGAAAGGGTAATTCAAGATATGTCAGAAGCGTTCGCAAAATTTACAAACCTTATCCGGTGCTTTAATCAGATGTTTGGCTGGCAAATGTTGGCAATATTCCTCAGTTATATATGTTTAATCATGGTAGCGTATGAAGCAGGATTGAGGATTACAAAAGAAACTGAAGTGTTAGATCCTTATACGTTATTATGGTCTGCAGTGTCACTGATTCATTCGTTGGTAAGATCCAAATTTATTTAATCGTATTTTAAAACGGTGTTAAATTGTTACAGCTTGAGCTAATGTGTTTTACTTAATTCTATGAAAGTATATTTCCTTTTATAAATCTAAATTTTCGCTTCAAGTTTGTTGTACTTTGTAAGACTACGATCGTCAAATATCATGATCAGGTTGGCCAAATTGGTCAGAAGTTTATTCTTCTTGAGAAAATGTGGGAGGAGGAATGTGAAGCGGCGTTGGACAAGGATATATTTTAGTAGTAATGCATGTATTCACTAGATACACAAGATTTAAGTCCTACTTCCTCAACAACATCAGCTGAGATAACCCAGAAGACCGGAGATTTTCTTGAATCATGGAATCCAAGAACTGTCAGAGCTATAATACAAAGCACCATATCACAGCAGCTCATTTTCCTCAAGCAAATGGATTGGCTGAATCTAAGATGAAAGGTGTAGTCCGAGTGATTACTTCAGTTGATTTTACTGAAGGAAAATGCGATGCAATCATCGGGAAGACAGAAATCGGAGGAGGAAGATAAGGTAACAAATAGTGATCAAGATCTTGACAAATACGAAAATAGTAAAGATGCTGAAGACGTCATGACCAGTGAGAACAAGAAAGAGTGGAGACCATTGATAATGATGAATGATAATGCCATAGAATCTGAGACAGCAACAGTAAGTCCTATCAGGAGCAAAAGCAACCAATTCGATTCAAAAATTATGTCTCGGGTTAGACATATGTATGTACATGAGTGGTGATCGGTTGTTACATTTATGATCACACAAAAAAATTAGAGGTTGGAATGAAAGTGACAGAAATGATCTTGACAATATGAAACTTGTTTCAAATTGATTAGCTGTAATCGTTTTCTTTTCTTTCGTGATTCACAACCATGCTTGCTCATTAGTATTTATCCATTTACTAATATTCATGAGAAAAGCTTGAGCTTGCACTTATTCAGGACTATGTAGCGGAGAATCCACAGCCATTTTGCTTTTTTACAAATGCAGCTCTTCTAGAATACTGAGTGTACTGTATTATAAGGATAATGTACATATATGACTATAGTTGCGGGGTTCTCTCAGTTCCTTTATGGTGTTTATGTTGATTTAGATCCTGCGTCTTAATCTTGGCATCATCATCTTAATTATAATTGCACAAATAACATAACTGCAAGTAATGTGTCTGAGTGATCCAGCTTTCCACAAGTTTGAAACGAGGCGAAGTCTATCCTATTTTAAAGTCTGGGGATTTCTCTCTAATATCGAATTATAGACCCATTTTCATTTTAAGTAACTTTCCTATAACAGAACACCATTGCTTCATAAAGGGGAGATCTACTGTTACAAATTCGTTGTTTCACCCAAAGAGTTGCAAATACCATCGATCGAGAACTTAATTGGAAAGTTAGATTATTTCGGTTGTAGCAGTGTTATGCTGTCATTATTTACATCCTCTCTTTTGAATCGTACACAGCGTGTGTCATATAACGGTTTTCAATCAGAATCTTTATCGCGTTCTCGGGTGTACCACAAGGTTCCAATTTAGGCCCATTTCTATTTTTAATATTTACTAATGATATTTTGGGAAGAAGGGAGGACACTACTCTACAATAAACCTGTGCACACCGTGTTAATATTTTACTCTAAAAAGAGTGGACCTATATAAACACCGGCTAGTGTTAATTATTTACACTAAATTTTTAACTGTGCACCAGACGTCGGTTAATTCGGAAGGCAGACTGATTCTAGGTTCATATCCTCTTCGATATCTGCCGTTCTAACTTGTTTTTATCAACTTTCCGATTGGTACTAGTTCGTAGTGGTTAGATTCCTCTGTCATTCGAATTTTTGTTCAAATTAATTATCGATCGAAGAGGCACAAATAAAGCGATCCTTTATCAGTTTGTTTCCTTCTTCATTTTCCAAAGCGGTTGGTCGACCATGCTTTAGGACATGCCTTTTATTTGTGCGCCATTCAGAGTTGGAATTACATATTTTGCAGAGGCCCATCGTTTATTTTTTCTAATGCATTTTTTCTTGTGTTTCTTTATTGTATTTTAAAGATTCCTAATTTGAAAACTTGCCCAATAAATAAGTGTCCAAATAAAGAAGAGTAGAGACTGTTCACAGTAAGCAATATGTACTTGCTTGGTAGTTTGCTTAACTCTAAGTAGTTATAATTGAGGAGTTTTAGATTAATTTGCATATTTAATTTGCAATCTTAAGACGTTGTCCCAAGTCGGTGGGAAGTCGTTGCAGGGTGGGATTTCTTCAAGACATGTGGGGTGCATATTAATTAATTCGTGAATGGCGCATTTTTAATGAGTCGTGTGGTGCTAGGAGGTGAGAAGGCGTGCAAGTATAGAATCATCAACTGCAATCCTTGAGGGTGCATATTAATTAATTGGCGTGCAGTATCTGTTTATTTGATCAGCCCTTGTTACTTATTTGTATCAGATTATTGAATTTCTATGGAGCTTAAACGCAATATCTGGCTTGTAAAATTACTCGTGTTAGAACGAGAACGACAAAAATCGAAGAACGCTGGTCATACTGACTTATGAAACGAATGGGCGAATTACTACAAAGTTTGTTACATCGTTAATAGCAGGTCCAAGAACAGTTGTGGTTGGTACATTGAATACAGTAACTAATCTTCTTTGTAATATCATCGTGACCTTATCGCCATTATTTTTAAGCGAAAGAATAAAACAGAATGTGCTAGAAGAAGTGGCGGATACTGATAGACTATTATCCAAACACCTTAGGGTCATGCGTGGAACGAAACAGATAATCTGTTATATTATATTATTCTTCAATTATATATTTTTGTTCATGATAGCGTATGAAGCTGGATTGAGGATCGCAGAAACTGGTGGGATGGCTGAACAACATTTGATCGTCCGAGCCACAATGTTCCCGAGTTACGCATTGGTACGTAACACATTTATAAAAGTAGTTTGTTGCTAATCATTGCAAATCTTGTGAGGTAATAATATTTGTAAATATGTTTTAATATTACCAGTGCGTCCGGACGCTACGTCACGAATCTGAGGCTTAATTAATCACTGTCGCGTTCGAAATCTGCACTTGTTGAAGAAAAGGATTAATAAATTAGTTCTAGTTATTGTCGCGTTTGTGGATAAGGTATGAAAGTTAATCTTTTAATGAATATATTGATTAATTACTATAGCCGAAAATTGTTATCTATTCCTAAAAAGATATTACGTTGCTATTAATAATAATCAATAATTTATAATAACAAAAGGTAGTACTAGCTTGCTTTAATACTTCCTAATACTTTAGAGAACAGAAAGTGTTCAAAATGAATGTGGTCTTATCCGAATTTGAATTTAAGCGGACGAATTGGTTTATAAGGTTATTTGCAGTGTCGCCATTAGAAAAAAGTACAATAGCAACAAGATTATACTCCGTATTTATTCTATTGGTGACGGTAGCCATATTCGGCTATGAAATGAATGGACGAATTGCTATCAAATTTACTACACTATTTGTAACAACTTCAAGGACAATTGTAGTTGGCACACTAAATACAGTGACTGATGCTCTTTGTAATATAATCCTGACATTGTCACCACTATTTTTAAATGAAAATACAAAGAAAAATGTGATGGAAGAAGTAGACCATCTCGACAATATATTACGGAAATATTTCAAAATCAATCGCGGGAGCAATGCCATTTACATCCATTTCATTATTTTACATCTGGTGTATTTTAGTTTGTTAATTAACAATATGAATTCCTGGTTTATACAAAATAACTGGCACTATCACCAGTATTATTTCTTCGATTACTTCTACAGGTATCGCTTAAGCGTGCTTGTGATTTACGTGTTCTCTTTAATCAATGGTTTGCAAAGAAGAATCTCCTCCATTAACAAAGTTTTATCACAAGAACTACAACAAATCTTCAATCAGAATCTGGATTCCGAAATGATTAATCGCTTAGAACGTGTAATTCAAGATGTGTCGGAAGCGTACGCTAAATCTATCAACCTTATCCGGCATTTTAATCAGATGTTTGGCTGGCAAATGTTGGCGATTTTCTTCAATTATATATTTTTATTTATAATAGCGTTTGACGGTGGATTGAGGATTACAAAAAGTGGTGCACCTGTAAATCCACATCTGTTTTACTGGGCTGCATTGTCATTGGTTTATTCATTGGTATGAAATGTAATTTTATTTTTAGATTATTATGTTAGATGTAATAGTATAACACTTACATACACCCAAACAAAAAATATATCAAGGTCACAATACAGGCTGTTACAAATTCGCGGGTCACCATTTGGATCTCGAAAACGGTAAGAGATACAAAGTCGGTTAAATTTGGGCAAAGTTGCGGTTTTTGCTGCTAAATAATAACCCGTTTTAACAAATTTTCTATGATTTGTAGTTTTTGAAATATTTCCGAAAAACCGAAAAACACACTTTTCTTTTTTCTTCTGTTCTGAAATTATTCTTGTAGGGATCAAAACAAGATTAATACACTCTACAGGCACTTTTTTGATCTCTTTACGAAGGTGTTATTAAATTTTGCTTAAAGTGTTTCCTCTCGCTTTGACCGCCATCAACTTCATTTTTTCTTATGGCCGCCATATTAGATCTTGGTATCATTAAATAGATCATTTTTTTCTGATATTTTTTTATGTATCATGTATCCTCATTAAAGAAAGTTAAATGGCTATAAATGCAGAAAATGTTAAAAATAACAGTGCTAAGAAAAATATGGTGTGCTGTGACGACAAAAAGTAAACGTTTTGACATATCTCCTCATAGTTTAGTTTGTTTACTGTTCAACTCAAACGCAATTCGTTTTAAACTTATTCAAATGATGAAAACAACGCATAACAACGTGACATGTTACAACTTTATACAACACAG
Organism: Holotrichia oblita; assembly: GCA_023690525.1. Taxonomy (NCBI): domain Eukaryota; kingdom Metazoa; phylum Arthropoda; class Insecta; order Coleoptera; family Scarabaeidae; genus Holotrichia; species Holotrichia oblita. The sequence goes on from CM043023.1 coordinate 44,359,658, forward strand.
TAACAGCGAGCGAAATTTACTTCCAACAGTATCCATAAAGACGTCGACCAAACAGAACATTGTTTGGTAAATTAGATAGAAACGTTGTTCCTTATGGTTCTTTTAGTAAAATTCGAAGGAAGTAGGAATTTCAGAATTTCGATATAAATTCAGAAAACAACTTTTAATATCCAGCTAATTGCTGAAAAATTAAGTAGGTATTATAACATTCACAAAAAGAAAAAAACCCTAACTATGTATTACAATGTCGATACTGTAGTCTGTTTCTTTGAAATTCTGAATAAGTTATATTTTAAAATACTCGTCACATTGCATTGATACTAAACGTGACCAACACGAACGAATTAAACTAGAAAAAATAACGGTGAACTCGACAGTTCTGAAAGTACCTACTTGATAGACATATTCATAATTATTATAGTCTTCAAATTTAATAGTTCACAAACAAAACAAAATTTTCAGAGTAGTAGTAAAGTAACTGGTTCAGCATAAACTTTATTTTTCAGAATACCCCACAAAAAAAATCTAATGGCGAGAGATCCGGTGACCTTGCAGGCCAACGTACTACTCCACTATTCCCAATCCACTAATTTGGAAATTGTCCGTTTAAATGATCACACACCGCCCTTGCATTGTGCGCTGGTGCACCATCATGTTGAAACCATAATTCTGGAAGCCTCCTTAAATTTATATGCAAATATTCGGCAAATGTAGTTCTAAAAAAATTTAGGTATCGATCTGAGTTTAGGTTTTCCTATAGGTTTCTTAGGTTGGCCCATACATAAATGGGCCAATTACTTGTTCTCCCACAATTCCCGCCCAAACATTGAAGCCAAATCTAACTTGATTTCGAACTGGTCTATTGACTCTTGGATTTTCAAGCGACCAGACGTGCTCATCATTTCGATTAAATAATCCACTATTTGTAAATTTACTTTCATCCGTCCAAATAGTGTTTTTTTAAAAAATTGCCGTCTCTGTTGCTAAGCCAATGACACCATTCTAAACGTCTTTCGGTATCCCCAGGAAGTAAATCGTGGGAAACGTGTATTTTGTAGCATTTGTAATTTATTGTTCTTTCTCAAGAGTCTCCAAATTTTAACATGATGCAAGGCATCGATAGTGTTTGCAACTTATCGGGTTGAATTGCAAGGGTTATTGTTAATCTAAAAGAAGAAATTATAAAAGAAAATTGAAACAGTTAAAACAGCTCTTGACTGGACTTTTATTTAAACTATACGTTTTTATAAATAAAGTAACACTTAAGAGAATATTATGTATTTAAAAAATAAAAACTATTAATTACCTCTTCTAAAATTTGTTCATTCTCATTATTATTAGAGCGATCTCCATACTTCTTTCGAATTTTACGAAAAGATCCATAAAGAGAAATGTTTGACATTTAACTTTATTTAATGAGGATACGTGATACATAAAAAAATATCAGAAAAAATTGATCTATTTAATGATGCCAAGATCTAATATGGCGGCCATAAGAAAAAATGAAGTTGATGGTGGTCAAAGCGAGACAAAACGCTTTAAGCAAAATCTAATAACACCTTCGTAAAGAGATCAAAAAAGTGCCTGTAGAATGTATTAATCTTGTTTTGATCCCTGCAATAATAACTTCAGAACAGAAGAAAAAAGAAAAGTGTGTTTTTTGGTTTTTCGGAAATATTTCAAAAACTACAAATCATAGAAATTTTTTTAAAACATTTATTGAACTTTTGAATACCCTTGTATTTAACTTACAGCAAACTCCAGTTTTTGAAAGAAATAATTCAAGAACTATAAAAAAATCGCAATTTTCTGTTAATTCTCGACATCAGCTTTTATACATGTATTTCGCTCCTCGTTCCAGATGCTTGTCTCCACTTTCTTTTAAATTGTTGAATATATATCCCTCTACTCAACTCAACTCCGGACAATTGGGTGAATTCATTTCCCTAGGAACAACTTCAATGTTTTTCTCGTCATAAAATTCTTTCGCATTACAACTGTAATGGCATGAAGCCAAGTCAGACCAAAAGAAAGTGGAAAAATGGTATGACTTTTTAAGAAGAGTAGGGGAAGGTTGTTATGCTTCGACACCTTTTTGTAAGCCTACCTCTAAATAACACATTTTTCAATATAATTCAAATTTCTCTAGGAGGTTAAGTAAAATTAATGTTTTTGTACATTCTGGTGTAACAAAAGTCAGAGAATCCATAGGTTTTTTCGAAACCTTGCAGACTTCGTCATACAATCAAGTAATGTACCTAGTTTATTTAAAGTAAATTTTAAAATAATAACGTAAAACAAACACAAGATGAAAACTTAAAAGGTATTATAAAACGTAATGTTACATTTATTTATATTTAGGAAAAAGCTTATTGTTAGCCTAATTTAATGTCGTCAAAGTTAAACTGAAATTTTATTAATGAAGATGTGCGATTTGTCTCTTGCCCACTTGGTAGTGGCAGCTTGTATACGACATCATTCATGTCTATGTGAGCAATGTCTGTAACTGTGGGATAATAAAATGTTCCACTGCAACCTTTTCTCCGCAAAAAAAATTATTTTGAGCTTTTTAAGTCCATTTCTTTCTAAAACTCGACCAATGTAGTGAACAATTGTGGTATTGGTTTTAAATGTGACTAGTAGGAAATCGTCAACATCAATTTCTTTCTCGTTGAGCAACGGTTCATCAACAGATTTCAGATCGGTTGAGTCGTCGAAGACACTGACGCTTTGGCCTTAGTTAACGAACTGTCTCATGACTACTCTTTCTCCAGCGTCTTGTTGTCTCTTCTTTTTTCGCTCTCCTTCCTTTTCTAAATTTTCAAGTCTATTTTTCTCTACAGAATCTGTTAAAATTCGAGATTTACTTCATTGTCATTTTCTTTCTCGGTTGGCGATGACTTATTGGCATGCGAAGATCCGGGTAAATCGGATTCGTTTAATACAAATCATTTTCCCGTTCTCTATTATTCTCTTGTGTTTGATAGATTTGGCAAAAGTCATCATCATTACACGCTAACCTATTAAGCGGCCATGGACCTGATTTTTTTTTAAGAATTGCTTATATTTCTTGGTGTTAATGAGTCTAGAAATGCCGGTTGTATGAGCGAGGCTATCTGGTGTATTATTGTAATTGGCCGTCCTGGATTCGAGATCATTCAATCATTGAAAGTAGTGAAATTTTTCTCTTAAACGGCGAGTGCACTCCCACGTGTAATGGTTGTAGACGATGGGAGCAGTGCGGCGAAAAAGTAAGCCTTTGCTTTTTTTTCCCAGACCCGTCCGACCTATAGTCACCGGTAGGCACCGCAGCCATCAGGCTTATTGTGCCACAAGCCTTTGCTTACTATACCATAAAGTATTGAAAAGGGAATAACTTTTTATTCCCTTTTCAGTACTTTATGACAACTTTTCTAGGTTTCATGACTGTGGTAATACCAGTCTCGTCTAAATTATATATTTGATGAGGCCGAAAGCTATATTGTTGTAAGACTGCCGTTTAGTTATTAAAAAAATCGGTAACTCTTGTCTTATTATATCCTGTGGTCCGAGCAGGTTCTCTCTTAGTTGCCCGTAATGACAAATCGGGATGCATACTCATAAAAAAAATAGTACCATTCTTTGCCTCCAGCTTTATTTAATGTCCAAGATTTAGAATTGTTTTGTTGTTTTGTTTTGTCTCTCACTTTTATTCCCGTAAGACCATAATTCAAATTTGAAGATTTTTTTTTATACAACTTGCTAGCTCGAATTTGGTCAAAAATGTTTCGTATAATATTCTGACTCTCGTTTTTGCTATTTTTTGTTTAATAGAATCGCTATTTGGCACTTTTTGTGTTTTAAGCGATCTCAAACAGTTTCTGACTTTAATTCTATGAACTGTACTTTTCGACGTTGCAGCTTTCAAAACAAAAGACCCTCTCAGAAAAGTTAAGATGTTTTTCTATTTATTTCAGTACTTTCTTATCCCTCCTTGTATCAGTCTTCCTATTTCCACCTGAAACATATTTCCTTTCTATTGACAAGCGTTTTTTTTTGTAATTCTTTATCACATTTTGTACCGTTGAATGTGGAATTTGTAAACTTTTGCTAAGCGCATTTGAGAGATATTAGGGCTTTCCATTTATCTGTTTACAATTAAGCGCCTTTTTTGTAATTCTGTCATCTCTAGCCTTGCTAAATCACGAATTACTTAACAACACTAATGCAACTTTAACATTAGAATGAGGATTCTGAGACCGGCCTTAATATTTCGGGGAGCACTGATCACGAATCCGCAATATTTGCATTCTTAAATTCGCCGTGCTAATCTATAACAACTTCTATTAAATATCTTCAAGATCATCTATAACTCTGAAGCAGTACAGCTGCATGTCAGTAGCAGCTGCAACGAGATAGTCTGCATTTGAGGATATATTAGAATCAACCCCGAAAGGCAAACTCGCCCGAAAGAGAGAACTATTGTGCCCCCATGCCGTTTTAGTCTTTTCAATCTGGACAAAGAAGTTCTCAATCTGGTTAAGAGTTAATTGACTTACTCCGGGATCATCTAATCGACCTGAGCCCACAGTATATCCGCCTCTCTCTGTCCACTGTTGGACAATCAGCAAAGAGATGGACTGGAGTTTCCTCCGCACTCCCACAGTTTCCACCTATTTATTCAGTGCGCAGTAATCTGTTAAGAACCCTGTGAATAACCGCAGCCTGTCTCCGCTTATAAAGACTACCTTGCGAAGTTTTTTCTCATTTGACCGGATTTCGAGAGGTTGGCAAGTGCATTCAGTAAGAACCATAAGAATGTCCACCTACGTTCGCTGGCTCCTCTTGCTAACTTGTCAGCTATTTCATTGCCTCTAATGCCAGAGTGACTTGGCACCCATCTTAGCGTAGTGCTGTGATGTTTCGGCAGTTTTTCGAGTTCCTGTCGAGCTCGCTGTCAAATAAAACTTCTACCAATCCGTTAACCTACACGCAGTTTAAAATGCCCTCTGCACAAGCCTGGATGGGCAATTATTTCGGCCTGGAAGATGATGGCCTCTCTATCGGGTTCTTCATCTCTCAAAATTCCAATTCACGAGCCATTCGGCGTTTTTTTTTTGGGACTGCACGGGCGGAAGAATCGTAAAGGCAAGTCATAAGGTAGGGCTATTGTGCGCCCGTGCTGTTTTACTCTTCTTAACCAGGCTACACTCGGACTCCGCAATCTGGTCGAGAATTAGTTTTCTTATTCCGGGATCGTCCAGACGCCCAACGCTGAAGTAACTCCATCTCTCCTAGTCCATTCTCGAGCAGTCGGCAAGAAGATGGATTCGGCGTTTGAGAAGCATCCACACCGGAAAAAAATTCAAAAAACACACACACCGGAAAAATCCTCGCCCCGATTTGCGAATGAAGACTTTGGCAGTTTCCCTAATGGAGATGTCTACATTATATACCTCATTTAAACTGGAGACGGGCGAGATTTTGTTCGCTCTTATGGACAGTGCTGTCGTCTGTTCGATGTACAGAGGTAAAGATACTGGTATCATCTCCCGTTTTACCGGAGAAACTTCTGCACCCACTACATTTTGCTTTATAGACCTGTAGGGCTGTCTCGGAGCTGCAGCGGAGGAAGGCCAAGGATCGTCTCAACGTATTGTTAAGAGATCTTGAACAGAGTAATTGCTTGTTTGCAACTAAGCAGTTTTCGGATAAACGTTTGTTAGCTGAGATAACTTGGTTTCGCTGGTACTCCATTACATCCACATTCGGTTTTCCAATCTTATGCAAAAAAATGAAACACTTTCTATTGGTCGTTCTGAATCGTTAGGACTCGTTTGGTCCTGACTGTAGTAGGGGTTCAGTCTGGTCAAGTTTACTGATGAGCAGATTCGAATTGACACCTACACGATCTAAAGTATTGCAGGAGCGTTGATCACGAAATTCTTCAGGGTTGATGTACTAAAGTCATTGATAGTAATTGGTTGTTACGAACGAACACGAATTGATAGCTCTGATGTCACATTCCCTTGACTATTCATTTACATGATTATTATATGCTTCAAGAAAAACCGATATCTAATTTTAAAAATGTCTCAGGCATTACATTATGTATCAGTAATGCAACACAAAATACTAGACATTGGTTACCCCACTTAGAATGATAAGTTGAAAGGAAGGAATTAATAAATTAATTTCATACGACTTCTCATTGGCCTGGCTTGTAACAATCGTCATTTTATTTGAATTGAAACAATAATAATTGCAAAGCTACTGTCATTCGTTGACGTACATAATAATGTGAAGACCGATCGCTTTATTATTAGAGATAATTGTTATTTATTACTACAAACATATTACGTGATTACTAACAATAAATAATAATCAATAACTTACCATTACAAAATGTAGTGCTCACTTGCTTTAATACTTCATGACAGTTAAAAGTGCAGAACGTATACAAAATGAATATCCTCTTATCCGACTCTGAATTTAAACGAAAGAATTGGTTCATAAGATTATTTGCAATATCACCATTGGAAAAAAATACAATAATAACAATATTGCAATCCGTATTTATTCTACTTGTGACGCTAGCCATATTCGGCTATGAAATGAATGGGCGAATTGCTACCAAATTCATTTCGCTGTCAGTAATAAGTCCAAGAGCAATTGTAGTTGGTACACTAAACACGGTGACTGATGTTCTTTGTAATATCATCGTGACTTTGTCACCATTATTTTTAAGTGACGATATAAAAAAAAATGTACTGGAAGAAGTAGAGGACATCGATAATATATTATGCAAAAACATCAAGATTGATTGTGGGAGGAAGTACTTTTACATTCACTTAATGATTTTACATCTGGTGTATTTCAATTTGTTAGCAAATGACATGTATCCGTGGATTACGCAAATTACCACAGAATGTTACCAATATTATTTCTTTGATCACTTCTACAGGTATCGCTTAAGTGTGCTTGTTATTTACGTGTTCTCTTTAATCAATGGTTTGCAAAGAAGAATCTCCTGCATTAACAAAGTTTTATCAGAAGAATTACAACAAATCTTCAATCAGAATCTGGATTCCGAAATGATTAGTCGCTTAGAAGGTGTAATCCAAGATATGTCGGAAGCGTATGCTAAATTTATCAGCCTTATTCGGTATTTTAATCAGATGTTTGGCTGGCAAATGTTGGCAATTTTCCTCAATTATATATTTTTATTCATGATAGCGTTTGAAGGTGGATTGAGAGTTACGAAAAGTCATGGACCTATAAATCAAAACCTGCTTTACTGGGCTATATTTTCATTGATTTATGCATTGGTAAGAAACATAATTTTGTTTTTAGATTATTATATTAGATGTACTAGCTTAATACTTCAAGCCACCCAAACAGAAAATCTATCATGGTCACAATATAATTAGATACGCCTTGGATGATTACACTACCAAAGTAAACCGCCAAATATTTCCTTAAACAACGAAAAAGGCAAGGAGTGATTTCCGATACGTACCTAAGGATGTTATCTCCATATACTTAGTAGAGGCTGGGAACTATGCGAAATGTGAGGTCGTAAACACCAGTTCAACTTCTCTGGCCACATTGATCAGTTTTGTTACTCTCCACAATTTTATAAATATATCAAATCATTTCGTTGTCACCCAGCCTAATGAGTGAATTTCTGACCAATCCCTTTGAGGAAGATTAAACTGAAATCTTGTTTCTTCTTCTTTCTCGATAAAGATCATAAAAGATCCTATCGCAAAGACGCACTACCACACACAGTACTAGCTGAACTAGCTTTTAGGCTTGTGTGAGATGCCGTCTTCATCACAGATAAATAGTCTTTCAGGTGTGAGTTTGTATTTATCAATATTTTTAATCTAATGTACGAAAGTTTAATATTGAATGTCTCGTAAAAAATGCCTTAAGTAACTTTTCTTATTGGTGCCAGTATTAAATATGTGGCTCAGACCATGTCTTTTGCCTAATTAAGAGACTAATGATCTCAAATCCGTGATTGTAGGAGCAAACAGTCTACTCTTCATAGGTGCAGAGCACAGTACTAATTGGGTATTTTGTTTATGAACAACTGCCTTCCTGAAATTGTCCGCTGATTTAGTAATATTATAATCAGCATCCATTCCTTTTTAGCACATTTTTCTAAATAACATTTTGACATACCTACTGAATTAAATAATAATTTGCAGTGTCCATTCCTACTTTTCTTCGAACACCTGGACGTCAAGGGCCAACCTCAATACGGCCCTCTACACCGTGAGGTTGGCCTCGCAATCCAAAACATACCTGTTGAGCACGGTGATCCGATGCCTGCGGTGGACCGAGAAGAGGTGCAACGTCATATCAGTGCCCGTAAGAACGATAAGGCTCCAGGAGCCGATGGCATCGCTAACTCCGCGCTGAAGCGATTGCCAGCAATGGCTTGGTGCCATGCTGAGTCTGAGAACGTTTCCGTCCGTCTGGAAATGGGCCGATGTCGTTATGCTCTGGAAGTCCCGCAAAGATCCGCTGCTCCCGTCTAATTATAGGCCGATACGTCTCCTGTCAAATCTTGCTAAAATTGCCGAAGCCATAATTCTGGAAAGGCTGCGAGATGCGAGATTGAGGGCGATTTTTTGCCCGACGTGCAGTTCGGCTTCCGGAGGGTATCGGCTGACTTCCAACTCCTTCGATTGACGGAGGAAGTGCTCTGGAGATGCTGCATTCAACTGGTGCTGTGTTTTTAGACTTTGCTCACGCCCTCAACTCGGTATGGCACGACAGCTTATTATTTAAGATGCGGCGACTAGGCATCAACCCGGATTTAGTGGCCCTCATTCAGGGGGTAAATATGTTTGATGACTTCTCGACCCCCAGATCCATTCGTGCGGGCGCTCCGAACGGTTCCCTCTTAGCACCCGAATTTTTTATCCTTTATACATATACGCGGATGGTCACGTAATGATGGTCTGGTGTATCGGTGGCTGCAAACATATGTCAACGAGATAACGGAATGGTCCACAAAGTGGAGGTTAAAAATTAATCCAACTAAGTGCGAAGCTATACGATTTTCGCGTAAGCGTAATCCTCCACCCACCACTATAGCTATCCAAGGCGAACAACTGCCTTGGAAATCCCACGTTACTTACATGGGAATAACGTTGGACACAAAGCTGATCTTCAGGCAGCATTTCACAAATGTTATCCCTAGATTCCTGCGGGCGAGGTCTGTCCTCTATCCACTCCACTGCGCTAGAAGTTCCTTAAATCTTAAAATTAGGCTGCTGATTTTTACGGTGTTTTTCCGGCCGATCTTAACGTATGGAGCCCTATCCTGGTCCAGTACCAGCGCATCCCAAATCAAGCGCCTCAACGTATTGCAGAACCGGATGCTGCAAATTATTCGCGCAGCACCCTGGTATGTGTTTAAGGCCCAAATTCACAGAGATTTGCAGCTCCAAACACTTATAGAGTATGCACTGGCGTCGGCCAGGAAAACGTTAGAGAGGGCGTCTCAGTCGGAAAACCTGTTAATACAGCACCTAGCAGAGTTGGATCCGGACAAACCTCCTCCGCGGGTCGTAACAAGACGACTCTTGCAAATGACGCAGTAGCCCCGGCAGCAGCCGAACCATATGTACAGAGTGGGCCAAATTCGATACTTTTACACCAATCAATTTCTTTTTAAAATCGAGCTCCAGAAACATGGGTTAGTTTTTGTCTAATTCTTTCAGAAACATAAGTTCCCTATTAAAAGTATCGAATTTGGCCCACTCTGTACATATAGGAGGACAATATCACCAATTACTTCGCGTGGCATCGTACCACGCATCCAAGAGAGAAAAAGGGCTTCCAAAAAAGCAGTTTCAACCCTAGAAAAACAGAGGCCCTATAATAATGGAATGGAATGTCCATTCCATTCCATTATTTATTTCGCCAGCTAAAAATCATTCATTTATCTTTTAGATGCAATGTTATATTCTAAACGTCTTTTAGCTATCTATGAACTTCAAAAAAGCACAACTGTATATCAGTGGTAACTAAAAATAGATAGAGATCTGCATCTTAGGACACATTAGGATCAGGTGGCCAAATTCTTGTTTTCTTAATACATCTACAACAGGATAATTCCTCGTTCACACCTAAATAGTTTTAGGGTAATCGGTTGCCAGCTGAGACAACTTGGTGTTACTTGAGCTATAGCAACTGGACTGAGAAGCCGTTGAACGAACGCTAGGTCGCTGGAGTTCCCTTAAATGTATCTAAATTTTGATGTTTCAGATTTTTGATGTCATATTGCATTTTAGCGGGAAGAGATGATGGTATCCGGCTACAATTTCGCATATCGATACGCAAACATTTCGCTGGGCAATTGATTCAATCACTAGATCTGTATTGTTCCAAGACATGTCGGGCTCGTGGCCTAGTGGCTTGCACACTTGCTTCGTAGTCCGGCAGTACCGGGTTCGAACCCCGGTGCTTCCTTTCTGAGTTTAGTTTTCTGTAGTTTTCCAAATTCCACGGCAAATGCGGAAAGGTTACATCTTAAGTCGGTCTACAGCCGCAGGCGTAATAATAACTCATGGCCAGCCGATGCCCCCTGTAATTGGCGCAAGCTGTTGGGGGATGCTAAGGCATGAATTATTATTATTATTATTATTATGACATACTATCCATAATCTCTTCTTCCTGTTGAAAGTAGACCTTTCCAGCTAAGATGGTTAGTTCTCTAGGAACAAGACACATGTCTTTTAAATTTCTACGGGTCGTTGCCAATTATCAGCATTTTTCTTGTTCTGACTTTGGAAATTTACAACTACACCATCTAAGATCTTGCGAAGGACTTCTAGGATGAAATTCTTTAAGGTTGTGCTATGCAGGTAATGCCGCCAATTAGACTTCAGCTTTTGTTTTGTTGTACTTCCAGTACTATTATCTGGGTTTTGCTCGCTTTCAACTCAGGACAGAGCCGCGTAAATTAAGACCGCTGGATGATTAGATTTGGATCAAGTTAGAGGTCTAGATAGAGAATAGTCCACGGTAGTCGAAAAAGATGAATACAGATGTTTGAATACCGACTTAGAATGATAAGACGAAAGGAAGGAATTACAGTTTCTTCTTGATCTATCGTTGTCAGAACCTTTCTTTCCTTTAATTAAATATGAAAGCTAATATTTTAATGCCGATATTAATCCATTATTATAAACGACAAAAACAGAAATAAATATTACAGTTCCACTAACAATAATCGATAACTTTTCATAACGAAATGCAATGTTCACTTGTTTTAATATTTCTTGATAGATAGAAACCAAGTCTACAAAATGAACGTGGAATTTGAATTTAAACAAAAGAATTGGTTTATAAGATTTTTTGCAATGTCGCCATTAGAAAAAAGTACAATAATAACAAGATTGCAATCCATATTTATTCTGTTGGTTACTCTAGCCATATTCGGCTATGAATTTAATGGGCGAATTGCTACCAACTTTACTACACTGTTAATAATAAGTTCAAGAACAATTGTTGTTGGTACCTTAAACACAGTGACTGATGTTCTTTGTAATATCATCCTGACTGTATCACCATTATTTTTAAATGAAGATACAAAGAAGAATGTGCTGAAGGAAGTAGAAGACCTAGATAATATATTATGCAAATATATTAAGATTGTTTACGGGAGGAAGAACTTTTACATTCACTTAATGATTTTACACCTGGTGTATTTTAGTTTGCTAATAAACGACATGTACCCATGGATTATGCAATATTCCACGGAATATCACCAATATTATTTTTTCGATCAATTCTACAGGTATCGCTTAAGTGTGCTTGTTATTTACGTGTTCTGGTTAATCAATGGGTTACAAAAAAGAATCTCCTGCATTAACAAAGTTTTATCTGAAGAATTACAGCAAATCTTCGATCAGAATCTGGATTCAGAAATGCTTAATCGCTTAGAAGATGTAACCCAAGATATCTCAGTAGCGTATGCAAAATTTATCAACCTTATCCGGTATTTTAATCAAATGTTTGGATGGCAAATGTTGGCAATTTTCCTCAATTATATATTTTTATTTATGATAGCCTTTGATGGTGGATTGAGAGTTACAAAAAATGGTGGAACCGTAGATCAACGTCTGCTTTACTGGGCTGCATTCTCATTGGTTTATGCATTGGTAAGAAATGTAATTTAAGTTTAGATTATTGTATTATATTTAATAGCATAACACTTAACGACACTCCAATAGAATGTACGAGTATATCAGGGTCATATTATGTCGTGGCAGATTTATGGCTTGCACAAATGCAAACGTAAGAAATGATTACACTACCAAAGCAAACTGATGTGCTTCTACGCTAAAACTAACAGCTTGAGAAGCGCTGATGACGAATCCGCATTCTTTTTAGTTTTACATTCTACTTACTAATCTTGACTAACTTTTATTAAATATTGTCATGGTTATCTAGAATCTTCAAAAAACACAACTGCGTGTCAATGGTATCTACAAGTAATTAGTCTGATTTTGAGAATAACAATTTGTTAACACCAATCCTTTTATAACGGGTTCTTACTAACAGATCTCAAGATATTGACTAGGGCAATCAACGCATTAATAAATGTAACATGCATCAAATTTAATTCAAATCATTTCGATTTTAATGATTAAATCATTATTCCTTCATTATTACTTGTAATAAATTAAAATTCATTCTAAATCACGAGCAACGAAAACATAAAGTAATTTTTTATGAGGTGATTTTAATTTTATTGTTAATTTTGACATCCATTCGTCCTCCTTAGAATCACTAATTGATTTATGTACTTTTTTTTACTTGTTTTTTTTGACCATTGGTTTAAATAATTAAATTATCTTAGATATGTTTTCGTTAAATAACCTTCAGTGGAAGAAATTGACATTTAATATGTGTCAAATTACTATTAGTTTTGACCAATAAATCCTAAATTGACTTCATTTTCTCATTTCTCTTATACTACAGGACTAATTGGACTTCCTTGCACTTACTTATAATTCCAATTTAGGTGCTTCTGTCAGAGCAAAAAGTTAATTTTTGGAAAATAATTTTGCCAAGTTTTAGAATCTGAAAATTATATTATCGGTACCCACGCAAGTCACCAATAAATCCTATTGACTTCAATGTAGGGACTGTTACTTATAACCAATTTATCTGGAATGAAGTTTTCTGAAACGGATATGGAATGAAATTTGACTATCAATTTTTGAATCGAACTGTCCGGAACTTGCCATTGATAAATTTTTGCAAATCTTTTTGTTTTGCATGAATAAATGCTTTTCGTTTGTTAAAATGCCAACTACGCATATTACCAGACTGGAGAGTGAGATGTTGTGCTTGAAGGATCTGAGCAAGCACATTCCTTGTTTTCAGAATGCACTTTTGGAGTGTCAAGAAAGATATTATGATACTATGACACTATGATACTATAACACGTTATTCAGCAACCAATAAGACAAAAGCTGCCTGGCACATAATTAATAATAAACGTACCAATCATTCCAAGCAACCCACTTTTCCAGATTTATGAGTCAGCAAAGTTGAGTTGTGCGAGCGCTTTAATAGACATTTTTTTTTCATCTGAAAGTCAAGTATTCGCAGTGTACGATTAACGAATCATTAATCACTGCTGCAAGTTTATATCCAATAGGAATGCGACATTCCAATATTTAATATGGTCGTGACTATGTACATATCTGACAGATATAAAAATTAATTAAACTTGACAGTTCTCTGTATCTATTTAAATATAGTAAAAATTAAAGAATAGTCATGGATAAAGTATAGTATTCTACTCGCCTATAATGGCTATTATTTTCTCGGTGATTTAGGCCACTCGCCTGCGGCTCGTGGCCGTAAACTTCACCTCGACAATAATAGCCATCATTATACGCTCGTTGAATAATATACCTACTATTATGGCATCGCAATCATTATCTTTGTACATGTTTTCTGTTATCGAGAGGGACATTATTAAAGCTATCTATAAATTAAATTCTAATATGACTGCTGGCGATGATGCTGTACCCCCAGGCTTTAATTTATGTAACTAATCTTTCACTTGAAAACGGTGTATTTCCAACTAATTTGAAACACGCTTTTGATAATATTAATAATTATCGCCTTAAGATCTACGAAAGTGTTGTAAACGAAAGGCTAATGAACTATCTTTGCCATTTTCAAATTCTATCTAAGCATCAACGTGGTTTCTGCTGTGGTAGATCTACAGATACAGTTTGTTATATTTTACTTATTCAGGCTTTCGATTCTCTTAATCATTAAATACTGCTACACAAGCTTGAGATATATGGTGTTGTTTTAAAATGGTTCAAATCTTATTTATCTGGCAGAAAACAAAGTGTATTACATCCACCGAGGCTCACACACATTTGGGTGTTCTGCAGGGTTCCCTATTAGGTCCATTATTGTTGGTCACTTTTATAAATGACTACAAATTGCGCCAACAAGATTGCCAATGTATCCTTATGCACAAATACCGAAATACCTTTTGTAGTGGATAGAGTGGATCTTGGATATCTTGGAAGAAGTTCTTTAACTCATTCCTAACCTTCCTTAACGGCGTCACTATTAAAAGTGTAGTACATACCATATCGGTTGTGTAATTGAGGGGATAATGATCTGAAATCTAAGACATCTTGACATACCTCGAGGACTTGTTGCTTCAAAATAGTTTGAGTCAAGGAATATATTCGCTTAACTGACATCTGTATGAAACAGAACATTTTTCAATTCAACGGGGGTTTTTATGAACAGCTGGAAGGAACGGCAATGGGTAACTCCTTGTCGCCCTTTTTGGCTAACCTTTTCATGAGCCGTTTTGAAAAGGACTTAGAATTTGAGAGCGAATACTTTCCTAGGGTTTGGTTGAGGTATGTGGATGATATTTTCGCTATATTTGACACTAAAAAATGTAATATTGACGATTTTCTCAATAGATTAAATAATCGGTTCGAAACCATAAAGTTCACTTGTGAAAGAGAAGAAAACGGTCAGCTACCCTTTCTAGATACTTTAGTAATTAGAAATAACAATAGATTAGAGTTTGACGTGTATAGAAAGGAAACCAGTACACTTCGCTACATTCCTTCAGACTCCCATCATTGTGTTCAACACAAAATGGCAAGCCTGAATTTTTTGGTCCACAGACTTCTCACTTTTCCCTTGAACAAGGCGAGGTATGAGAAAGAGCTTAAAATTATAAAAGATGCGGCCAAGTGTAATGGTTTCCAGCCTCAGCATATCTATAAGTTAATTAGGAAGTTTAATTATAAGAAAACTGTGAAAGAATCTACGACTTTTCGAGAGGATGTTAAAGCTTCACCCGTTGTGACCCTCCCTTACGCTCCCTTTATCACTAAAGGTTTGAGTAAAATCTTCAAAGAGCTAGATCTCAGAATAGTTTACAGTTCTGGGACTAGTTTACGAAGTCTCATCGGTAACCCTAAAGATAAAATACAACCTCTAGAAATGTCAGGTATTTACGAAATCAATTGTAAAGATTGTAATCAAAAATATATTGGGCAAACCAGGAGAGCAGTCTCAACTAGATTCAAAGAGCATATGGCTCATCTTAGATTTAATAGAATTGAGAAATCGAGCGTTGCCCAACACATTTTTGAAACAGATCACAACATCGATCATACGAATGTTAAATTAATTAGACAAATAAACAATTGTAAGTTTCTAAATGTTTTCGAAAGTTTAGAAATATATAAAAATAAGTCATGTGTAATGAACTGTGACAATGGACCTATACCGTATTCGTCATTGTTTTCGTTAATCGGAAATTAATGATGCGTATCGGATTGACCGTGCATAACATTTAGGTTACCTGTTTTTGTAGATTTTATTTTAATTTAGTTTTATTATCGCCTTGATAATGACAGCATTGCTGTTGAAACGCGTCGGTGTTTTAGTTAAAACTTGTTTGGTGTTCAGTGGGTTAAAGTGTTTAGTGTTGAAATCTTTGATTGAAAAACCAGAAAGTTTACTCCCCATAGACGCTAAGTACACCACTAATTTAAAGTCTTATTCAGGAATAAACATTTTCGTAAAACTCCTCTCAGACTTTGCTATTTTCAAATTATCGTATCGCTATCTCTTGCAGCATCTTTAAATAACCAATTTTACGTAATTTTACGTTCGTGGATGTGGGACGTAATAGCCTGGAAATTAATTGTATTGGTAGAAACTAATGGATAAACTATGAAAGGTAATCCTTTAGTGTCTGTATTAATTCATTATTAGAGACGACAATGTTTATTTATTACTAAAACGATATTACACTGGCACTAACAATAATCAATAACTTATAATAACGAAGCGTAGTGCTCGCTTACTTTAATACTTTATGGTAGTTTAGAGAACAGAAACTTTACAAAATGAGTGTGGTCTTGTCTGAATGTAAAATTAAACGAAATAACTGGTTTATAAGATTATTTGCGATGTCGCCATTAGAAAAAAGTACAATATTAATAAGAATTCAATCAGCGTTTATTTTGTTGATAACCTTTGCAATATTCTGTTATGAATTGCACGGACGAATTATGACGAAATTCATGTCACAACTAATCACCAGTTCCAGAACAATTGTAGTTGGTACACTAAACACAGTGACTGATGTCCTTTGTAATATCATTCTGACTTTATCACCATTATTTGTAAATGAAGAAACAAAGAACAGTGTGCTTGAAGAATTAGAAAACATCGATAATATATTACGCAAATATGTCAAGATCAATTGCGGGAGAAATGGCATTTACTTGCACTTAATTATTTTACACCTGGTGTATTTTAGTTTGTTAATAAACGATATGTATTCATGGCTTGTAGAAAAACACTCCGATTATTACCAATATTACTTCTTCGATCAGTTCTACAGGTATCGCTTAAGTGTACTTCTTATTTATGTGTTCTCTTTAATCAATGGCTTGCAACAAAGAATCGGTTGCATTAACAAAATTTTATCTGAAGAACTGCAGCAAATCTTCGATCGGAGTCTGGATTCCGAAATGATTAGTCGCTTAGAAGGTGTAATTCAAGATATGTCGGAAGCGTACGCTAAATTTATTAATCTTATCCGCCATTTTAATCAGATGTTTGGTTGGCAAATGTTGGCAATTTTCCTCAATTATATATTTTTATTCACGATAGCGTTTGACGGTGGATTGAGGATTATGAAAAGAAGTGGGCCCGTAAACCAACAACTGCTTTGCTGGACTGCAGTGTCATTGGTTTATGCATTGGTATGAAATGTAATTTTATTTTTACATTAACATGTTAGAATAAAGTGTCTTAATTTTTGTTTTCTTAGAGCCTTTGTTTGCCCTTGTTATTTTTAGATGTCACCCCCATAGACATGAACCAAGTAATGAACCACTACTTGGTCATCCTGCCTGATGAGAGAAATAAATTCTAACCAACCTCTTTCACGAAGAATAAAATATTTTCTTTTTGAGAAATATTAATGTAACAGTGATAATCCTGACTTATTAAATACTTACATTGACTGCGAAGTAACGAAAATGATAAATAGTTAACATCAATTTTAAAACGCTTCCATTTGAAATAATATTTCTGTTTTCCTTAAAAGCTTTAATAATAGATGTAGAGTACAAGTGCGGATAACATGGGAATTTAGAATTTATCTATTCGTGGAATTGTTCGATATCTAGTGAGCTTAAATTTAATTCCCAATCAACTACATACAGAGCAGCGTTTATTCTAGTTGTGTCTAATCTGCTGTTCTAAAAGTGTAGATGATACTTTCAATAATACTAACAGTGATTTATTATTAACGAGATCACATAAAATAATTAATTTTTCATTAACAATCAAAAACTTGTAAAAACAAGATCTAGTGCTGCATTTTATAATAGTTTATCGAAGACAGAGTTCACAAAATGTACACGTTTCTTTCGGAAGAATCAGCATTTAAACGTAATAGTAACTGGTTTATAAGATTATTTGCGATATCTCCATTCGAAAAACAAACAATGGCAACAAGAGTACAAGCTGTATTTATTATATTGATGACATTGGCTATATTGGGCTATGAATTGCAGGGACGAATTGCTATAAACTTTATAATTGCAAGACAACCAGTGATTATAGTTGGTACATTGAACACAGTAACTCACGCTCTATGTAATATAATATTGACGTTAGTATCATTATATCTAAAGGAGAAGATCAAGGATGATGTGCTAGAAGAAGTGGAGGACATCGATAAAATATTATCCAAGTACCTTAAGATCGAACGTAAAGAAAATTATTTCCGTATTCACTTCATTATTTTACATCTCGTGTATGGTTGTTTGCTAGTAAACGACGTCATCTATCAATCGTTTCTACCAAATGCAATCTCTTTATATGAATATTATTTGCCTGATCATTTGTACAGATATCGTTTGAATATGTTTGTGATTTATGTTTTATTTTTGACAAATAGTTTGCAACATCGAATCTTACGTATGAACACAATTTTTACTGAGAAACTACAACCAATACTCAATCACAAACTCGATCCTGAGACAATTGATTATTTGAAAATTGTAACCCAAGATATGTCGGTAGCTCATGCTAAATTTACGAACACTATTCGATACTTCAACGAAATGTTTGGCTGGCAAATGATAGCAATCTTTC
Source organism: Holotrichia oblita (assembly GCA_023690525.1). Lineage (NCBI taxonomy): Eukaryota > Metazoa > Arthropoda > Insecta > Coleoptera > Scarabaeidae > Holotrichia > Holotrichia oblita. The sequence continues at coordinate 44,378,348 of CM043023.1, forward strand.
TCAATTATTTCTTCGTCTTGTTGATAGTCTTTGCGACCGTACTGAGACTTACAACGAGTGAAGAGCCGATGAATTATCATGTACTGCTTTGGATTGCGGTTTCATCAATTTATGCATTGGTATGGAATATTTAATTTTTTATTTTAACCGAATTTTTAGTGCTAAATTTCTTATAAAACTTCGTGTTTACTTTTGACTGAAAAAGCTTGTTTGAAATCCGTAGTAGACTGCAAACCAAATAATTATAATTGTATTACAGCTGGCACTACATTACGATTTACATCAAAAGGTTTCAAAGAATATATCCGATTCTTTGAAATTTTGAAATTGATGATCAAATATGTAGTTCATAACGTATTTTTAAAGAAATTACAAACCCCTTTGTCTGTTCTATTTATGGTAAGATAGTGAATCATTCGAAGTATGAATGATAGTCTTTTCCAGTGCAAGCATAAGATAGCTGTCGTTTAATTTTAAAAGATTTTAAATGTCATCAAACTTCACTAAGAGATTAATTTTTGCCATGTAATTTAATTCTCTACGATTCAATTTCCACAACTGCCTTGCTTTAATGAGGTAGAAAACAGGAGAAGAAATTCGAATTCCTGGGATAGAGAAAACATCCGCAGTTAGCCTACGGTTTACTGTAAATTAGTATTTAGTATTAGCATTTGCTACATTTCCTAATCTTACTAGAACTATCCTTTTTTTCTATGCTTTTTTATTGTTTTGGTTTGCAAGATTTTGAAAGCTATTTCAAGTTTGGATAATTATCTACTTCTATAAAAATCTCTAGAAGAATATTAAAAAAAAGTATAGAACACTTTCGCCCCTACTTTGTTTCAGTCTGTCTGTTTGTGTTTTCGTAGAGTCGTAGGAATCGGAAGGATTTTTGTTAATTAAGTTAGTCCACAGTTCCAGTGAGAGTGATCAAGGACTGTTAAGTTGCGGGCTAATAAAGAAATAGACCTATTTTACTTGACAAGAAGAAGAGGAAGAATGAAGACAGATCGCAGTATATGCTTTGATTAAGTACTAGTCCACGAGCGTGTTTCCATGTAGGCAAAACTGAAGTCGAGACACCAATCACCTTAACACGGTTGAATATTTTCGCGAATTTTTTAGTAGGAACTTGCAACAGTTACAAAAGCAAACTTAACAAATCTGAGTACCAGGTGCTTGCATCTCTTAATGTCTGATATAGAGGGGAGAAGTGCAAACACCTCACACCATCCTAGAGAAACTTATTCTACCAGATACCAAGTCCTACAGTACTATCAGACAAAGCTCACTATCATCATATAGCACACGATCACAGTGATCAATTAGTAGAGCACACGAAAACCATCGAATCTGGTCTGCTACAAGGTAAGAGTACCACCGTAAGAAAGATATGTGTCTTATTTGTTATATACGGATCCTGACTGATAATATGATCATTGAAGACCTTCTGTTCTGCAAAATCATCATCTGGTGTATGTACACTTGGAGCAGGACCAATGTCTGGCTACTATCTATAAGAAAGCACTTGCATCAAAGTTGATGCGTTGACTTTGGTACTATCTATTAGCCGTAGACGTAGCAAACAACATAAAAACTGGGTCATTGAAGACCAGCGTTTCTAAAAAGCTATGTATAAACATGTATTCTGAATACACGACCCTACAGTACTACTGCAGTTAACATTGGCTTTAACATGGCAATGTGTTAACTCGGGCATTTGGGCTACATCAACAAATTTACACCCTTTTACAAAGGAAAGGCACCGAATACGCCAAAAAGGCCTTTGATGCAACTAGCGTATTTCTGTGGAATACTTGACAAGTTGAATGCCTTGAATCTATCTCTGCACGTTTGGAAAGTTTTAGGGGAGGTGGCAGCGTTTAGGCAAAACTGCAGTTGTGGATAAGAAAAATCAAGTAAAATGGTCGCCAATATTATTACGTGGTCTGTAACAGAGTCGTTGTTACACTAGATTTGCTGCACCTTTTCAAGAAACACCTCTCAAAGCTCACTGACAGCTTTGCAAAACACATTAAGAAATATTTTAAAAAGATTTCGCGGATCCAAGATATCTTTCTAGTATGACGTAACATAATTCATTTCGCAGCGAAAATGGAGTCTAATAGAATTCCCTTCTTATAAAAATCTGAAAACAAAATTTGCTTCTTCCGATTTGGTGGAGTTCTGGATATCAATCAAAACTGAATATCCAATTCTGAGTTGAAGAGCTGTAAGGATCCTACTCATTCATTTATTTTCAGATATAGCTCTAATAAACAGCAAATATTGATGAAAAAAATATCGATGGAAAACAATAAATATGTAAGTGTGGTAGTATCATACTGTATTCCAAGTTTTGAAAAAATGTGTGACGATCAGTAACCTCATCCATTTCATTAACTTACTTGTTGTTAAAGGTTTTCACCATTTGTTTCATTTTTTTTTTGTAATTTCGTATTTGAGCTTGATAGTTCTTATGACTCACTTTTAATAAATGTCAGCTTCGCATTGTGATGTCTGGAATCGGTACCAGATTAATTGTGTGATGACAACACTGTTGTGGATAAAGTCACTTGTGTTGTTTTAGCAAGAGGTGACATCTTCGCTAACATATCGAAAGCCTATTGTTTGAGTTTACAACAATATAAAAAAGTATGGAAATGTCCTCTTTTGCTTACTTTACTTTGGATATAAAACTCCAAAAACCACGTCTATGTAGTTATGACGAAACACATAACAGTTTTTCCGATGTGTTCGAATGTGTCTCCATATAGACTTGCTGAGGGTTCCTGTTTTGTCGATACTATTGAATATCTCGTTCTCTTATTTCGCTTTTAATAAACTACTCATTGTTTCGACTACCTTTGCTAACGCTATTAGTGGTGTTAGCAGAAGGATTGCAATTCTCGAAGACAGAGCTGAAATAAGCTGAAAAGTAACTCATGAGCTTCGTGTGTATTTGACGCCTATTCGTCCTCATATGTTATTAAAGTTGGAATTGTCTCTTGCCACATAAAAATGGCCACAATTTTTTTAGGGTAGTTGTTTTATGTGTAGTGGGGGCTGCTCAGGGTTAATATTTCTTTTTTGAGAAATATTAAAGTAGCGGCGATAATCCTGACTCATTAAGTACTTGCATCGATTGCGAAGTGAGGAAAATGATAAATAGTCCATATCAGTTTTAAAACGCTTCCATTTGGAATAATATTTATGTTTTTCCTTAATAGCTTTAATAATAGATGTAGAATAGAAGGGCGGATAATACGAGAATTCACCATTTATTTATTCCTGGCATAGTTAGATGGTATCTAGTGAGCATAAATTTAATTTCCAATCAGCTGCATACACGCCAGCGTTTAGTTGTGTGTAATCTGTTTGTCTAAAAGTGTAGATGATACTTTCAGTAATACCAACACTGATTTATTATTAAGGACATCACATAAAATAATTAATTTTTCATTAACAATCAATAACTTGTAAAAACAAGATTTAGTGCTGCATTTTCTAATAGTTTATCGACGATAGAGTTCACAAAATGTTCACGTTTCTCTCCGAAGAATCAGCATTTAAACGCAATAATAACTGGTTTATAAAATTATTTGCGATGTCCCCATTCGAAAAACAAACAATGGCAACAAGAGTACAAGCTGTATTTATTATATTGGTAACATTGGCTATATTGGGCTATGAATTACAGGGACGAATTGCTATAAAGTTTTTAATGGAAAGTCAACCAATGATTATAATTGGTACATTAAACACAGTAACTGACGCCCTAGGTAATATAATATTAACGTTAGTACCATTATATCTAAACGAGAAGATCAAGGATGATGTGTTAGAAGAAGTGGTGGACATCGATAAAATATTATCCAAGTACCTTAAGATCAAGCGTAGAGTAAATTATTCCTGTATTCACTTCATTATTTTACATTTGGTGTATTGTTGTTTGGTAGTAAATGACGTCGTGTATCACTGGCTTCTACCAAACGCAATCTTTTTATATGAATATTATATGCCTGATCATTTCTACAGATATCGCTTGAATATGCTTGTGATTTATGTTTTATTTTTGATCAATAGTTTGCAACATCGAATCTTACGTATGAACACAATTTTTACTGAGAAACTACAACCGATACTCAATCACAAACTCGATCCTGAGACAATTGATTATTTGAAAATTGTAGCCCAAGATATATCGGAAGCTCATGCTAAATTTATGAACACTATTCGTTACTTAAACGAAATGTTTGGCTGGCAAATGATAGCAATCTTTCTCAATTATTTCTTCGTGTTGATGATAGCATTTCAGAGCGGACTGAGACTTGGAACGAGTGAAGAGCCGATGGATTATCCTTTACTGCTTTGGATTGCGATTTCATCAATTTACGCATTGGTATGGAACATTTAAATTTTAATTTTAACCGAATTTTTATTGTTAAATTTCTTATAAAACTCGTGTTTACTTTTAACTGAAAAACCTTGTTTGCAATCAGTACTAGACTACAATCGAAATAATTATAATTGTATTACAGGTGGCACTACATTAAAATTTACATTAAAAGGTTTCGAAAAATATATCCCATTCTTTGAAATTTTCAAATTGATGGTCAAGTAGTTCATAACGTATTTTTAAGGAAATCACAAACTGCTTTGTTTGTTCTATTTGTGGTAAAATAATCAATCATTCAAAGTATGAATGATAGTCTTTTCCAGTGCAAGCATAAGATAGCTGTCGTTTAATTTTAAAAGATTTTAAATGTCATCAAAATTCACTAAGGGATTAATATTTGCCATGTAATTTAATTTTCTACGATTCTATTTCCACAACTTAACTGCCTTGCTTTAATGAGGCAGAAAACAGGAGAAGAAATTCGAATTACTGGGTTAGAGAAAAAATCAGCAGTTAGCCTACCGTTTACTGTAAATTAGTATTTAGTATTAGTATCTCATTTTTCTACTTCTATAAATCTTTTTAGAGGAATATTAAAAAAAAGTATAGAACTCTTTCGTCCCGTGAGAGTGGTCAAGGATTGATAAGTCGTGGAGCAATAAAGAAATAGAACTATTTTATTTGACAAGAAGAAGAAGAAGAATGAAGGGAGATCGCAGTATTTCCGCTGATTAAAAGTATTAGTCCATGAATGTATGTTTCCATGTAGGCAAAAATGAAGTTGAGAGACCAATCACCTTAACACGGTTGAACATTTTCGCGAATTTTTTAGTAGGAACTTGCAACAGTTACAAAAGCAAACTTAACAGGTCTCAGTACCAGCTGCTAACATCTCTTAAGATCTGATGCAGAGTTGTGAAGTGCAAACACCTCACACCATCCTCGAGAAACTTAGTCTACCAGCTACGAAGTCCAACAGTCCTATCAGTCGAAGCTCACTATCATCATATAACTCAAGATTTCAATGATCAATTAATACAGGTCACGAAAACTATCGAATCTGGTCTGCCACGTGGTAAGAATACCACCGTAAGAAAGATATGTGTCTTATTTGTTATATACGGTTCCTGAGTGATAATATCATCATTGAAGACCTTCTATTCTGCAAAAGCGTCATCTCGTGTATGTACACATGGAGCAGGATCAATGTCTGGCTATTATCTATAAGAAAGCACTTGCATCAAAGTTGGTGCGTTGACTTTGGTACTATCTATTCGCCGTCGACGTAGTAAACAACATAAAAACTGGATCATTGAAGACCAGCGTTTCTAAAAAGCTATGTATGAACATGTATTCTGAATACACGACCCTACAGTACTACTGCAGTTAACATTGGCTTTAACATGGGAATGTGTTAACACGTTCATTTGGGCTACATCAAGAAATTTACACGTTTTTACAAGGGAAAGATAACGAACACTCCAAAAAGGTCTTTGATTCAACTAGCGTATTTCTGTGGAATACTTGACAAGTTGAATGCCTTGAATCTATCTCTGCACGTTTGGAAAGTTTTAGGGGAGGTGGCAGCGTTTAGGCAAAACTGCAGTTGTGGATAAGAAAAATCAAGTAAAATGGTCGCCAATATTATTACGTGGTCTGTAACAGAGTCGTTGTTACACTAGATTTGCTGCACCTTTTCAAGAAACACCTCTCAAAGCTCACTGACAGCTTTGCAAAACACATTAAGAAATATGTTAAAAAGATTTCGCGGATCCAAGATATCTTTCTAGTATGACGTAACATAATTCATTTCGCAGCGAAAATGGAGTCTAATAGAATTCCCTTCTTATAAAAATCTGAAAATAAAATTTGCTTCTTCCGATTTGGTGGAGTTCTGGATATCAATCAAAACTGAATATCCAATTCTGAGTTGAAGAGCTGTAAGGATCCTACTCATTCATTTATTTTCAGATATAGCTCTAATAAACAGCAAATATTGATGAAAAAAATATCGATGGAAAACAATAAATATGTAAGTGTGGTAGTATCATACTGTATTCCAAGTTTTGAAAAAATGTGTGGCGATCAGTAACCTCATCCATTTCATTAACTTACCTGTTGTTAACAGTTTTCACCATTTGTTTCATTTTTTTTTTGTAATTTCGTATATGAGCTTGATAGTTCTTATGACTCAATTTTAATAAATGTCAGCTTCGCATTGTGATGTCTGGAATCGGTACCAGATTAATTGTGTGATCGCAACTGCTGTGGATAAAGTCACTTGTGTTGTTTTAGCAGGAGGTGACATCTTCGCTAACATATCGAAAGCCTATTGTTTGAGTTTGCAACAATATAAAAAAGTATGGAAATGTCGTCTTTTGCTTACTTTACTTTGGATATAAAACTCCAAAAACACGTCTATGTAGTTATGACGAAACACATAACAGTTTTTTCCGATGTGTTCGAATGTGTCTCCATATAGACTTGCTGAGGGTTGCTGTTTTGTCGATACTATTGAATACCTCGTTCTCTTATTTCGCTTTTAATAAACCACTCATTGTTTCAATTACCTTTACTGACGCTATTAGCGGTGTTAACAGAAGGATTGCAATTCTCGAAGACAGAGCTGAAATAAGCTGAAAAGTAACTCATGAGCTTCGTGTGTATTTGACGCCTATTCGTCCTCATATGTTATTAAAGTTGGAATTGTCTCTTGCCACATAAAAATGGCCACAATTTTTTTAGGGTAGTTGTTTTATGTGTAGTGGGTGCTGCTCAGGGTTAATATTTCTTTTTTGAGAAATATTAATGTAGCGGCGATAATCCTGTCTCATTAAGTACTTGCATCGATTGCGAAGTGAGGAAAATGATAAATAGTCCATATCAGTTTTAAAACGCTTCCATTTGGAATAATATTTATGTTTTTCCTTAATAGCTTTAATAATAGATGTAGAATAGAAGGGCGGATAATACGAGAGTTCACCATTTATTTATTCCTGGCATTGTTAGATGGTATCTAGTGAGCATAAATTTAATTTCCAATCAACTGCATACGACACGTTTAGTTGTGTGTAATCTGTTTTTCTAAAAGTGTAGATGATACTTTCAGTAATACCAACGCTGATTTATTATTAAGGACATCACATAAAATAATTAATTTTTCATTAACAATCAATAACTTGTAAAAACAAGATTTAGTGCTGCATTTTATAATAGTTTATCGACGATAGCGTTCACAAAATGTACACATTTCTTTCGGAAGAATCAGCATTTAAACGCAATAATAACTGGTTTATAAGATTATTTGCGATATCTCCATTCGAAAAACAAACAATGGCAACAAGAGTACAAGCTGTATTTATTATATTGGTGACATTGGCTATATTGGGCTATGAATTGCAGGGACGAATTGCTATAAACTTTATAATTGCAAGTCAACCAGTGATTATAGTTGGTACATTGAACACAGTAACTGACGCTCTATGTAATATAATATTGACGTTAGTACCATTATATCTAAAGGAGAAGATCAAGGAAGATGTGTTAGAAGAAGTGGAGGACATCGATAAAATATTATCCAAGTACCTTAAGATCAAACGTAGAGTAAATTATTCCTGTATTCACTTCAGTATTTTACATTTGGTGTATTGTTGTTTGATAGTAAATGACGTCATGTATCTCTGGTTTACACCGAAAACAATCTTTTTATGGAAATATTATTTTTCTGATCATTTCTACAGATATCGCTTGAGTGTGCTCGTGATTTATGTTTTCTTTTTGATCAATAGTTTGGAACATCGAATCTCACACATGAACACCATTTTTACTGAGAAACTACAACCAATACTCAATCACAAGCTCAATCCTAACACAACTGATTATTTGAAAATTTTAGTTCAAGATATGTCGGTAGCTCATGCTAAATTTATGAACATTATTCGATACTTCAACGAAATGTTTGGCTGGCAAATGATAACAATCTTTCTCAATTACTTCTTCTTGTTGATGATAGCATTTGAGAGCGCACTGAGAGTAATGACAAGTGAAGAGCCGATGGATTATCATTTACTGCTTTGGATTGCGGTTTCATCAATTTATGCATTGGTATGGAACATTTAAACTTTAATATTAACCGAATTTTTATTGTTAAGTTTCTTAGAAAACTCGTGTTTACTTTTGATTGAAAAAGCTTGTTTGAAATCAGTACTAGACTACAATCGAAATAATTATAATTCTATTACAGGTGGCACTACATTAAAATTTACATTAAAAGGTTTCGAAAAATATATCTCATTCTTTGAAATTTTCAAATTGATGGTCAAGTAGTTCATAACGTATTTCTAAGGAAATCACAAACTCCTTTGTTTGTTCTATTTGTGGTAAAATAGTCAATCATTCAAAGTATGAATGATAGTCTTTTCCAGTGCAAGCATAAGATAGCTGTCGTTTAATTTTAAAAGATTTTAAATGTCATCAAACTTCACTAAGGGATTAATATTTGCCATGTAATTTAATTTTCTACGATTCTATTTCCACAACTTAACTGCCTTGCTTTAATGAGGTAGAAAACAGGAGAAGAAATTCAAATTACTGGGTTAGAGAAAAAATCCGCAGTTAGCCTACCGTTTACTGTAAATTAGTATTTAGTATTAGTATCTCATTTTTCTACTTCTATAAATCTTTTTAGAGGAATATTTAAAAAAAGCTTTTTTGAGAAATATTAATGTAGCGGCGATAATTCTGACTTATTAAGTACTTGCATCGACTGCGAAGTAAGGAAAATGATAAATAGTCCATATCAGCTTTAAAACGTTCCATTTCGAATAATATTTATGTTTTTCCTTAATAGCTTTAATAATAGATGTAGAATACAAAGCCGGATAACATGAGAATTCACAATTTATTTATTCGTGGAATTGTTCGATATCTAGTGAGCTTAAATTTAATTCCCAATCAACTACATACAGAGCAGCGTTTATTCTAGTTGTTTCTAATCTACTGTTCTAAAAGTGTAGATGATACTTTCAGTAATACTAACAGTGATTTATTATTAACGAGATCACATAAAATAATTAATTTTTCATTAACAATCAATAACTTGTAAAAACAAAATCTAGTGCTGCATTTTCTAATAGTTTATCGAAGATAGAGTTCACAAAATGTACACGTTTCTCTCCGAAGAATCAGCATTTAAACGCAATAATAACTGGTTTATAAAATTGTTTGCGATATCTCCATTCGAAAAACAAACAATGGCAACAAGAGTACAAGCTGTATTTATTATATTGGTGACATTGGCTATATTGGGCTATGAATTGCAGGGACGAATTGCTATAAACTTTGTAATCGCAAATCAACCAATGATTATAGTTGGTACATTGAACACAGTAACTGACGCTCTATGTAATATAATATTGTCGTTAGTACCATTATATCTAAACGAGAAGATCAAGGATGATGTGTTAAAAGAAATGGAGGACATCGATAAAATATTATCTAAGTACCTTAAGATCAAACGTGGAATAAATTATTTCTGTATTAGCTTTATTATTTTACATCTGGTGCATTGTTTTTTGATAGTAAATGACGTCCTGATTTACTGGTTTTCACCGAACCAGCCAATAGTGGTTTGTGTATATTATTTGCCGGATCATTTCTATAGATATCGCTTAAGTGTGTTTGTAATTTATGTTTTCTTTTTGATCAATATTTTGCAACATCGAATCTCACGTATAAACACCATTTTTATTGAGAAACTACAACCAGTACTCCATTACAAACTCGGTTCTGAGGCGATTGATTATTTAAAAATTGTAGCTCAAGATATATCGGCAGCTCATGTTAAATTTATAAACATTATTCGATACTTCAACGAAATGTTTGGCTGGCAAATGATAGCAATCTTTCTCAATTACTTCTTCTTGTTGATGATAGCATTTGAGAGCGGACTGAGAGTAATAATGAGTGAGAAGGTGATAAATTATCATTTACTGCTTTGGATTGTACTGTCATCAATGTATGGATTGGTATGAAATATTTAAATTTTAATTTTAATAGAATTTTTAATAGTATGCTTATAAAGCTCAAGTTAATTTTTAATTGAAAAAGCGTCCAAATAATTATAATTGTACTGCCGGAGATATTTCGTCAGGATTTACATTAAAAAAATCTTGTAAATTATCACACACATCAACTTGTTCAACTGCTTGGCCTTTCCTGATTTAAAGAGTGATAATTTATTCCATCTTTCTACGGTTTCATTTCTACGTCAGCAAGCTTCACTGAAGAATAGATTTTGGCCTTGTAATTTCCGCTTGAGGTCAAGGTTGGTATAACTTAACCATCTCATATTAGTGAGGTAGAGCATCGGAAATTCCACCGTTGGGTTTGAGGGAGCCTAATGTCCTTCCGATTATCCGAATTATCGCAGACAGTTTGTGCAAAAATATATACAGGGTGTCTCAGCTGACGCGGTTTCTTTGATAATTTGTTTATTTTACAGTATAGAGAAAACAGTTTCAAATAAAAGTTGTCCCTATTTATACGATGCATAGCTAGAAAATCTTTTGAAATATACAGGATGTCCCAATTATAGAAAAAGCGTATGTTACATTATTACTTTAAATGGATATTATATATTTTTTTAGATTCTACATGACATTTTAAGTAACTTTTATTAAAACATTCCTAGACCTATGAGCTTTTGTTTTCGAGAAAATAAATATTTTATCAAAAATTTTGCAATTGCAGCGCTCTCGTTAATGAGCTGTAGGATCAAAGCTAAAAAGAGTAGAAAATTTTGGTTTGCGCAAATTAATGTCCTCATTATCAAAGATCAAAACTTTGTTTCGAGTCTTGATCGGCACATCATAATAGTACAACTAAGCCTCGTCACCTGTCACGATGATTATAGACATACCAAGAATATCCCTTAGCAAAGATTTTTAGCACCAAATCAAACGTCGTGTCATCTCTCTCTACAGTACCCAAAAACAACAATGTTTCATCACATGCCAATGATCATGCAGAATTGAAAGAATTGCCGGTGGATTTAGGCTTAAGGTACCCTTTATCTTCTGGTGGCCACTCGACTTCATTGAACATTGTCGGCACAGCAGTAATGTTTTCTTGTGTAATCGATGTTTGGTGACGTTCCTGCTCTATCAGCATCCTCCAGAGTGAAATTCCCCCTTGGAATATATTAAGTTACAGAATAATAAATGTGCAGACAAATGTTTCGGTTTTTTATAGCCTCATCAGTATATGATTTGATTAATTCTGCAGTGCCATTTAGGCGTAAGGTCCTTAATAATCTTTAAATAAGACTTGATCTAAAGCTTTGTATATTACTTTTTAAATAAATTTATTTCATATTATAGGAAATTTTAAGTATAGTATAGCACCTGTCGTGACTACACCATTAATAAGTAAGTAACGTTAAATTGACATAATCGCTTCCATGATTACTTTAACTTAATGAGATTGAAAATCAATTCCGTTTAACCAGGCAGAGTATTTATGCGTTATGTTTGGGTGGCAATTATTGATTATAGTTTACAATTACGTCCCCTTATTCTTGGTGAGCTACGAAACAGGTTTAAAAATTTTGAAGTGCCACAGCGAGAATTCCTACTGTCTGGGTTGCTTTTACAATGGTGTATGCTATGATAAAAATGCTAATTTAATGTTTAGTTTAATTTAACATAGAATCGTAATAATATTCTGATTTTGTTACAGGTTGGAGCTGCTTTAGTAACATCCATTTGCGATAAAACCACCAATGAAGCTCGTAAAACCGCCGACCTTGCCTTTTACTACTACTACAATCTAAACATCAGCAAGTACAATCCTGGGCAGGCTTGTTTGGCTAAAAGCTTAACGCTTTTAATCCGCCAAACCAGAAGTAGTTTGACAACTTTTTCAGCAGCTGGGTTCTTCCCAATTGATTATTCCACTTTGTTCTTGCTGATGAATTTGCTAACATCTTACTTAATTGTGTTAATACAGTTTGAATAATTGTAGTTATGAATCAATAAAATATTATCGTAATTAGTGGTATTTATAAGGTGTTTTATTTATTACAATACTTCTCCAATTTCTACTAAAATTGCTGCTTGCTAAACATGATGATCCTATTTTTTATTTGGAGATAAAATAAAAGTGTTAAAGCGGTTTATTTCCTGATATGAATTTGTTGATACAAACTTGTTGAAGTGTTTTTCACAATCACCTAGTTTTTATGAGTCCCGATCTATTCTTAGGAGAGTCCCTATACAGAAAGTATTCTTTATGTAGGTGTCCCAAAAATAGATCGACAAACTTTAGGTGATCATGAAGGACATAAAAAAGCAATTTATGTTAATAAATGTGGCTAGATCTAATACCAAGAGATATGCAATCTGAAAGACTATCAATACAAATTATAGGATTGATAGGTATCAAAATAAAAGCGAAAAGAATCTGGCAAAATACAAATCACAAACAGAGCAAAGCAGCCAAATCAACAGTTGCACCAGTAAGAAGACTACCTACATCATTTGATAAATATCCTCAAAATGGGCTACTAATGGGCTTATAAATTATTATAAATAAAATAGAGTCTGTCTCGCCAAGGACAACAACTACCTGATATGGTCCTTCTTTGTTGGACAAAAGGTCCCTTAGCCCCTTAATCTCCACGTGGTTAACTCTTCAAGCTGAGAGTGGTTGATTTGTTGTAATTGTCTTATGAGGATAAACAATAGACGGGATTAACAATGAAGTGTTTCTTGACGTATACATACCGGGTGTTAGTAAATAAGTGCGACAAACTTCAGGGAGTGATTCTGCATGCAAAAATAATGACAGTTTGCTATATAAACGTCCGTCCGCAAATGCTTAGTTTCAGAGTTATAGGGTGTTAAAGTTTTTCTTAAAAACTGACGATTTATTTATTGCTCTGAAACCGGTCGAGATAGGCAAATGAAATTTGGTAGGTTTTAAGAGATGGTTATTGCGAATTTCTTGGCATCCAATCAAAAATTTTATATTCATCATTGGCGTGCATACGGGTAGTGATCTTAATTTTTTAAAGAAAAAAAATGGTACGCCACTTTTTAGATATTTCAAATTAAAAATCATTTTTGAATTTGCCATTCAATTTGTGATAAAAAATTGTCTTTGATTTTTTTTCGTATGAGGTGCAATCAAACGTTTTTATGCAAAAAAATAAAACTTATCTTAAGGGCGTGTATTTTTCATTTCTTTAATACATTATCTAGTAGGCTACTGTTGACATTCAATATCAATGCATTGTTAAATACAAATATTTTAACGAAGTGTCAAAATAGCAACTCATCATTATTAAGCTTTTAGTTAGCTATAAAATTATTGTTAATAAGTAATTAATTTTTCTTTTATTAAAAATAAATAACTCTGAAAATAAGCATTTGCGGACGGACGTTTATATAGCAAACTGTCATTATTTTTGCATGCAGAATCACCCCCTGAAGTTTGTCGCACTTATTTACTAACACCCTGTATAATTTGTATTTTTATACACCCGTCAAATGCAAGCAAATATTTTATCTAAAAAGATAAGCGTCTCGGCAAGGATTCGAACCATGAACCTTCCGTTCACCGGACGGACGTGCTAACCAATTGCACCACCGGAGACATAGTTCGAATACGCTTATCTTTTTAGATAAAATATTTGCTTGCATTTGACGGCTGTAGAAAAATACAAATTAACTGTAGACGATGCTGATGTTAAGAAGATAGGTGGTGGTTCTATCTAATTTAAAATCATACCACCATCAATGGCAGATGTTCACCTTGACGTGGGGGGTGATCAGGCTTAAGGTCCGTTACCTCGCTCACATGTGAACCTACGTATCTGTTAATTCTTTCCATCGTCTTGTTTAAGAGCTGGATCAGGAAGTTCTTGATGGGGAGTACGTTGAGGTCCTTCCGTAGCTGACGGTTGCGTATAAACCACGTGGCGTCAACAATCAGACGAAGTCGATTCTACGACGTCCCACGTGAGTATTGGCCATGTTAGATAATGACAGGGAACCATACGTGATTATGGGTCTTAGAAAAGAGAAGTAAACGATCAGGTTGGTTTTCATCAACAGAAAACTTTTACGAAGCGGATACACTACTGACCTAGCGGAGTTAAATTTGGTAATCGTTCCAGTAACATGTTAGCGCAGTGTAAGTCGAATCCATTGATTGATGTTCAACTTTCACTTAGAAGCAATATACAACGCAGTGTCTTCGGCGTAGATTGCAATTTCCACCATTGGCATTCTTGGTAGGTCGACTATGTAAATTACAAATAAAGTGAGTCCCAACAATTACCCCTGTAGGATATTCGCCGCCAAAAGCTCAACCACCAATTTCACTAATCCAATGCTTACAAATTCGAACCGATCTAATAAAGTAAGGTGCATGCCAAGAGGGCTCTGTTCAAATTGTTTTTGATTTGAAGATATCTTTTGACACGTGTAAATGGTAGACAGTTTTTATAAATCTTAATTATTCTGCTTTCCCTGTATGGAATCTATCAAATTTTGGTCTTATTGGAAAGGATTTTCCTTGACCTTAGTTAGTGATTCAAATTGTTTAATATTGTGATTTTTAAAACGAACAGCACGTGAATTGAAAGCTTAGGATGATAGTGAAATAGTGAATATGTTCAGAACTATTATATTAACGAGATTTCGAACTATTTTAATTAATTTAATTAATGTTTTGAAACACACATATAAAAATAATAGTAAACTCCGTTGATTAAAAAATGAAATTCGTTTAAATTATAATAAATATCGTTCTGACAATGCATTACTTAATCTGTTATAAAAGCATTTCCTCATTTAGTTAAGCAACTTGACAAATCAATAATAGTTCACTCTGAACGAAACTGTTTATAGTGCAGGTTGTTTTAAATAAGATAACCATGACCAAGTCTCAAAGTCGATTATCAAAATTTAAATGTTCAATTAGATTTATAAAACTTTTTGCTATGTCTCCAATGGAAAAGATTACTACAGCATCAAGAATTTACGCAATATTCATATTATTTATATCATTATTTACGTATGGATACGAGATGCAAGGTCGAGTTGCTGCAAACTTTTACCAACAAATAAGACCAACTACCAGAACGAAAGTGATCGGTACTATTAATACTACCATACTTGTAATTTGTAATGTAATCATAACATTGGTTCCGATTTGCTCGATTGACAAGATTAGACTTGATTTACTAAAAGAGCTGGATAATATTGATAATATCTTCACCAGACAGACCCAATCAAAAACTTTCACAAAATGGTTCTACTTACACGTCGCAATTTTAAATTTATATTACTTTGGATTGCTATTAGAAGCTATAATTATGTGGTTTTTCATCAATGGAGAGAATACTAGTTTATTCCTGCTATATTATGCCGATGACATATTCAGATATCGTATCAGTATGTTCCTGCTGTATGTGTACTATTTTTTAAGAAATTTATGCAACAAGGTAGTTAGTGTTAATTCAGTGTTAAGAAATGCATTTGAAAATGTTTCTCTGGAGGATCAAGATATTGAGGAAATTATTTCTAACCTGCAAAAAATTATCAACAATGTGTCAGAATTTCAAAGTAGCTTTAAACAAATTATTGACGATTTTAATTGTTTATTTGGTTGGCAATTATTCTCCGTTCTTCTCAATTATATTGTTTTCTTCGCTGTAGTCTACGAAATGGCATTGCATTTAATAGTGTATACGACTGTAACCTGGCATATGTTACTATGGGCTATCGCATGCTTGATTTACGCATTGGTATGTATTGTATTGGTCAAGCTATTAAATTAAGTTAATTAGTAAGTTCTTTATTTGTATGATAACGATATTATTGTGATCATACTCAGATTAAACATTGTGATAATAAATCTTATACTATTTGACCTTAGTGATGTCAGGTAGTCGTAAATTTTAATCACTTATTCTTCCTTGATCAGTACTTTTGTTTGATTCCATGTTTTTGCCCTCTTTTCAATGATGCGTTTCATATCAATGATGATCTTTCGTTTTTATATTCATTTCATTTCTTTTTCTCACATGATTTGCACCAGTATAGTATGTTGATACTGATCGGTACACTGACTCACATACATAAACAGTTTGAAGTGGTAATTGAAGACCACCAAACATGGTAGTCTGCTGTAGCTCAACAGAAGACACCTCAGCACTATCACAATATTTCAAAAATAATGAAAGTTTTACAAAATATGGTCAAAATAATGTTTTAACCTCGTCAACTGTGAAAAGATTAATTGAAAAATTCAGGGAGACGGGATCAGTTAAAGACGTTAAACACACCGATCGTGCAGAAGCAAGCCCTTTAAATGTCAATATCGAAGCAGTGCATGAGAGTGTTGGTGAAAACCCAGGAACATTAATTCGGCGTCGTGGTTAAGAAGTGCACATTTCAAGAAGCTCTTTACAGCGTATACTCACAAAAGATCTGTGTCTCCATGCTTATAAAATTCAATTAACACAACAACTAAAGCTTAATGACCACGAACAGCGAAGAGAGTTCGTGGAATGGATTATTGAACATCAAGAAGTGGATGCTGAATTTTGGGCGGATTTTGTGCTGAAGGCATCATTGGACCATCTAGCAGTAACTGTTACTGATGCTCGATATCGCGACATGATAACACAGTTCTTTCTGCCGAAATTAGATGCTATTGATGTGGCCAATATGTAGTTTCAACAAGACGGTGCCACATGCCACACAGCCAGCAAAACAATTCAATTACTCCATGAGACATTTCCTGGTCGTGTACTCTCTCGTTTCGGTGATCAGAATTGGCACCCTAGATGGTGTGATTTAACACCATTAGATTTCCTCTTATGGGGTTATTTGAAGTCAAAGGTCTATGTCAACAAGCCCACAACCACCCGTGCATTAGAAGAGGAAATTAAACACTGCATCAACGAAATTCGGCCACAATTATGTGTGATTTGATGTGTTATTCCATGTACTTTACTACTACCCTATCCTACGAGTATGTATTTTATGATTCAATGAAAAAATAACAATCTAAAGACTAAAAACTGTTTTTTTCTATTTAATTCAAACCTTGCGTTAATTTTGGGACACCCTGTACTTTTCGTTTGACAACTGGACGGTGACTTCTTTGGCTGTAAGAATAAGAAGATGTTTTAGTTTGACGGTTTTATTTAAATATTTTTGATCAAGGCCACGTTTCGTTTTATCTACGATTGCAAATATATTAGTCATTCAGTGTTTTTGACTTTAACACATTCATGGTGAACATGAAGTATGCTCTTCATAGATTGTGCATACACAGAGAGTTACAGTGACTATTGAGGTTATGTGAAGCTTAGTTCGAAAATTAGCCATTTAAAAAATGAGGAAAATACTCTAATTACATCATATATACGAGGGAGCGTTTTTATATTCGCGGAATGAGCGGGTTGTAGGGGTGATTAGGCGCATTGGGGGCGTGGCCTTTGCAGCGACTCATAATTAGTATTAGTATACGAAGTTTCATTGTTGTTAGACAGTTAGTCTTTGATCTATCGTCAGCCAAGTAACATAAACCAAGTAACCAACCAAGTAACAACAGCGCGTAAAACTTGGGTTCATCATTGTGAACCTGAGTCCAAACAAGACTCCATGCAGTGGCATAAAAAGGGCACAGCACCTCCCAAGAAATTTAAAGTGTCACAATCAGCTGGGAAACTCATGGCAACGGTATTTTGGGACTCGGAAGGAATATTGTTGATTGATTATAAAGATAAAAGTGTTTCTATAACCGGAGAATATTACGCTTCAATATTAGAGCGACTAAAAGAAGCCATTAAAGAGAAAAGACGGGGAAAATTGACGAAAGGTGTGCTGCTTTTGCACGGCAACGCGCCCGTCCACAAGAGCCGCGTTGCGTTAGCTGCCCTGCATAAGGTGGGCTTCGAAATTATGAATCACCCACCCTACAGCCCAGACCTGGCCCCGAGTGATTATTACCTGTTTCCGAAAATGAAGAAAGAGCTGTGGGGTAAAAAATTTACTGCCGATGATGAGGTCAAGGAGGCAGTTTCGGCGTATTTTGCAGATAAAGTGAAATCATTTTTTTTATGAGGGTATAAATAAATTAATTAAAAGATGTGAAAAATGTATCCGTCTTGCAGGTGAATATATTGAAAAAGAAAAATAATTTGGTTTTTTATTTCCACCCCTTATCCCCCATTCCGCGAATATAAAATCGCTCCCTCGTAGTTTGAAATTTTATACAAATATTATTTAATTTTATTTAATTGTATGTCATTATAAGTCAATGTCTGCTAAATAGCCATACAGGTAAAATTTAGTACAATAAATAAGATTCTCTGATTCCTATTAATATTTTTAATACATTAAAAGGAAGGATAGTAATTTCAATGCCACAATCTAGTTTTCAACTTCTGCTTTTCAACATTAACTTTGTGCTTTCAGTTCTTGACTTCAATCCAGATTAACGAGTCTATATAAATGTCACTATCACTTTTCGTACTTTGTTCTTGTTGTTGATCTTTTCCTGTTTAGATATGATATACCTGAGTTTTCTTTGTTTTCTTTTCAATCAATGTTTAAATAAGCAGATTTTCTTCTTTTATTAATGTGTAATTTGTCTTTAGCTATTGATTCCAAGTTCTTCAATTAAAACGAGAAAATACGGTTGGATTAACTAACTATAACTGTTCGTCTTTTCGAATTTCTGCCTCTAATTTGAAAGTTTCCTGACTACGCAAGTATTCAAGTTAATTCATTCAATGATTCTGTGGTAGATACGCCAAAGATTGTTATCGATGGTTTTGCTACAAAATGTTACTGTTAGCTGGCAGCTCTTTTCATTTTCGGAAAGAGGTAATAATCACTCGGGGCCAGGTCTGGGCTGTAGTGTGGGTGATTCAGAATTTCGAAGCCCACATTATGCAGGACAGCTAACGCAACGCGGCTCTTGTGGACGGGCGCGTTGTCGTGCAAAAGCAGCACACCTTTCGTCAATCTGCCCCGTCATTTCTCTTTAATGGCTTCGTTTAGTCGCTCTAATATTGAAGCGTAATATTCTCCGGTTATAGAAACACCTTTATCTTTATAATCAATCAACAATATTCCTTCCGAGTCCCAAAATACCGTTGCCATGAGTTTCCCAGTTGATTGTGACACTTTAAATTTCTTGGGAGGTGCTGTGCCCTTTTTATGCCACTGCATGGACTCTTGTTTGGACTCAGGTTCATAATGAGGAACCCAAGTTTCGTCTCCAGTAACAATTCGACTCAATACACTATCCTTGTCTCCAAAACTGCACGCGAACACTCTACGCGCTGTTGTTTTTGCGGTGGCGTGAGCATTCTCGGCACCCATCTTGCGCTGACCTTAGACATGCCGAGATGATCGTGTAGGATTTTAAAAATTGTTGTATCGGATACTCCAACCATTTCTGCGAGTTGTTTCTTCTTTAGTTGAGCATCTTCGAGTACAATTTTTTCAATTTTTTGGATAAGTGCTGGCGTGGTCACCTCAATGCTCCTGCACGGCCTCGGGTCGTCTTCAAGGGATTCCCTTCCTTGTTTAAATAAACTATGCCACTTGTGCACCATGGCTTTTCCTGGACAAGAGTCGCCGTAAACCAATGACATCTCATTCATTATGGTCGCGACTGATTTTCCTTGCCTTCACTCCTGATTATGTTAATTGGTTGACGATAGCTCAAAGACTAACCGTCTAATAACAATGAAACTTCGTATTTATACCAATTATGAGTCGCTGCACAGGCCACGTCCCCAATGCGCCTAATCACCCCCCTACAACGCGCTCATTCCGCGAATATAAAAACGCTGCCTCGTATCTTCAGCAATCAATTCTTTCCATATACAATATAATTCATTCTTCACTACTCTCTATTCATTGTGCCATTTTGTTGATCTGTCTTATGATATTTGCTTCCTTTAATAAAAAAAATGCAGATTTGATAAGGGAAAGTTAGGATTCTGATACACGTCCTAGAATTGAAATAATTTCGTGCAGAAAAATAGATAATCCAGACCATGTAGTGGTTTGGATATTATTCCAAATTGTTGTTTTGATAAATTGTGATGATAAATTTGAATTAATTATTTTCAAAGAGAACAAATTGTCAACTGGTAATTATGTAGGACTATTCCATTACGAATGCATCTCTTTCATTTACTAAAGTGACATGAATAATCGATAAACGTATATATAGTGCTTAAATTGCTTATAGCATCATTGTTTATTACGAGCTTGTTCCAGACTAAAGCTAAGCAGGACTAAAGCTAGCATAATGCGGTTCATAAAACTTTTTGGTGTGTCTCCTATCGAAGAAAGCACAATAGTATCAAAGATTTACGCTACATTCATCTTAGCCCTGATATTATTTACGTACGAATATGAAATACATGGCAGAATCATCACTAACTTTAACCACAAATTAGACGTAAGCAACAGATCAATATTTATGGGTTTTATCAATACTACAACTGCGGTTGCTGCCAATTTAATTATAACATTGGTCCCAATTTTCTTCGATGGCAAACTCCGAACTAGATTATTGCAGGAGATCGATAATATTGATGAAATTCTAACCAAACATATCCAGATTAAATCTTATTTGAAAACGTTCTATCTATACAATGCAGTTCTACATTTGTATTATTTTGGTTTGCTAGTCAATGATTTTATTATGTGGTTTTTCGTAACGAAAGCAAGTACTGACTTATTTACTTTCTATTGTTGGGATGACCTGTTTAGATATCGCATAAGCGTTCTGGTGTTGTATATTTACTATTTTGTAAATGAGTTGCATGAGAAAGTGAGCGTTATCAATAATATAATAAAAGATGTTTTTAAAAATATTCGCCCAGAAGAACTAAATAGTTCGGAAAATATTTTAAAATTGAAGAATACCATTGCAGATGTATCAGAGTTTCATGCCAGTTTTATGCAAATCCTTAATGATTTTAGTAGCTTATTTGGCTGGCAAATACTTTTCATTTTACTCAATTATATCGTTTTCTTCATGATGTCGTATGAAATGGGATTGCGTATGGTCGCTTACTGGGCTGACAATGTAACTTACCAGTTATCCGCATGGATTATAGCCGGCATGATGTATGGGTTGGTATGTATTATTTATATAATATCTTTAACATTTTCTAAATAACCGTGTTCTATAAAATTTCCTACAAGTTTACATACTTCTCTTGTGAAGTATAGGTATACGAAAAAGAAGACGACAAAATTGTTAGCGACCACAAGATAGATATCTATTGCTAAGTTGGAAAATTAGTTTTCGAAACGCTGAATGATAACTACTGCACTTAGGATTACAAGTTCTTCAATCTCTTTTGTCCGTGTTATGAACGGATCCAACAGGACTCTCTCTTGAATTCACTTCTCGTAAATCGCCATTACTATACGTACTAACTGTCAAATAACTGCCATTTCTTTTGCATTATGCTATTAAATTTGAAGTGCAGGTGACGTTCTTTTTTGATGAACAATAACTTCTAAATTTAGCCTTATTACCTTAATACAGCGTTTTACTTTTATTCACAACGAATTAAACAGCATTGAAAATGACCTGGTACCTCCTATAAATTGTGAATAGCCCTGCCTGCAAGCTGGCGCTTCATAATGGCCAACACGTTGTCGATGGAGTTTGCGTTGGGAGATTGGGAGAGCCAATTCATGGTGACAATAATATCATTCTCCTGCGGTGCTTCTGGTCATTGTCCTTTTGAAAGACCTCATTTTTATTATGGGTTCCAAACATCTTATTGACTGACTTTAAAACGCCAGGCTCTACGAATGTAGGTTCTGTATGAAGAGCTCCAAGTATCCAAATCAAAAAAAAAAAACAAATTTTAGTTCCTTTTGTACACTTTCAGAACGTCGGTATCCACTTAAACCTACAAACTATAGCATTAAGCAACCATCAACGTGAAATAGCAATACTTTGTTTTCGCATCCGGTTGATGAATCAGAGATTTATTGTCGAAGCAGCTACAAAGCCGTCTGCGGGGCTTGATGACGTTCCCTGTAATACCTTAAGACATGTTGTGATGCTCATAACTGGTCCTTTAACTTCTTTGGTTAATTTATCTTTCGAAAGCGGACCTAAACCAGGCTAAACTGGTGCCAATCTACAAAAGGGGGGATCGTGCAGACGTGACTAACTATAGACCTGTGTCAATATTACCGGCCTTCTCTAAGATATTCGAAAAAGCATTTTATTTACGATTGTATAATCACCTAAACGAATACTCATTGTTTGGAAATAGTCAAAAACACTCGGTAGAGGCAATAATGTTTGATTTGTCTCGCGCGTTTGATTCGATCGATCATGACTTGTTATTGAATAAAGTCGTCTCTGCAGGATCGAATGTAAGTTGTAGGAATTACAAGGAGTAACTCTAGATGCTTTTCTAAACACGTAACTGCAAGGATAGGTATTCCCCAAGGCTCGATTTTGGGACCGTTGTTGTTTTTGATTTATGCTAACGATTTATCAGAAAACATTAGCGCGCTTCTTGTATATGTCAGTATGCAGATGACACATCCGCAGTAATAACTTCCGAGAAGTTGAGTGAGATGTCGAACCAAGAAAATAATTGCGCAAAAAGTATGTTGTCGTGGACTAACAACAATGGATTATAATTGAATGTACTCTACCGGCCATAAGTTTGGAAACACCCTTCTCTGAAAAGAAGGAAATAATGAATTTGCATAATAGTTTTACGATTGGGGTCTTAATCCGATCGGTAATAAACCCACACAATGGATTTAAGAAGAGCGGTATTCATTTATTGAGATAAGGGCCGGTTTGTTTATACCTCCAATAAACATTCCGGGCACATAATCCCTCGAGCACAAGTGTTTAAACGGAAATATAATATTTTAGTTTAGTTGTTGCAGTCAATCCGAATTAGACGTGTTATTCAGTGTGTACGCATAATAAAAATGGCTAAAACAAAACAAATCAGTTTAGAAAAGCGAATAACAATTATTGCTTTCCGTAAAATGGGTGATTCTGTGAGAAACATCGCGAAAGCAGTTGGTGTATCAATCAAGGGAGTGCACGCCACTATAAAAAGATATAAAGATACGAGAGAATATAAAGACCGACAACGGACAGGAAGGCCTAAGGCAACAACTTCTGCGGAAGATCAAAGCATCGTACTAATCTCAAAACGAAATAGGCATAAACTGCACCAGAAGTTCGATCACAATTTAATAGCAACCGAAATCGTTCAGTATCAGTAACAACCGTCAAGAGGCGACTTAGAGCAGCCGGCCTTATGGGACGAGTTTCCGTCAGAAAGCCATTATTAAGGCAACAAAATCGTCGAAAACGATTACAGTGGGCGAAAGCACATAAAGATTGGACACTTGAAGATTGGGCCAAGGTTTTATGGACGGATGAGTCCAAATATGAAGTATTCGGATCCAGACGAAGAATATTTGTGCGCCGCTCTACGACAGAGAGATTGACGCCCCAGTGTGTAGTGCCCACTGTGAAACACGGGGGTGGTTCGGTTATGATTGGGGAGGGGTGTTTCGCAATGCGTGGTGTTGGAGATCTAGTACAAATCCGCGGAATTTTGAAAAAAGAAGGCTACCGAGACATATTGGAAAATAACATGCTGCCGTCTGGGTTAAGGGTGGTTGGAGAACCGTTCGTTTTGATGCAAGATAACGATCCAAAACATAGTTCTAAGTTATGTCGAGGATATGTGCAGGAACTCGAGGATCGTGGTGTTTTAAAAAATATGGTCTGGCCTCCGCAATCGCCAGATCTTAATCCGATAGAGCTTTTATGGAACGGCCTTAAACTGGTGCCAATCTAAGATATTCGCTTGATCGGATTATTCGGGAAAGCTGTCCAAGCTCTGAAAAACACTTATGGACGCTTCTGCATGATGCCTGGAGTCATCTACAATCTGAAACTCTTACAAAATTAGTATCTCACATGCCCCGATTGTGCCAAGCTGTTATTAAAGCGAACGGAGGATACTTCGATGAAGACAGTGTGAACACAAACAAATTTTTTTGTATCGATTATAAACAGTTTGTTACATTACTTGTTCTGCAATTAATAAAGACTATTTTAGGTAACGTCTGATATTTGTATTTCCCCAGATAACATAAAAATTATCAGAATATTTTAGTTGTTTCAAATTGTATAGAGGTGTTTCCAAACTTATGGCCGGTAGTGTAGCTAAAACTAACTTACTTCAATTTAATACGATACGAGAATCGGACAACTCCGTGTTAGTCAGGTTATGTGGGAAGTCAATTGTACAAAATGGAACAGCAAAATTTTTAGGCTGTATGTTAGATGCTAGACTGTCATGGCAACCGCACATAGCAGATTTGTGTAAGAAGCTGGGGTCCTCCCAGTACGCCTTAAGAACCCTAAATCAAAATATGAATCGAGAATCGATGCTCATGTTTTACCGAGGATGCATCGAGTCATTTATGAGATTTGGGCTGAATTTGTTGAAAACTAATCAAACTTACTCCAACTTTCAGAATAAATAAATATCAACTTTGAAAACGACTTATTCAAAACCAAAAAAAAAACCTACAACAGGAGCTCATGGTATATTGTTGGAATTCACCCTGCAAATGAATACGATGAAAACAGATCAAGCGGATCACGTGGTTTCGACCTACTAGATCTCGTCAGGGTGAATGATAATCCACGAATTGTGCGAGTTAGACCAGCATCTGCTGTACCGACTTGTGTTGTGTAGTGCCTTGCAGTGTGTTACTTCCTACACTGTCCATTAGAGGGCATTGGGTTTGAATTAGTCAATTGTAGGAGTTATTATACAGTTAAAATTGTGATGCGAAAGGCGATGAAATTAGCTCTTACATTCTATTTTCATTGCATTCATTCGCAGGGTGAATCCCAACAATATACCATGAGCGCCTATTATAAGGATATGAAGCAACAATTGAACTGATATATCCTTGAAACCCGTTCTAAGAAAAATATTGAAAATTAAATAAAATTAAAATCACAGCTCTTTCTTTTTGAACTACGATGTATACAAACAAAGCACTTCCTTATTACCTTATTTTTATTTAATAAGGTAGTATTTTATATGCAATCGATAAACTTTACAATCTGAAGTAGGAGTAGGGAAGGGTAGTGGAATGGCTCCCAGTTTATAGCAGAAACTGAAAGTATGAGCATGTTTCAACCTAAGTCGTCCAAATTAAAAATCACAAATTGGTTTATACAAGTTTTGGCAGTATCTCCTCTCGAGACTGGTACGGCAGCTTCCAAAGTTTACGCCATATTTGTTTTGATTCTGACAGCATTGATCTACATATTTGAAATATGGGGTAGAATAGCGACTAAATTTATTCATGAATTAAGATCAAGCAACAGGACAATATTTCTTGGTATTGCTAACACTACGATTGTTGCTACTTCCAACGCAATTATAACTATAATTACGATCTGTTTGAGTAGCATCTTCAGAACTAATTTACAAATAGAAATAGATAATATCGATTGCATCTTGCGCCAATATGTTAAAGTCAAAACCTACACGAAACGATTCTATTTACACTTAACGATTTTGCACTTATATTATTTTGGTTTGATACTGGATGATGTTATTATATGGCTTGTTGCAAAAAACACCCATTTATTGACATTTTATTGCTTTGATGATATTTATAGATATCGCATTAGTATTCTAGTGCTGTATATCTATTATTTTGTGATGGAGTTATGTGAGAAGATGAGATCTATCAACGATGTTTTGATAGATGCTTTTGAACATATTCTTCCAGAAGACTTGAAAATTGCAGAAGTAATTTCTAATTTGGAAAAGATTTGTGAAGAAGCATCATCATTCCATATTAGTTTTAAACAAATTGTCGATAATTTCAACAGGTTATTCGGTTGGCAACTGCTTTTTATACTTCTCAATTATATTTTTTTATTTATAATGACGTATGAAATGGGATTGCGTGTAATGACATATAAAGCTGAAGATGTAACCTATCATATGTCAATATGGATAGTTGCCTGTATGATTTATGCATCGGTATGTAATCATATGTAAATATTGTGTTATAGTTGTAAGTGTAACATTTTTATAAATGACAATGTGTAAGAGCAGAAATAATCGTTAGAAAAAAAAACCCGTGGACGAAAAATTGAGCTTTGGTGGTGGGATATCTAGAAAGCACTTAGGCCCTGCTCACTGATCTTATAGGACTCCTATGGAAAAACACAATATAGGGTCCTGTTGATGTATTTTGTACTATTGTAGTGATCGATAAACTACCATGAACCTTAGGTTACTTGAATATTCTGGATCTTGATTAAAAAAAACTGAGATATAACAGAACCAAACGAAAACAACCAGGAACACGGCTAACATCAATAAATTTATTGCAAAGTTATCGAAAGTTCTCAAGGCTTGCAGACTAGTTTTAAAAGCAGCTTATCTAGCCGTCAACCAGACAAGATGCTTCTAAAATCTGCTCAAAACTAGTCCCCAACCAGGCAAGCTATATTCAAAACCATCCTTCAAACCTTGAGGATTTTCAAACATTATTGTGATTGTATAATTGCTTGTTATCGATGGGTAAGGCTTAAAGTGCTTGCAGGTTGCCCTCATCGCAAAAATGATTTTTCGTTCTTATTTTATTTCTCATAAGAAATTCAAAAATTATTATTTCTATAAATTCTATAAGTTCTTTTATAATTTTAGTATTTTACGGGAAATCATAATTGCAACATACGAGTATTAAAAATTAATAAATCAAAATTATTTTTAACTGTTAAGACAAGAGATTGTTCTTTTAAAAGCACTGCTTCTTTTGGGATATTAAGCAATTCCGTAAATAAAATTTTAGTTTAGTAAAAGATACTTTGCTCACTTTGAATTTCAGAAATCGAATTTGTATTGGAATTCTACAGACTGTAAGAGAAGTCAGAGTCACTAGCTGTGCCAGCTCAATTATGTGATACTAATTGTATTACGCGATTATTGATGACAATACTGGGAATTAAAAGGATAAATTTGTATGCAAAACAAACAGATTTTATATTAGAAAAAGTCATTGTTTCATCCCAGACTATAGAGAAGATTGCTTCAAAACTTTGTTTGATAATAACCTGATTTGCGTGATTAGAAAAATACTTTTCAACTTCATTATCCCAGTTATATTCAAGTACTCGGAATACTGTCTTTTCTATTACCTGAAGTTCATATGTGTTCTTGCTAGGAAGCCTGTACAAGATAATGTCCTGATGATTAGCGATCTCGACCATCGAGTGGTCTAAATGACTTTTCGCTGCATCAAATATTATTAGACAAATCCAAAAACCTCAAATTTGGCCAAGATCTTTAATCTAAACAGAAAATGTTTAGATGTTCATACTGCCTTTTGCTGTCTTATGCGTATCTAACCTTGATGTTAATCCGAAGTCAAGTTCGTCAACTGGCACATCTTTTTCTTCTTGGCCAGCATAAATTTTAAATTTATGGCAAATCCTGAAATGCCTGACAAAACGAAGAATTTGAATCCCCATTTGTGGGGTTTCATTGACATACGAGTATATTGTTTAATCGCTTACGTTGGTGGAACACATTTGCTCGTCTATACATACATTTTCCTCTAATGCAACCGAAGAAAATTTATTGTTCAGAAAATCAACAATAGGTCTAATTTTGTGAAGCCTATCATGTCCTGGCTGATCACGGAGTATAAAAGAGTCGTTATTGTTGAATTGTTATGAACCTTCTTATCGTCTCGAATTTGTTGATTGACATCACATCAGCTACTGGTGCAAATCTTAGTTCATTACTCCACATTGACCTCGTATTAGGCATGCTTACCAATGAAGTACATATACAACCTTGTATAAATATGCCAAAAAACTGTACTTTATAGTTCGATGTTTCCGCCCGCTTTTTGGTCGATTTGTTGGATCTCTATTCATATCGTTGCAAGGTGGTACGAACCGCACATCGCGAATGCTTCATTATTCTTCTACAATTTTTGTTATCAACTCACTTGAGAAAAAGTAGTTGAAGAATTGCAACGGTCCTACCAAAGCTAAAATTTCTTCAGTAACTTCTATATCTCCATGGAAACGTAGCTGATTATCATTTAAAATCAAAGACTTATAGCATATCCTTCTTTAGGGCTACCTTACTTCGTTTCAATGGCAAGAAAGAAGAGATAGGGAAGTTATCTTCTTCGAATGCATGATGTTGCCAATCGGCAACAAAACAAAATTCAATTTTTTTCAATAATAAATACCAATATACAAGATTACACAACCTGCTCAAAAAATACATACCTTTCTGACGTAAAAAGACAATTTTCATGAAATGAAATACTTTCCTCAACCAAACTATAATTAATAGTAAAGTCAATATAATCAAGTTGCTCGGCGGTTATCTGTGAACTGAAAAGTGTCAAGAATACACTGACATGACCGCCACCTACCAAAAAATACTTGTATTATATAACAGTCAAGCTGTACATAGCCGAACAGATACTTCAAGCAACAAAACGATATTTGCTCTAGTGTGAGTTTGAATGGTATATTAGGCAGTGTGTTGCCGAAAAACAGCAATATGCATTTAAGGCTTAATCTTTTTCTTAGACTTTTTCATCACACAACATTCTAGGTTCACTCAGGCTGCTTAATAATGTTCATATTTCTCATACTGTGCTTTAAATTTGTAAAAGAATCTTTGCTTGATTTTAGTTCTAGGCACTTCTAGGTCTGAATCATTTGAATTCATTCTTTTTTGAGCTGTTGTCTTTCGCCATCAACAAAATTTCTTCTGTTCCTTTCCTTATAAATCTTATAAATCTTCTAAGCATTCTTGTTGATATCTTGTACGTATCACTTGCTTTTTTGACTGATATCGCCCATATTCAAACTGTCTTTACTCGAAGTACCACGCAAACCTCTACACTGATAAGGTCACAGTTCTGTTATCTGTAAAAATGCTGCTATTGTTAAATCAAAAAAAAAATCTACGTTACATATTAATATCATCACACGCAGTGAATGGGCCATTAGCATATTACTTTAAAAAAAACATCTTGAAATGTTTAATAAAATAATAATAAGATGAATTAATTTCTAAAGGTCTTTAAATATGTAAACCGCAAAACAGAAACTAAATTAGTCTATCATTAAATAAAAACTGCACTTCTTGAACTGCGAATGAATGCAATGAAAATAGATCAAGCATTGGAAGCGGATCACGTGGTTTCGACCTTCTAGACCACGTCAGCGCAACTACGAATGCAAGATCTAACTTCATCGCCCTTCACATCACAACTTTAACTGTATATGTACTTGTCCGACAATTGACTAATTCCCACCCCATTGCCCTCTAGTAGCCAGGGTGGGAACACAAGTCGGTACAACAAATACTGATCAAGCTCGCACAATTCGTGGATTGTGATTCCTTTTTACTATGTTGAAGTCTTCCGGGTGTTGTTGCGTAGACCGGAAGACTTCAACACAGTAAACAACACTCGTGAAAATCTACGATTTTTCGAAAGGTTTCTAAAGACCTTAGAAACCTTCTGAAGGAGCATGATCAGCGAAACGTCAAGTGCAAACTTATTTACGCCACAACACTTGCTAAACTACTTAAAAACTTTATACAGCTTTAAATTGGTGCAGCCATATTAGCTGCAGTTAAATATAGCAATAATATACATTTAATGAAAGTGTTTATTATTTTTTTACAGGTTGGTGCCGTATTAATTACTTCAATTTGCGATAAAACTTCAAAAGAAGCTCGCAGAACTGCTGATCTGGTCTATTTCTACTATTACAATTTGAATATCAGCGAATGTAACATTGGACAAGCTGTTCTTGCTAGAGATATGTTAGCATTGATCAGACAAACCAGATGTAGTATAACTACATTTTCCGCCGCCGGATTTTTTCCTATCGACTATTCTACTTTATTTCTTTTAATGAATTTGTTAACTTCTTATTTAATTGTATTAATACAGTTTGAGTAGTAGTATTATAGTGTTGGAAAATTATGTAATAAATGTTCCACTATTTTTTTGTAATTTTATTAAACTTTCTTTATATTATACCACAGCTTCTTCTTACATTGCTTTTATATAGACCTGGCAAACAAAAAATAAATTACATACTTGTAACAATAATGGAATTAAACATCATATAATGTGATATTAGAAATCAATACTTTGTTTCAGTTAATTGAATTCTACGCGTTTGATCTGATCATACGTTATTCGTTATTGACAATGCAAACATTTCACCAACATTTATTCCAATTGAAATATTCAAGATGGGTTATCAAATTCTTCGCCATCTATCCTTTGGAAAAAACTACTTTAGCATATAAAATCTATGCAATATTGGTGGCTATAACAGTAGTATTACCATTCTGCTTACAAATTTATATAAGATCGTTACTGCTAGATAAATATTATCATGCCATAAAAGTTACATGGTCAGGACTTGTAATCAGTACAATGAATATGGTTACAGACCATCTTTGTAACATCATAATAACATTACCAGTTATATTTTTTTATGAGAATTTCAAACAAACAGTTCGGGAGAATTTCAACGCAATGGGTCTAATTTTGGCTAAATATGCCCCGAACAACGTTCAATCTAAGCCTTCTTATTTTAATTTAATGGTTATTAACTATTTCGTGTATTTATTTTGGACATTAAATGATATTTGGTTGTGGTTTAATATTGACACATTTCAATATTTAATCAGTTTCCATGTATTAGACCAGTTTTGTAGATTTAGAATCAATGTGTTGGTTGTTTGTATTTATTATGTTCTACGAGAGTTAAAACACAAAATAATCTTGATAAATAATGTATTACGAGATGGTTTTATAGCTTATTCTGCCGAAAAATTTCTTGTCCCAGAGGAACAAATATCTCAATTAAGGAATATTATAGCTGATGTTTCTGAATTGCACGCGAGATTTACATTTATGGTTAAATATTTTAACGCCTTATTTGGATGGCAGATATTATTTATTCTTCTCAATTATATAATGCTCCTTATAACCGCTTACGAAAGTGGTTTGCAGTTAGCTCTAGTGGAATACGGTTCTGATGGTGGCCATATCACTATATGGTTAATTAGTTCAACGCTATGTGCATTGGTATATTAAAGATTTATTAATTTGTATTTTAGATAAAATTGCTTTAAACATGTTTATTACAGGTTGGTGCTGTATTGATTATTTCAATATGTGACCGAACTTCGAAGGAAGCACGTCGAACAGTGGACTTATTGTATTCATATTATTACAATTTAAATATAAGCGAAAGTAATGATTATCAAGTTTTGCTAGCTAGAGATGTCTTAGCGGTAATTCGACAGACTGGAAGTAGTCAGACTGTATTATCTGCAGCAGGATTTTTTCCCATCGATTATTCTACTTTGTTTCTCTTAATGAATCTATTGATTTCTTATTTGATTGTTTTAGTGCAATTTAAATAATTAAAATATAATATTTTGAACTAGTGACAAACTTTGTTCTATTATTTATTGTACAATCGCTTCTGTGTTGGTCTTTAGTACCTATATTTACCAGTTCACAATTAGAGACGGTGACCGTTTGGCACATATTTCTAAAATTTTTAATACGTTGAGTAATAATTACAAATCCAATTATAATTGTGGAGAGTATTTAACGATTGACGAAATATTGACACCGTTTCAAGGAAAATTATTTAGATAAGGTATTGCCATGATAAAAAAAACCAATGATTTTGAAAGGTTCAGTTTTTTGTTAATGTTAATTAAATGTCAGTTTCGATTTAAAACTTTACTCAAAATTGTATTTTTACAATTACATAAGCGATTCATCATTGAATATAATAATAATGCTCAGGTAAAGCGTTAGGGTTGTATGGAAAGATCATAGAAGTTGCACGAATCCAAGCTGCTCCAATTAGTTTGCCAGCTTGATATCTTGTGATTTTTCTTTCTTTATTTGCAACAATCCACTGACGCAATTCTGTTGCATAAAACGTTTTAAATGGTTTGAAGAAGGAACGATCTAATGGTTGCATACCGTGAGTCGTATGACTGGGAAGTCCTAAGAGAATTACATCATGTGAAGCTGCTGTTTCCAACATCTCAATATCGTTGCAATGGGAACCATGACCATCAAGTAGCAACAAAACTTTACCTAGAGGTCTTCGAGGAATAAAATGCTCTACTAACCACTTCATGAACAGGCCTGAGTTTATGTACGCAGATTTTTTTATTCATATAGATAGCAGAACCTGGTGGTAAACCGACTAAAAATTCAGGTTTTTGATTTACTCCTTTAATGATTAAAACAGGTGATAAAAAATACTCCCTCTGCATTAATGCACGTAATAAGCGAAATAGTTTCACCGTTTTCACCAGAAGTTATGTGTTCGAGCAATTCGAGCTATCACTTTTCCGGGTTTGTTGTTCATTTGTACACCCGTCTCGGGCTGGTTTGCCAACTCTTCGCTATCCATTTTTCGTGATCGAACGCTAATGCAACTACAAATCCACAAAGAAGCCAAGGCAGAATTGAACAGGCGCATAAGAAATGGAGAAACAAATCTAAAAATTAAATATCGTAACAGTATTGCAAATATTATGCCTTTAAACTGACCACGTCCAACGGTTCTTCCCTTCTTCTTAACATTTATTATCAAAATACTCGTGGGCTTAGATCAAAAACGCATACTTTCTTTGCGAATGCCTGCAATTCTGCGTTCAATCTGATTGTTATTGCTGAAAGTTGGTTAGATGACTCCATTAATAATGCCGAAATATTACCACCATTTTACAACGTCATTCCATCCGATAGGAAGTTTTCTCTAACTAATAGATCAACGGGTGGTGGAGTATTTATTGCATGGAGTAATACCCTCAACATCACTGATGTTATCTCATCTGCAGTCCCGATAGTGAATTTGGTGGCTTGTAAATGTACTACAAATAATTTTTATATTGTCACCGTCTACATTCCTCCTGATATCTTGCAGCAAGAGTTCGAATTGTTTTCTGAAGTCTTGGAGGTTTTCCTTATTGATAAACTATGCGTTTTACTTGGTGATTTCAATATTCCACAACTTTCTTGTAATTTTTCTGCCTGTCCTAAATCTACAACCTTTAACCTTTTATGCACTTCACTTCAACTTAAACAATACAATAATATTGTTAACTGCAACAATCGTCTTTTAGATTTGCTGCTGTCTAATAATGAATTTCCATTGGTATCTGTAGACTCATATCATCCACCATTATCTATTTCTTTACTTATTTCAACTACAAAAACCAATATTCCAAATTTTCCGTCAAATAACAATCTTAGATACAATTTTCAAAAAGCTGACTATCAAAAACTATACTCAGATATTTCGAATGTGGATTTGACTTTCCTTGAAGAGTATAATAATGTCGATTGCGCTCTTGATGACTTCTATACTACATTATACAATATATTTGATGATTCAGTACCGAAAAGTTCAATCAGTTACAAATCTTTAAATTCACATATGGTTCACTAAACAGATTATATATCACTTGAAGATAAAATCTTATTACAGACAAAAATGGAGAGCTACGAAGAATCAATTTTATAATTATGAATTTAAAAGGTTGAGAGGAATCTGCAAGACACTCATTAATGGATCAATGGATTTGCAGATATGTTTTCTTCTATTTATCGTCCTAGTAACCCCTTTTGCGTGGAAAATTCGGAATCCAACAACTTTCCTTACTTTACATGGTACCTCTGAGGATGAATTGCTTAAAATTATGTCCACATTACCAGATGATTTCAGTTCAGGTGATGACTAGATCTCTAGTAAATTGGTGCGTCAAGCAAGATCCTCCTTGTCAAAGCCGCTAGCGCTTATTATAAACCTATCCATCAAGACATCGAAATTTCCTGACCGTTGACGAAGAATAAGAATCTCTCCCATCTTTAAAAAAGATGATAATACCAAAGTAGAGAATTACAGACCGATCTCGATCATTTGTAACTATGCGAAAGTATTTGAAAGTGTAATTTATTCATGCACATATTTTAATACTAAATCATTGATTTCTCTACACCAAAATGGATTTGTGCAAGGGCGTTCGACAGTTACTAACTTAACTTCGCTAACACAATTTACTTGCCGAGAATTGGACAATTCAGGCCAGGTGGATATGATATAGCCGGATTTCAGCAAAGCATTTGACACGATAGATCACGGATTCTTATTGAACAAACTATATGCACTCGGATTAACACCGAATTGACTCAAGCTTATCCATTCA
The DNA here is from genome assembly GCA_023690525.1 of Holotrichia oblita. Classification (NCBI taxonomy): domain Eukaryota; kingdom Metazoa; phylum Arthropoda; class Insecta; order Coleoptera; family Scarabaeidae; genus Holotrichia; species Holotrichia oblita. The sequence goes on from CM043023.1 coordinate 44,413,144, forward strand.
TATCTAACTAGGACACCTAATTACGTTTTTATCATGGATACAAGTCACTAGAATTCTTTCCTTCATCTGGTGTGCCACAAGGCTCAAATCTAGGTCCTCTTTTATTCATATTATACATAAACGACTTACTGATGCAATTAACATGTCCCTTACTTGCTTATGCTGATGATTTGAAAATTTATAGTTCTATCAAATCCTGGAATGATGTGGTCCAACTCCAAAGTAATTTAAATGTCTTGACTGATTGGTGTCACAAATTCAGTTTAAGGTTAAATATTAATAAATGTTGCTTCATATCTTACACACGTAAAGTAAACAATATTTCATCAGTATATATCCTAAACAGCAATATATTGCCAAGAATTAATGGTATTAAGGACCTTGGGGTGTACTTTGACACTCGGCTAGATTCTCTAACCATATCAACTCGATGTGTACATCTGCATCTAGAACGTTGGGTTTCGTAATGCGTTGTTGCAAATTTTTTCGAATATACAGTTGATGAGGACACTTTATTTCATTCTAGTTACTTACTACTTATTTACTTTCATGTCTTGCGATTTCTTCATTCCTAGAATCTCCTCTCGTTTTACTCATACCTTTTTACTTCCCTTTTCTCGAACTAACCTTCTTCAAGGATCTCCGCTAGTGGTGATGTGCAGGGCAGCTAATCTTCACTATAGTGACATATTTTATTAATTTAATTTAATTTACTTAATTATAATGCTTTTATTTTTATTATTACTTACAATTCTGTTGTATATTTCAGTTGTTAGTATTGGTTATTGAGGAGTACGTTGTACATTATATTTATATTTAATACTATCCTATAACTGGGTAAACCGTTGGACAAATAAAGCTATTATTATTATTGTAAACGATGGTGATTTATTTGAGCAATTTAATATTGTTGTTCATTATTTAGTAGCACAGTTGCATTTTTGTTTTATTAAGTATTTAAATTACCATGCGAATTAGTTCAAACCCAGTTACCATATCACCTAACAATTGGTTAAAAATGTTTTCTTAAAAGGGCAAAAAAATTGCATACTTAGTTCAAATGAAAAATTTTGAGGTGCGATTACATAGGTTACTAATAATAAGCACACATGAAATTTGTGTTATTAAATGTTGGTTTCACGCTTTTCAAATCTTTGATATACGTACAAAATACATCGTATTTTTCAAAATTTTCCGTTATAAATTGAAGTAATGACATTGACACTTCTGGCAGGTTCGTATCATAACAACCGTGGTGTTTTCACAGATAACGCGATAAACAAAAAGTTGTCATGTCTACCCGTAATCAGAATAAGCTTAATGATTGTATTCAGGAAAAAATCTCCTTTTAAAAGAGCCGCAAAAATTGCACGGTTCCAATTTAAAATGTTGAGATTTTATTAAGCGTTAATAAAAGTATTTAGATTACAATATGAATTGCTTCAAACCGCATCTTAATATCTCAAGTAACAAAAAAGTTACGGCAAATAAAAGAAATGAGGAGATTTCAGTTTTTCTTCAATACTAAACAAATGAAGCATCACAAGTAAAATTTGAAAAGAGATTCTTAGTGAGCTTTTGAATTTACACCTTTTTGCTAATTTAACCATCTCTCTATGCCTTCAAATAAAAAAGTTACCCTGTTGTCCCTACGAAATCCGGGCAACCACCTGGTTGAAGATAACGAAGATACAGTTAGTTCGAGACAAGATAGTTCAATGCAATGAAAATGTCACATTAAAAAGGTATGTGTTTTATGCTTCTTTTGGCAAGAGAAGACCACAGAATAATATATAATGCAAACTATGAAGAAAGGGTAACCTCTATAGTGTCTAGGGAGCTTGACCATAAGTATTTTAAAAACAAAATGAAGATTAACTATTTGAAGATACAACGCAACAACTAGGGAACTCATTAATTTAAATTAAAAATTGATCGTTCTGTTTCATTTATGTAATTTAATGTATTAGTAATATTGAAAATCGATTCCTTTACCAGTAGTGTTAAGATATTATGCTCAAATAAGTTTGAACTGCATACAGTTAAACATGGATACGTTTTATTTAGGATTACTAAATTCTAAGTACAATAAATGGTTTATAAAGCTGTTTGCAATTTCCCCACTAGAAGAAAACACTTTTACGGCTAAAGTGTATGCTATATTCGTTTTAATAATAACAGTGTTTTCTTTCGTTTTTCAAATGTATGGTAGAATATTGACCAAATTCAGTGTACAGTTTGGAGTATCAAGTAAAACAATAGTATTTGGTACGGTGAATACAGTCGCAGATGCGGTCTGTAACATTGTTATGACATTGCCACCTTTGCTTTTTTCTGAATACTTTAAAAGAACAGTTATAACAGATATAAATTCAATAGATGTATTGCTAGCAAAATATGTGGGAACCGCCGCTGATAAGATCCACAGGTACTTCAACTTGCTAGTGTTTAACAATATATTTCATTTTGCATTAACGTGTAACAGTGTGATTTTGTGCTTTACTGAACCTGAACAGTTTTACAAAGCATATATTCCGTACTATAGTTTTGATCAAATCTACAGATATCGCATGAGTATTTTAACAGTTTATATCTGTTATATACTCAAAGAACTTCAAAGGAAAATATGTTTAATTAACGCAATACTGACTGGAGCTTTTCAAAAATATTCTGGTGCGCAATTACCAATTTCAACCAAAGAAGCGATGTATTTAAGAAACATTGTGAGAGATGTCTCGGAGATGCATGCAAGCTTCACCCAATTGATTTGCCATTTCAATAAATTATTCGGATGGCAGATATTATTGATATTCCTCAGTTATGTTACATTGCTTATAATCTCTTATGAAACAGGAGTTCGTATAGTCTTATCAAAAATCACCGATAGTCATCATCAATATTTCATATGGCTTTTTGGTAGTATGTTGTATGCATTGGTATGTATCATTTTTTTTCATGAACCGTTAAAAAATTTTAATTTATATAATTTTTTTTCAGTACGGTGTTGTATTAATTGCTCTGCTTTGTAATAATATAACTAAGAAGGCTAAAAGGACTGCTGATTTAGCCTATTTTTATTATTACGATTTAAATGTTGGCGAACACGAAATGGGACAACTTGTTCTAGCTACAGATATGATAACGTTGATTCGCCAAGCGAGAAGTAGCATCACTGAATTTTCTGCAACGGATTTTTTTCCCATAAATTATTCTACGTTATTTCTTTTAATTAATCTATTAACTTCTTACTTTGTTGTAGTTCTTCAATTTGAATAAAATTTATCGTTCTCGTACTAAGAAAGTTTTTTGTGTACCAATGACACATATTTTATAATCCATAGATCTTGTAGTAATTTGTGCATTAAAGGAGTTTTAGAAGAAAAAAGATCGCAAGTGATGACTCCATGCCAGAAAAAAAGATTTTCCTAAACTAGCAGAATACTAAAATAGTAGAAGAGCAGAATGCTTAAGAGCAAATTGAAGTGATTATTGATCACCCAAAATGTAGACGTAGTAAGTCAAGAACTATTAAATAACAAAATAACAAAATTGAGACAAATAAGAGTAAAAGAGCTGAAGTTAAAGGAAGAAGACAACATGAAAAAATTGAAAAAGAAAAAGCAAAAGCCATCGAGGAAAGAAATAGATGACTGAAATGCATATTACAAGAAAGAAATTGCATAATTTAGAATTTTATAATAAACTTGTAATTTTTTTAACTTGAATATTTCCTAGTGTAATATATGTTTTTAAAGTTGTTTTGTTCATTTTCATTTACTTAATTGTTTTCTATGACTTCAAGTTAGAAAAGCTTAACTGGATTTAGTTCATGATGATATAATACTGTTATGTCACTGACGTAAGTTACATATGAGACATGGTTACCTTAAAAATCCTTTAAAACAATGTATAATTTACATTAAAAATTATATGTAATGTCTCGATACGAGTACAACCAGTTAGAGAAGTTATTTCAAACATTGACTTTATAAAGTTTTGTTGGATTATCTTACATAGTGCAGTTTTAAAATAAATATGTTATTATGAGTATACCGAATAAAATGTCTGCTGGTATGGACGAAATTTCCCGCAGGCATCCTTAGATATGTGGCTGAGTCTATTAAGCATTCTTTGGTCTGCTTGGTGAATTTATCCTTTACACAGGGCTTATTTCCTTCCCCTCTTAAGTTGGCCAAAGTTTGTCCCATTCACAAGAAAGGTGATCGGCAAGATATCGCAACTTATCAGCCCATATAATAATAATAATAATAATAATAATAATAATAATAATAATAAATGGCCTTTATTTAACCGTTCTTTTCAACCCTTACAAAACACAAAATTAAAATAATAATAATAATAATAAATGTACTACAGAGTACACAGGTAGAAAAGAAAGCGGAAAAAATCAAGAGGCGAGGATTCAGACAAACAATTCAAAGAATTGTTCCCTGCTCTACCACCTAAACCTCTACAAAAGTATGAACTAAAATACGAAACAAAAAATGCCTAATATTAGAAACCTAGATCTAAATTCTGCATGAAACAAGACAGAAAAAAGAGAAAACAAAATAATAATAATAATAAATAAATAGCAAACTGTGGCGCTATTGCTTGGCAAACAAAAACTCCCTGGCAGCACGTCTGAACACAGAAGGTGAGGCAACCTTCAAGGATGACGGTAACGGATTAAAGAGCTTATAAATGGAAATACTGAAACTTCTCTCAAATAAGGCAGAGCTATGTGCTGGAGGCCTGATGACGTTCCTGCGCTTAATATTTATATTATGGACATCCGTTCTAAATTCTATGGTATTATATAAGTACGGAGGAGTTTTGGAAAGAATAATCTTATGGTATAAGCACAAACACTGCAACAACACTCGATTTCCCATGTTTAACCAAGAGAGGTTATTTAACTTACGAGAGACATGGTCATACCTTCTTAACCCAAAAATATACCTAATGCACGCATTCTGCACGCGTTGAATTTTCAGAGCAGTGGCGTTGTCCAAACATGGACCATAAACAGGCGCCCCGTAATTAAAACAGGATAATACAAATGTATCGCACAGCATAGTTTTTAATTTTCTATTGAAAACCCATCTAAATGGAAAGATAAGTTTAAGGTTGCAATAAGCAGTACTAATTTGTTTTGTAATATGTTGTCTAAAACGAAACTCATTGTCAAGTATGAAACCAAATTTTTTACTTCATTCACAAAAGGGATCGGAACATCATCCAAGGTCAGCACAATATTATGCTGCAAATGCTCGCGTACGCGCGCACTATCAAACAGGATACCTACAGTTTTAACAGGGTTCAGAACTAATGCATGTTGTTTCGAGAACGTATGTACGCCATTCAGGTCACTTTGAATAGCAGACAACGCAACATCTAATTCATGCGCACAAAAGGATTTATAGATTTGAGTGTCATGAGCATACATGACCACATTCGAGCCCTTAACCGAAGTAGGTAAGAGGCTGGTGTAAATAGTAAAAAGAAGAGGACCTAGAATTGAGCACTGTGGCACACCTCTATTAGTCTCTAGAAACCCCGAACATACCTGACCCAAACGCACACACTGACGCCTACCACGTAAATTCAACAAAGCAATCGACAGATCATCAAACCCAACATAGCGTAAAATTGATAAAAGTAAATTATGGTTAAGAGTATCAAAAGCCTTGCTGAAATCCAAAAGAATAAGTATAGTAAGTTGATTCTCATCACGAGCTCGAAGTATGTTATTAGTAACATTCAACATAGCAGTAGTGCAACTAAACCCACTACGAAACCCTGACTGGTTATCAGGGAGTAACTACACCAAAGTGATCCAAATGTAGCACGATCTGTTCACGCATCATTCTCTCCAACACCTTACTCATAGTTGGCAAAATACTTATAGGACGGAGATCCGCGTAGGTAGAGGCATTCGCACACTTGGGCAATGGTAAAACAATCGCTCTCTTCCAAACATCAGGAAAAATGCCTTCAAGCAAGCAGCAGTTGTACAAATGTGTAAAATAAGGAAGTATACAGGGCAGGCATAAACGAATCATTTTGATGTTAATGCCATCCCAACCAGAGGATAAAATCTCATTTAGATGTCGAGCGACCACACTGGAATCGACTGCAGTAAAACTAAAGCAAGAGGTAACACCTTCCATACGGGAATTGTAATACATTTGGTTCGAATCAGTCGCATCGACCCCAGCAACCGTGTTAATGAAATATTCATTAACACTAGAACAATCCAGAGGAGTAAGAAAACACGAATTGCGACCAGAACGACGAACTCCACATTTCCTCAATTCAGTCCATAGATTTCCACTGCGCCTCTGATCGCATAAGTATTGAAAGTAAGCCTTCTTTTCATTTCTAATGGCTAGAGTAGTATAGTTACGGAGGCTTTTGTAGTAGTTCCAGTGACCAAGTGCGCCAGTTGATCTATACTTCGCTTTAGCTTTATCGCGAAGCTTCTGCATAAGTTTAATATTCTCCGTAATCCACGGTTGTTTAGGTTTAGAAACTCTAATGGTTTTGATAGGTGCATGAACATTGAAAAGATTAATTAAATTTGAATTCATGAAACCGATCTTATCGTTGATGGGCATATTGAACATAAGATTGAAGGAAATATTGCGAAGATGTTAATCAAACAGATGTTGATCAAATGCAGAGAAATCCCTAACAGTAATAATGGAAGGTTTTGAACAACAATTTCCAAAGAACAAAGAACCAAATCATGGTCCGATAAATCTAGAGGAATGACCTCAGTAGGCCCAGTGCCAATACCTTTCGACACTGCTAGGATGTCCAAAAGAGTGGCGCTCGCTTGAGTGATTCGTGTCGGTACCTGTACAATTTGCTGCAGGTCTAGAGATGTTAAAGTTTGGGTCAAGCAGCGTGCAGCAACAAAGTAACCAAGCATATCAATGTTCATATCACCAACACATACCAGTGCATCGAAGTTAAGTCTGCATTCTATCAATTAAGCTTCTAACTCATTTAAGAAGGACGTCAGATTAGAACTAGGAGACCTATAGACACAACCAAAACTATAATGAGAAGATCCCATTTCTACAGAAATCCAAACATGTTCTAAATTATTTGTCGTAACTAACCTACAGGGAATACTATTGCGAATATAAATACCCACTCCACCTCCCCTACCAACTCTATCTTTACGAAATAGCCTGTACCCATCAATACGAACAAGGTCATCAGGAACATCACCAGACAACCAAGTTTCAGAAATACAAAATATATCAATATTCCTCTCCATCACAATCAACCCAATTTCATGAATTTTAGGCAAAAGCGACCGCACGTTCAGATGTGCTACCACCAAATCAGGCATAGTTGTACAAAATCGAAAAATACAAGAAATAAATAATAAAACAAAACAAAAAAAAAAACAATGTAATTAAGCAAATAAAAATTCTAGGTAAAGCTAGCTAAACAATAAGTTTAAATTAGTTTCGAGAAGGAGAATACATAATATAAATAAGCAGTAGTAGTACAATAACAAAATAAGGCAAAAAAACTAGCAAATAAACTACAATCGCTAAATTAAGTCAAGGAAGTTGGATTCTCCATTTATTCTCTATTTATTAGAAAACGTAATATGTATACATATAGCAAATATAATCAAAAAAAAAAACGTAACAAAAAGTTCAAAAGCAAGTAAGAGAAAGAAGCAACAGCTGTTAAACGAGAAAAAATTGTTCGTACCAAGGTGTCACGCTGCCAAGATCCACTCCAAGAAGGTCGGCTCGCTCGCAACAAATACGCTCACGTATCGGTTCCGCTCTTCGCCCGTAAACTCTCAAGATCCGCTGTTGTCATAATTTTAGAGATGTGGCCGCCAGACTTCACGTATATGTTGCAATCGTTTGTCCAAACCCGTTTATAACCAAAACTGTTGCAAGCCTGCTTGTAAAGAGCCGTTCTACGCATAGTTAGGTCTTCTTTAAGGACAATTTTGGTTCCTTTTAATTTCGCTTTGTGCTTGAAAATTAAATTCTTAATGTTTCTGCTGGTAAATCTTACTATAATCGGTCTGTCTCCATTTTCTTTACGACGAAGACGACGGGAACAATCGATGTCTGATTTCTGCAGTGAAATACCAAGTTTGTCGGAACAAAGTGACTTGATGATATCGTCAGTAACCTCAGAAGGGTTGTCCTTACAACCATATATTCTTAAACTATTCTTACGGGAATATTGCTGCAATTCATCCAACTCAGCTTGCAATGTATTCACCTGGTTTCGAAGTTGGCTCACCTCCTTGTCTTCAGTTTTTACCATTTTTGTTTTATCGGTTTTATTAGACTAATCCGACGTCAAAATTTTATCTAGTATTTTTTCAAAGAATTTATTAATAAACTTATTACGTAGTTTATATTCACTCAAAGCGGCAAAGAAAAATAGATAAATACAGAGCGGACACAAACACGTCTAATGGCTGCACAGTTTCATCGCAGAATCGCGATATCAGTTCTATCTGCATTTTCAAAAGTATTTGAAAAAGTAATGTACACACGTCTACATAATTATTTTCAAAAATTGTCATTATTTGCAAAGTGTCAATTTTGTTACTTAAACACAAAATCAATTAATGAAGCATTTTTTCCATGTTATACAAAACATTTGCAAAAATTTGGACGATAAGTTTAAGGTTGATGTTCGATCTATCCAAAAGCAAAACCTTAAAAAATATGGGATTAGAGTACCTTGCATGGATTAAATCATACCTAAGCGATCGCTCAGATCGGGTTGCAATAGTACAAGACCACAAGACAGTTTTTTCAGAAGAAAACATAAGTAATATAGAGATTCCCCAAGGGTCTGTTCTGGGCCCACTGCTTTTTCTAATATTTGTGAATGATCTTCACGTAAATTTTAAAGTGGGAAGATTGTGCCAATTTGCAGATGGCACTTCATCTACTTTTACGACAGTAGACTCCTCGGAACTGTCCATCAGGGGTACTGAATGTGCACGTACAATGCTTCAATGGACGCAGAAATACTGTTTGATACTAAATGCAGCAAAAACGAATTTTATTGCTTTTGACTATCACAGACAAAAGAATGCCCCAGTACCGATTAGTCTGAATGATACATATCTGCCTGAATCTACTACAGTAAAATTTTTGGGCTGCATTGGACAAAAATTTATATTGGGTGCATCACATACATACATCGTCAATTTTAAATCTGACACTAATCAATTAAGTAACATTTACTGCAACATTCTGCAATGCAACAATAGTTGAATTACATATTCTGGTACAACCTGTATTTTCAATCAGCTATTCTCGATCTATTTCCATCTCGATGCCTTCGTTTTTTGTTTTGGTTTTTTCACTTCTGTACCTATTTCGTATAACTTGCATTTATCAATTTTTATCATTTAAAATATCAAATCCTGTTTGTCTTGTGTATGTTGGTCTTCCCTTCTGAATTAATTTTACTGTAAATTTTAATATGTTTTTAATTCAAATTAGTTATTTCAACTTTTAAAACTTGTCAAAATAATTTTAATGTAGTTGACCATGTTGAATTACGTTCGTATCAAGTTTGCAACTTATATCATCTCCACTGTAAGTATTCAATTAATTTTGAATTTTTTGGACAATATTGTAAAAAAAAACCCTTTTTAAATATTATAGTTTATACTCCTGGAGAAGTTCTGAATTAAGAGCGAAATATTGAGTTTATGAAAAAAAGAGACTCTCTTTCCAACATTATTATTAATATTATCTTGTATTGTTGCCATTGATTCATTTAAATTTTTTCTGGCTAATCGCTGTTGCGGTTCTCGAAGTTTAATATTGGAGTTTTGTTCAAAGAGACGAAGCAACACTTTGTCTTCTCTATGAGACGTAACCCACTTCGATACAAATCCTAGTGACCGATGGAGAAACCGAGCTGCAGATTTCGTTGATCATTTTGGTCCTTTTGTACCCATACATTCCCAAAATTGAACGCGTTCTAGAGTAACGAAAGACGACTAGTTACAGTATTATTCGACGTACACTCTTGTTAAACAGTATAATAATATTCTAGTAAATCAACACAAACAGTAGATGTTTTGTCCTCCTGTTGGCAACAGAAGATCTCAAAATAAAAATTCTGAACCTCTCGAAGAAAGAGTACCCTGTAGAGAGTCTGTGGAGGATGGCGAAAAATATTTTCAAAACAAAATGAAGAAGATCAATTATTTGAATATAGAACGCGACAATTATAGACCTCATTAATTTAATTTTGCTCTTTCATTTACACAATCCAATGCATTAGTAATACATATTGAAAATCGATGTTTCCACCAGTACCGGTAGTGTTAAGATATTATATTTTCACATAAGCTTGAACTACATACAGTCAAACATGGATACATTTAAATTCAATTTATTTAAATCCCAGTGCAATAAATGGTTTATAAAGCTATTTGCAATTTGTCCGCTAGAAAGAAACTCCTTCGTATCTAAAATTTATGCCATATTCATTTTAATATTAACAGTGTTTTCTTTCGTTTTCCAAATGTACGGCAGAATATTGACCAAATTCAATGTAAGGCTTGGAACAACAAGTAGTGCAATAGTATTTGGCACAGTGAATACAATCGCAGATGCTGTCTGTAACATTGTTATGACATTACCAGCTTTATTTTTTTCTGAATACTTCAAAAGAACGGTTATAACGGATATAAATTCAATAGATGCATTGCTAGCAAAATATGTCGGAACCGATTCTGGAAAAACCCACAGCTACTTCAATTTGCTAGTTTTTAACAATGTATTCCATTTTGCATTAACGTGTAATAGTATGACTTTATGCTTTACTGAATCCCCGTGCAGTTTACTAAAATATATATTCTGTACTATAGTTTTGATCAAATGTACAGATATCGCATGAGTATTTTAACAGTTTATATCTGTTATATACTCAAAGAGCTTCAAAGGAAAATAAATTTAATTAACGCAATACTGACTGGATCTTTCCAAAAATATTCTGGTGCCCAATTACCAATTTCAACCAAAGAAGCGATCTATTTAAGAAACATTGTGAGAGATGTCTCGGAGATGCATGCAAGCTTCACCCAATTGATTTGCCATTTCAATAAATTATTCGGATGGCAGATATTATTGATATTCCTCAGTTATGTTACATTGTTTATAATCTCTTATGAAACTGGAATTCGTATAGTCTTATCAAAAACCATCGATAGTCATCATCAACTTTCCGTGTGGCTTTTTGCTAGTATGTTATATGCATTGGTATGAATAATGCTGTTTTAAGAAACGTCAAAATAATGTAATCGATTTATGTTTCAGTACGGCGTTGTATTAATTGCTTTACTTTGTAACAATATCACTAAGAAGACTAAAAGGACTGCCGATTTAGCCTATTTCTATTACTGCGATTTAAATATTGGCGAACACCATATGGGTCAACTTGTGCTAGCTACAGATATGATAACGTTGATTCGCCAAGCGAGAAGTAGCATCACTGAATTTTCTGCAGCGGATTTTTTTCCCATAAATTACTCTACGTTATTTCTTTTAATGAATCTATTAACTTCTTACTTAATTGTAGTACTTCAATTTGAATAAAATTTATTGTTATCGTACAAAGAAATGTATTTATTAATCATGTTCATGGCCTCCTTCCTAATACGCATTTCTTGCTTACTCCGCTAGAGTTAGAACAACAGAGATATGAGAAAATGGTAGTTGGTAACTAGAGAACGGAAGAAGTCGGCAAGGGCAACCTTTTTTACAGCAACTGTCAAAATTTCAGACGTCTACTGTCAATAGTTGTTGTTTAAGAGTGTGTTTTGTGTAGCAAGTCAGACGATTTCGTAAAATGGATAAAATCGAATTTGGTGCAGTGATAAAGCACTTCTAGATGGCCGAATAAACGGCCACGGAAATTCGAAATATTTTGCTAGACGTTCATGGCAGATCTACTCCATCATTTTCAACCATTAACTTCTGAGTGAGCAAGTTCACACGTGGCCGCACAAGCACAAGTGCTAGCCTATGGCCGGTTGAAGCTGAAAAATATAGCAGAGACAATAGGCATCTCAAAGGAACACATTGGCCATATCCTACACGAAATTTTGGACATGAAAAAGATTTCCCTGCGATGTCACACCGGAGCAGAAACGAAATCGGGTGACCGTTTTGGACGAGTATCTGGTCAGGATTCAACGCAATTCAAGGGATTTCTTCATGCGTTTTGTAACCTTTGATGAGACTTGGATTCACCACTACATACCGGAGACCGAGGAACAGTCGAAGCAGTGGACTTTTCCGGACGAATCAGTTCCGAAGAAAGCAAAGACCGTTCCATTGATCGGAAAGTTCATGACGATCATTTTTTGGGATTTCCAAGGTGTGATTCTCATCGACTTTCTGCAGAAGGGAAGGACGATCTAAAGGCAATATTACAACGATTTATTCACACAATTCGATGCAGTATTGAAGGAGAAACCGCCTCGTTTGCTGCTTCCTCACCACGACAATGCACCGGCTCCAAGATTTAGATAACGTGCTGGTAGGCATTTAGGATTAAGGGGTTTAGGGTCTTCAAGGTAGCAATTAGTCTTGTGTTTTCATCATTCAGCTTTGAAAGAACTTCAAGAAGTAGCCTTCTCAAGATTGTGGGTTGTAATAACCTTGTTATACGTGGAGGAAGAAAATAAATTATGAATTCGGTTCCACATGTGAGCTCCTCCAGATATGTTGTCCGAAAGTTGTTAATGACTAAAACAGCTTTGAACGGAAATTCCAGTGTTGTGAGTTGCCTTTTTACTACAGTTACAAGCTGAGCTGCAAATCATTCAGTAAATATCATAATTTATAACAAATGTTTTCTGAGGTAAAAGCTTTGAAATTAAGGCCAATTTCGTCCATATTTCCAACTTTAATCGTGGAGTAATCCTCATTCTGTTATACAATTCTAAAATTTTGTGGGCAACTCTCTTGCTGCTACTGCATTCATTGACAAATTTTCAAAGACAGCAAAAGTGCATATTTCTTAACGGTTAGGGTTAAGGTTTTCTGAGCGTATATGCATTTAATTCCTCACGAATTTGCTTGACTGACTCTTCTTTGTCCAAATACTGATGAGCATCTAACAACATTTTGGTAAAAAAAGATTAAGTGTTCACTTCCATGCTACAGTTGCATTATGCTGGGTACCACGACATACTGGAATTAGAGGCAATAAAGAAGCTAATTTATTAGCAAGGAAGGCCGCCACAACTCTATTTGTGGGACCGGAACCGTTCTGTGGTATACGGATGAGCACCTACAAAACAGTGAAGAGAGGGTCAGAGCATCCCTCCGGGAGAATCTCTCTGGTCTGAGACACTCCAAGATCTTCCTTGGAAGTTACAACAAGCGCAGAGCAAAAACTTTGCTAGAACTAAGCAGAAATAGACTACTTCATAGGTTTTCTCAAAGAGCATTGAACACATGACAATGATAAGTCTAAAGCAGAATAGCAACTGCAAGTTCTGCGGGGTTGAGGATGAAAATCCGGAACACCTGACATCTTAGTGCACCGCCATCATGGAAACCCGAGTCAACTATCTCGGCAAAGACGTCATAGACGAAGAAGAAATACCTTTTTTGAAACCATCACAGCTAACGCAGTTTATAGCTTTGAGAGCGGGCATACCCCAGCAGCTTACAGCTCATGCAAGGGGGCACAATAGATCAATAGATCGCAGCGCACTTAAATCTTGTTTACTTCAACAAAATCAGAGGCTATCTTCCTCATTCCAACTAGTATTATTTCTGACCAAAGCCCAAAAGATTTGCTTTCAATACTGACTCTGTCTAGTGGATTCCTGGCATGCCTAAATCATGACCTCCTTAGACCAATTTAGTCTCGTTCAAAGTTTTAATTGTTAACAGTAAGAAGGTGATGCAGGTCTTTCATATGTAAACAAAAGCTGTTGTTTATCGTCGTAGTGCATGAAATCCTTGAGTACTTTACGATAAGGAATTTTTATAAAGTCTATGAAGTTGGCACCACAAGGTAATCAAAAATCGGCAAAAATGACGGATGAACGGATTGATCATTTATTGACCACTATTAATTGGCCATTAGAGATTTCGAAAGAATTACTAGAATTTTTTTTTGTTATGTTGCAGAAAAGGATTGACCATTGTATAACCAAGAAATAATTGTTTTGAAAACTTAATAATAATTGCCAAAAAACAAATTAATTTCTTTACAAAATGGAATTATATCTAACAAGAAACTTGACAGACTTTAGAATAAGGTCAAACGTTCAAAATATCACAACTTGTTCCTTGAAGCCTCTTGATCATAGTAAACGACCAATCATCGTTTGACCACCACTCAAAAAAAAACATTTTCTTGTAATTTTTTTTCAAAATTTTGAAAAATGTCCGATGAACAAATTTTCTATATTTTAATTTTTGGCATGTTTGCCACAGCACCTCAAAGTAGTGGTGTAGTGGCTACAGCCTAAACGAAAGATGGTCAATAAATGATTAATGTGTTTCTAACAGTTTGTTTTGTTGAAACAAAAATTTCCTATTTTGCTTGAATTCCTGAAACAAGTGGTCCTCGCAAGTCGCATACTCAAATACCAAATCTGCAGGAAAAGGTTCACCACTAAAAGGGAAAAAATATGGTTGAGGTGTTAGGATCTGTTGAACATGGAGCTCTTCCAATGGTGGAAATATGTGCTAATGCATTTAAATCTGATCTCTGATCTTTTGCCTAAATTCGATCCTACAGTTACCTTCAATTTATTTTATTGAAAAATTTGTAATTCATTTGCTGATTTATCCAACTAGAAACGGAATTATATCCCGGAAATAAAATACTGACTAGAATAACATGGACAGATTCTATTCAATATAAATTCATTAGTTGAAGTAGTATCAAAAATCAATATCGAGACGTGAATGTTAAAACGTATAATTCTCCTCAAATACGCGTAAGCCCTTGATAATAAAACATGGATGCATTTTCGTTCAACGTATTTAGATTCAAGTACAGTAAGTGGTTTATAAAACTTTTTGCTATACGTCCTTTGGAAGAAAATACGTTAATATCAAAAATGTACACCATATTTCTTCTGATTGTAACAATATTTTGTTTTATCTTTCAAATGTATGGGAGGATACAGGAGAGGTTTAACGTAACTATAGAAGCTACTAATCATATGATAGTTATAGGTACAATAAACACAGCCACGGATGCTGTTTGTAACATCGTAATAACATTACCAGCGTTAGTTTTTAGTAAAAAATTCAAAAAAGACATTTCGACAGATGTAAAGGCTTTTGATTTATTGCTGTCAAAGTATACAGGGACCAATTCTAACCGAAAACATACTTATTTGAATTTTATGATCGTAAATCATGTATTACATGTAGCTTTGATCTGCAATAGTATAAGCCAGTGTTTTACTCACGATGAGGAATTTTTCAGGAAAATATTTGTATATTATATTTTTGATCAGATCTATAGATACCGAATTAATGTTTTTGTATTTTGTATCTACTATATGCTTAAAGATTTACATGGAAAAATAACTTCTATAAACGCAATATTAAAAGACAGTTTTAAACAGTATAATCATCCAATTTCAACACGACAACGACAGTTAACTTCATTGAGAAACGTTGTTAGAAATGTATCAGAGATGCATGCAAAATTTATCCAAATAATTAAGTACGTCAATATAGTATTTGGTTGGCAGATACTGCTGATTTTCTTAAATTATGTCACATTATTCGTGGTATCATACGATAGTGCATTGAGAATTGCAATGTCAGGATTTAAGGACAGAAATGTTCAAATTTCCATCTGGTTGATTTGTTCGATGATTTACGCTTTGGTATGCAGCATTTTTTTAGCAAATAACGTAGTTAAAGAGATAAATTAAAATTATTTTTACAGATTGGTTCTGTATTGATTACTTCAGTCTGCACTAATATTTCCAAAGAAGCTTATAAGACACCCGACATCGCATATTTCTACTATTATAAGTTGAAGATTGGCGAAGATACTATTGGACGAGCTGTACTTGCCGCAGATATGATTGTGTTAATACGCCAGTCAAGAAGTAGCATTACTACATTCACCGCAGCTGGATTTTTTCCTATAAACTTTTCTACATTGTTCGTTCTCATGAATCTGTTAATTTCTTATTTGATTGTAATAATACAATTTCAATAAAGTAGATTATCAATAAATTATATTTCTGTGATATTTTCTTCTTTGGAATTTGGGTGCTAGTTGCAACTCTTGCTGTGGAATTTTTGTGTACGATTATGTTCAATAGCCTTGTTACAACACTCCATTATAATCCGGCGATGTTAATCACTTTGCCTCCAACAAAAATGTTACCGTCGTCTCGGAAAAAATTGAACACCGAGCGAGCGATTTTTCACATCGTTGGGCAGCCGTCTAACCACTGAGGCTATCGAGTTAAGTTAATTAATAATAAAGTAATATTTGTCGTCCAATTGTGCTGTTTTACACGTATTTTTTTGTTTTGTAAACTAACTCAAAATCAAAATCCTACATATTTATGTGTAATCTCAAACATTAAACTGCCTTCAACCTACATACAGGGTGGCTATTCGAAAACGAAACGGCATTGATTGTGGGCATTTAGTGTCATGTAAAAATAAAATGCTCAGACCGTCAACTTTGTTTTTGAGGGGGACATTCATTAGGCGTACAAGCAAACCATCATCTGCAATCCCTTGGGCAGGGTGGAGCCTAAAATCTTAAATGGAAAAGAGGGTTGAGTTGTACCTAGATTGAAAGGTCTTTTGGTTCTCTTTGCAATGATACCTAGTTTATGGCATTACATTTCATTATGATGCTCAAAAATTAACTTTTATTTCTGTTATTTGGAGAAGCTTGCACAAGACTAAAGTGTACGCTAGACACTTGGGACACTTTCTTTTGGTTTTTTTCCATTCAACTTCTAAATTTCCGTTTAGTCATCAGAACCAATGATCTTATTGCTATATGTATACAGCTTCAGATTACAACAATACCAATTGAACCGCCCTAAAAACCAATAAGTCAGCATAACCTCTACAAGATAGGCAATAATTTGCGAAATGCGATCTTTAAAATTATATGACGCCCTTTTGAGTGTGGCACCTCCCAATTGGCACCCTGTTGCAAACCAGTAAATATGTTTCAACAAAAATATCTTTGCTAATTTAACATACGTATTCTGTAAGGAAGGCCTGTTATTTGATAACTTCGTCGCTATTTCTGATATTCTAAAAGGGCGCTTCTTGCACGAATCTTGTTCTTGTTATGAGGTACAAACCGATATTTTCTCCATTCAACAATAGTGTACATCTGATTGATTCTAGTAAACTTGTGAAAGTACATCCTGCTATACAGTTTCGGCGTGGAAATAATCATTTTTTCATGAGGGTATAAATAAATTAATTGAAAGACGTGAAATTGGAAATTATTGAAAAAGAAAAATAATTTGGTTTTTTTATTTCTTTCATGACGGTCGGCCAATTCATTTTTCGCTATATATGTACTTCAATGTTCCTTGACGCTCGACTGCACCTGCAGTCACTGGCAGGCTGCAATTTGCATTGAGATCGGATCTTTTTTGAAACAAGATCTTCTCTGATTTTCTCTCTGGCAACCCGAAATGAGGACCAAATTCAAAAAATCATCTCTACATTATAGAGCATCACTTCAGTGCAATATCTTTGACCCTGGTGCAATATACCGTTTAGAGATTCTATCTTTTCCGATAAAATAATCTACGTTGCTGTTTAGTTGTACTACATTACTTTCATCTTCCTCTTCAGTTACAGAATTACCATTTCGTCTGTCTGTATTATCAACATCACAAAACTCATCCCCATAATTGTCCTCTTCCTCGTCTTCTTAGCAGCTCTTCTACGTTGTTTGGGTTGCCATATTGAAATTTGCGAATTGAAGCTACCGAGTAAAACTAATTTCAGAACACTGTCAGTGATTTAGAAAAAACAGAAGGTTTTGGAAATGTCAAAAGGAAAATTGAAATTACATATTAAATTAAATTGATCTTATCAAAAAATTACTTACTAAATATAAATACGAGTATGAGCAAGTTAGCAAGTTTTCAATTGCGAGTCCTTATACGTAGGCTGCAAGTGATTATAAATTTTTAACATTTGAGTCACACCGATGTTATTACAGACGAAATTTTTGGAACCACACCTTTATTCTCACACGTATTATAATCATGATAGTAACTATGTAAAGAGTTTATTGTAATTGTTACGCATAAAGGAGAAGAACTCAAAAATATAAATACACGGCACTACGGTCAATATGATCTTAGCGATTGAGAAAGGAATCCAGCACTAGCCGTACAAGTGTAACTTTCCTAAGTAAAACAATACAACTTTGGTCTTCTCAAGGTTTAGTTTTAAGTTAGCTCATACTTTTTCATAAATCATCTGATTCGTACCTCTTGTGTGAATTACAATGGACGTATCATCTGAAAACATGGTTACAAGATATGTTAACCACTTGGGCGCGAGGGTAGGCGATCTGTATTCTCTCTGACATTCGGGCAGCCTTAAAGGCTCTAACATCTTATTACATAGCCTCCTAATCTAACTGTTTTGGCCAGATACAACAAGATCACCTTGGTATGGGTGTCCGGGACACAGGAGTATAGCAGGCAATGAAACTGCGGACCTGCTAGTGAGGGAAGGTTCCCAAACGAAATTTACCGGACCGGAGCCAAGTCTAGGAATTACAAAGAGTACAATACGTGATGCAATTAATGAATTAATGGATTATAAAACAACACCAACTAAATTGGAACCATGTAGCTGCACAAAGGCACAGCAAATGGATAATGGACTTAGCTTAAGACAGTAACATGTCTATTAACAGAACATGGCAGTCTAAGAGGTCACCTGCACAAGATGGAGATCTATAAAGATCAACCCCTATGATGAGGAGGAGGAAACAGCCTCTCATATCATCTTCGAATGCGTAGCACTAAGTCAACGTAAGGTTGCTATGCAAAGCGCGTTTGATCTACCACTGGATAAGGATTTACCAAATAGACTTCTAAACCTGAGTAAAATGGAATCAAGTTGGGAATACCATAAAAGTTAGGGAGTTAGGGATAATTAAAGACTGCGCTGCCTTGATAGCAATCAATCAATCATTTGCCTACTGTATGAGGCAGTACTTTCGACAAACCAGTAGTATATAACAAAAACAGTATTGGTCACAAAATTAATCTGTGAAGGACTCCTGTTTCTACCTTATATCTAGCACTGTATTATAAATTTGGCTAGACTTATTTTTCAGCTCACAAGCCCATGGTATTTGTATGCATCTTTTTTTTTGTATGAATCTCTTGTGTAGACAGAAGCTAACCTATAATTGAGCAAAAAAATACTACCACTCTCTTCAACCAATATCATCATACATAAAGTCAAAATCATGCAAGAAAACTATTAATTCATCAACTTTATTCGAGATACATATTTTGATGCAAAATTATATAGTTTCGTTCCATATCATTTAGGATGCCAGTTTAACGTTTTTTTCTTCGTTTTGAATAAAAAACGATTCAGACGCACATTTATGTGCCAGATTTCCGGATTTCCGGACATTACCCATATATTTATTGTAATATATAATTACTTCCGGGCAAGTAACAATTATTTTTTTCAGTAGTTCCTGCCTGTCTTCTCCTGATTGTACCAGTCAGCACCGGTGAAATAAAATTGGCCAACATATGAACTGATTTGGTGTTCATCCATTTTACAAATGATATTTCATTTGCACATTCCGCATGGATGTCACCTCTGCATATTTTTATCTAACGACAAGGACTTGGGCATGTTTTTTCTATTGGTACGAACAGTACCACAAGCTTTAGTATTTTGTTTCATCAGCTTGTATTGTAAGGCTGGAGAATTAAAAAGTTATCGAAATAAGCTTCACATCGAAGTCCTTTCAATTGTTCTGGTAGACTTAACACTACAGCTTCATCACATTTTGAAGCCCCATTTTATCGGTTTTATATATTGCTTCATAATGTTATGCTTTTTGATTTTTATCATATGCTCATCAATGGATTGTCTCTTAGAGTTGTTCAAAAACTTTTTTATGCTCTGTCGTTTAATTTTGATTAGTCCTCTTTGTTGCAAAAATGCAAATTTTGATGTATTTGTTCAAATCTTATTATTGGCATAACATTAGCAGTGAAAGGGACACTCAGACTTCATCAGTCGTCCAGTAATTTCTAAATATTGGCAAAACATGATAACTCATTACAAAATTCATGCTCAAGAACGCCTTTATTTCGCCCGAGTCAATCGTAAGAGGTCTTTCGTTTTATTCTGCGTATCTAATACATTCTTTTACTACTATATCAGTCACTTGCTAGTCTAGTTGTGTCAGTTCCATAAAAATATCCATTGGAGTCAACATATCTTTCCGATCAGAGAATAAATTTATACGGCCAAATTCGTACTCACTTTTTTTTTAATTCATAAGGTATACAAGAGTTTTCTCTTCGCCAAAAATTAGGGACACCTGCTAAGTCTCATGGGAAAGGTTACCTGGTGTATCGGTTTGATGGGTTTCCTTAAGAGAATCTTCTATTTCGACTATAGCGGTCTCATTTTCAATATCTTGAGCGCTCTTGTCTGCCACGAGTAATTGCAATATCTCATCTGCACGCAAATGGAATTTTCTAGGTCCTCTTCTAGCCCTTTCTGGTAATAAAACCAAAATATTTGAGTAAATATAATAATTATTACGATAAAAAACAAAATAGTAATAGTTTATAAAAATTTCACTTATGGAGCACAGGAATTACTTTTCCCATAGAATCGCGAAAGGGTTAAACAGTATATTTTATTTTTAACACTCTGGATATATCGACTATAGTAACATTAAATACTGTTGTACATTAACCTGTTGTTCAATCTATCTGAAATATAAATGTAATATATTTATACCTATTTGTCTGTCATATATAGTTTGTTTGTAGTATCATCAACTATATAAATTAATTAATTAATGTAATATCGGCAATCAATACGATTAATAAATATCTTCTTCATATAGAAATAAACCATACGCAGAGAAACATGGTTTCATTTAATTTCAATTTATTTAAATCTAAAAGGTGCAATTGGCTAACAAAACTTTTCGCGATCTATCCATTACAAGAAAGTACTCCAGCATCTAAAGCTTATGCAATATTTATTTTGATGGTGACGATCTTCACTTTTTCTTTTCAAATATATGGTAGAATAGCAACCAATTTTCAATCAAAAATTGAAGCGACATATAATACAATCATATTTTGCACTATTAATACAATCGTAGATGTTACTTGTAATATCACCATAACGCTACCAAGTTTATTCCTTAACGAAGAGTTTAAAGAAAATGTTCGAGCTGATATAAACGCTATAGAAACGATATTGGTGAAATACTTACGAAGTAATTCTGGTACAAACCATATGCATGTGAAATTATTAGCTTTAAATAATCTATCTTATATTGTTATGATCTCCAATTGTCTAAGTTTGTGGGTTATTGAAGATGATGGAATTATTACTTCCCCTTATCTGTATTACGCTCTTGATCAGTTTTATAGGTATCGTATAAGCATAATGGTGGCTTATATATATTATCTACTAAATGAATTTCATGAAATGATAATCTCCATCAATAATATATTGATACAAACTTTTGAACAGTATTGCAACATTAACTTACCCGACTCATTTCAACAGATGACCTATTTAGAAAATGTTATTAGAGACATTTCAGAAGTGCATGCGAAATTCACACAATTAATTTGCTACTTTAATAAAGTGTTTGGTTGGCAAATACTTTTAATTTTCCTCAATTACATTACATTGTTTATGATAGATTACGAGATTGGTTTGCGCATAGCTTTATTGAAACTTGAAGATCCTCGTTACCAATTCTCCTTCTGGCTGTACTGTTGCATGGCTTACATTTTGGTATGACCAGAAATTTTGTTTTTGGAAACAATCGATTTAATAACTCCAAATATTTTTTAGTATGGTGCTGTAGTAATTGCGTCAACTTGTGATTGTATCTCTAAGGAAGCTAGTAGGACGGCTGATTTAATATATTCTTATTACTACGACTTAAATATTAGCCAAGGCAGTGTTGGTCAAATTGTATTAACAGCGGATATGATTGCACTGATTCGCCAAACACGGAGTAGTAGGACTACATTTTCTGCAGCTGGATTTTTTGCCGTAAATTTTTCTACTTTATTTGTATTGATGAATTTGATTATATCCTATCTGATTGTAATCATACAGTTTGAATAAAATACATTTCCGACATTTCTGTAATTCCTAACAGTTTTTTTCTTATCACCAAAAAATGCCTGTAATAATATATTGTTGGAATCGCCCTACATACGAGTGCAATGAAAAAAAATCAAACCGTTGGTGAGGGCCTTTTACAGGCATTCTTTTGGTTTTTATATTGGCATTTCTTGACATTTTCATATGTTACGTCATGGTAAGCAGCATACAGTGTGGAACAGCCAAATGGAATAAATTCGATAACAAATAAATGACGGTGTATTGGGAAAAACGCTTGGACACGTCGATTTGTATTTTTAAATGCGCATTTTTTCAAAAAAAATTATACAGGGTGTGTCATGTGACAGTGGCCAATACCAACTTTCTTATTTTAAATGGAAACCCCTGCATATTATTTATTTTTTGGGTTCTCCGGAAAATTTTAGACATAATTCATGTACAATGTCCCATACCTATCTTCAATTGTTTCGGAAATATTAAGTGTTTTCAGATTTATTACAAAAATTAACATTAAAAAAAGGAAAATTATTTTATTTCACAAATTCGCTACATTACACTAAAAATAAAGTTCCCATTTAGCAAAAACCATTGCTGCGTTCCTTTTTACTGATATGAAATTAAAAAAATACAAAGACCGTTTTGTTTATTTTCGTAAAAACTCATAGCCTTAGCAACATGTTGTCTGCCTGCATGACAGTAGTGATCAGTGTCAGTGCTATTGTCGTTTGAATTTCGTTAACTGTACGTAATAATATCAGAAAAATGGTTCATTTAACAGAAATGCACAAAATAACCATTCTACAAATGATTGGTTATGGAGATAACACACGGACACAAATGGAAGTTTCTCGCTTATTTCACGAAAAATTTCCAAATTTGCCGCCTGTATCCCAAGGAACAATTAGCAAAATAGAAAAACAGTTTTGCGAGCTTGGTCATGTAAGACATATTAAAAAAGTAGCTGCCAATGCAGTAAGTGATGATACGAAATTGGATATTATGCTTGAGTTTCAAGAAAACCCACATAATTCTGGTCGAAAAGCAGCCCCACTGTTCAACATTAGCCACACATCAATTTTTCGAGTATTAAACGAAAGTAAAATGCATCCCTATAAAATGATGCCAACTCAGGAGCTCATGGAAGACGATTTCGATAGGAGAACGTATTTTTGTGAACAGATGATGGCAATGTTAGATAACAATGTGATCCAATTAGAAGATATTTTATTTTCTGATGAGAGCACATTTACACTTCACGGCCATGTTAATCGTCAAAATTGCCGCTATTGGTCTAATGAGAATCCTCACTGGATGAGAGAGGAACATACGCAATATCCTGAAAAAGTTAATGTTTGGGCAGGAATTGTTGGAAATCACATCGTTCATTGATGGTAACTTGAATGGAGATAAATATTTAGAACTGCTCCAAAATAATGTCGTGCCAACTTTCGCAAACTTATATCCTAATCCAGCAAACCCACAAGTTCCTGCCAATACAGTATGGTTTCAGCAAGATGGAGCACCGCCCCATTTCCAAATCAATGTCCGGCAGTACCTGAACCAAATTCTTCCAAATCGGTGGATAGGGAGGCGTGGATCGATAGAATGGCCAGCACGATCTCCTGATCTGACGCCATTAGACTACTTTTTGTGGGGATATGTCAAAAGTCTTGTATACAAAACTAAACCCCTCAACTTAGATGACTTAAAAAGACGAATCACGCTTGCGATTAGATCAGTCACGCCTGAGATGTTGAGAAATGTTTCATTTCTATACCAGATTAGCATGTTGCCAAGACGTTCGCGGCGAGCATTTTGAACATTTACTACATTGACATTAATGTTTTTTGTTTTTTTTTTTACATTATTAAGAAATAATCAGTATTACTTATTAGGTTTTTAGTGTAATGTAGCGAATTTGTGAAATAAAATAATTTTCTTTTTTTAATGTTAATTTTCGTAATAAATCTGAAAACACTTAATATTTCCGAAACAGTTGAAGATAGGTATGGGACATTGTACATGAATTATGTCTAGAATTTTCCGAAGAACCCAAAAAATAAATAATATGCAGGGGTTTCCATTTAAAATAAGAAAGTTGATATTGGCCACTGTCACATGACAAAAATGCGCATTTAAAAATACAAATCGACGTGTCCAAGCGATTTTCCCAATACACCCTAATTTATTTGTTATCGAATTTATTCCATTTGGCTGTTCCAATTCACCATAGACTACTAGCAGATCGAGACATCTAGCGGGAATGATGATCCATGAATTGTCCGAGTTAGATCGGCATCTGCCGTACCGACTTTTGTTGTATAGTACTTTGCGGTGTGCTATTTCCCACCTTGCTCACTAGAGAGCATGAGGTTAAAATTAGTCCATTGTCGGTGGTATTATATGAATAAGTTGAGAGGTAAAAGGCGATGAAATTAGATCTTGCATTCGGAGTTGCGCTGATGAGATCTAGAAGGTCGAAACGACGTGGTCCGCTCCTAATGCTTCATCTATTTTGATTGCATTCGTCCGTAGGGTGAATTCCAATAATATACCAGGAACGCCCATTATAGGCATTTTTTTGCATTATCATTACTGAATTGGATTTTCATGTGTTTGATAAAATTCAGCTTTATTGGATTCTTTAATACATATTTTACCATACTGTATATAACGACAGTGAAATCTTCTTACACGACTAAAATTCGGGATGAAAGTCCCTGTTCAGTTTGTAAATTATGGGAAAATTATTACCTCAAAAATCTAAAAGCAAAGCAAATTTTTCTTCTTAAAAATTTCGCGAATAATTCGTTTTTTAAGACCAATCTAATAATTATCGTCACAAATAGAAACGGCAATTGTTGTTAGAGACGATAAAGGTGCCGGGTTCAATTATTTTTTTCAGTATTGAGTTTAATCCCGGATCGACTAAAATTCGCTGTTGGGAAAAATTTCTCGTGGAACTAGAAACCGAACCTCTACTTCTTGTGCAATTTCAACACAACTTACCTGAAACCCAAGCAAACAGTTGATAATAAACGCGAGTTTTCATGCTGAACATTTCCGAAATAATTCGTTAGAACAGACCTGTAGCTAAAGGATAAAAAAATAAACACAGACAAGAAAAAGTATTGTCTTTTACAGAAAAATAATTAATTTTTCGAAAAAATAAAAGAAGGCAAATCGTAGTAAGAACTTAAAAATAAACCGAAAAATTCCAATAAGGAAACCAGACAAAGTCCCTGTTCAGTTTGTAAATTTTGGGAAAATTATTACCTCAAAAATCTAAAAGCAAAGCAAATTTTTCTTCTTAAAAATTTCGCGAATAATGTTTCAAATAATTCGTCAAGACCAATCTAAGAATGTAAATTATCGGGAAAAACTAGATTCAAACACGAAAAATTACTACCTTGGCGCCCGAGCAGGGATTTAAAAATAAACCTGTATTTTCTTGGTGAAAATTCTTCAAATAATTTATCAAAACTGAGTTATGGTTACAAATTATCGAATCAAACCAAACCTGCACAAAAAAAATTAGCACCCGATTAAGGAGTTGGAAATAATATTTCTTGTTGAAAGGTTTCCTTCTTATTCACACGTACATTTTATCGGTTCTGCTAGATGCTAAGTAGAAAAATTATTACTTTGACGGTCGAACAGGGACTGAAATCGATTTTTCTTGTTGAAAATGTCTCTAGTAGTGAATAAGTGGCGTGCACTTGTAAGTTAAGAGGCAAACTAGACTTTAACTGGGCAAATTGTTAAATTGGCACCCTTGTTTTACCTATAGTTGTAAATTACCAAAGAGAACTAGACTTGAACAAAGGATGTTCGTACTTTGGCGTCCGAGCAGGGACGCTTGAAAATTTTTCATTTCATTTATACAAACCTCTACTCGTAAATAACCGAAGAAAACTAGACTGAAATGAAAGAATTTGTTGTTTTGGCGTCCGAGCAGGGACTTGAAAACAATACTCGACTTCTTTTGCTGAAGCCTTCTAATATTTCTTGAATTTTTTTTGTCATTTTGTTTTTAATTTTTTACACTTCTACCTTTTTAGATAATAATTTCGGAAAGCCAAACTTACCAAGGAGGTGGCATTAATAGAAATCATGATTGGTGGTGTCGTTTCGAATTAATTAAACAAAGTAGGCGGTAAAATAAATATTCATCCAATAATTAATACAACTTATTCTATTTTAGGCAACACGATATTTTATCCTCGGTATAAATTGTAGTAAACAATAAAAAGTAATACCAATCTTTGTAATTGAGATCGTTATTACAAGAATACATTAAATATAAATGATATCGGGAAGTATATTACAATATATCACCTAATGCAATCGGATAAAAAAAAACCAGGAATTCAACAGAATGTAATATAGACTCCAACACAATACATCAATAATAGACGTGACAATTTAATATGTTAAACATTCACATGCAGATTTTAGGCATGTCATCCGAAGAAAAATTATTTTACGGTATAAATGGTAAAGTTTACAATATTCTGTATTGCCTCGTCTTAATTTGTGGCTGTTACTTCGAAATAAACGGCAGACTAGGTACAGGATTTCTATCCAGATCGTTGAGAAACAATTATGTAACCATTTTAACAACGGTAGTTACTTTTGTTAACAATATTATGGTTACTTTAATCATGGGTTTGATAAAAGCCGGAAAGCATCAGAATTTGTTGACAAAATCTAAAGAATATCATCCTATCTTACAAGATTGCTACAACAGGATTTATAAGGGAAAACATAATATAGTAATAGCGCTGATAAGTGTCCATATGTTATATTTATGCTGTACAATTGGAGATGTTGTCAACGGTTATGCAGAAACGTATACCTAATTATCAATATTATATTTTCGACAATTTTCTTCGATTTAGACAAAGTATTTTCCTAATTCATTACTATTATTTCGTGAAGAATCTGTTGCGTAAGATGAAATGTTTGAATCTTATATTGAAAAGTTTCACATCCACTTGCAAACATAAATTAGTCTTGATGAATTTTATTTGGCTGAAGAATATGAATGTTTATAGTAAATGCGATAGTTTGTTAACACTGTCGGATGGACTTTACGAGGCCTATTCAGAATTCAGTGCAATTTTACGAGAATTCAATGATATCTACGGGTGGATAATCTTAATATTGTTTCTACAGTTATTCTTTGTGTATTTAAGAGTGGTCAACCTAATATTGGTTCTGATTGCTCATAATAGAGCTAATTTCCATTGGACACTTATGGTAACAATAGTCCTGTACACTATTTACGCAACGGTAAGTAAAATGTTATGTTTAGTCTTACGGCCCGTAATATATTTTTTTCTGACATAATATCTATCAAGTTGTCTTTTTCGTAATTTGTGTTTGAATGAAATTTATGGTATGTAACAGAGAAAGTGAGTGATTTGAAACAAGAACACAGAAGTGTCATCAACCCGAAACATGTCCATGAGAGAATGGTTAGAGTGTAAGGAGAAAATAGTGAAAGCATAAGCAGTTCAAATGGGGCAGAAAATACATTCAAAATGATTCAAAATGTGGAAGACTTCTAAACACACAACCTGAAGAAATCATCAACAAAGATGGAGAGTTGGTTTTGACTGACGACCGAGTAAAAGAGGCACTTATTGCTACAGAAATAAGAATATCATAAAGATCTAACCGTGAAGAAAGTGAGATGAAACATTGGTACACCACTGAGTCTCCCGCGAAACGAGTCCATGCAATGGATTCATAAGGACTCTCCAGCCGCCCAAGAAGGCAAGAACGCAATTTTCTTTGCAGCGAAATTGATGGTCGCAAGGGATTGTCTTAATTAAGTACAAGCCAAAAGGGACTGCAGTATTGCACAATTTTGCTTCTGCACGACAACTGCAGGCTGCATAAGACACGAATTGTTCAAGCACTAATCAGTAAAATGCGGCTCTGAGGAATTACAACGTCCACCCTACAGTCTCCACGCAATTATTAAAGAAAAATCTTTTTCAACACCATAACGCCACTAGAGAAACTTTGGAATAAGTGTGTCAGTGTTAATGGCTCTTATATTACAGATAAAACATCGGTAACACCAACACCACAACGATAACCGTTTGATGGATCTGCTTCCTCCTCGGCAAGTAGGTTCACCTTGTTAATCTAAACGAGAGGCCAAACTCCCAGCAAGGCACATTAACGCGTTATGGAGATAAATTTTCTCGAGAACCGCTTGATGAATCTGCTTCGCTCTGGGCAAGTTGGTTCATCTTGATAATCTAAACGAGAGGACAAACTACCAGGAAGGCACATTAACGCGTTTGAGCGCTGTGACTGCTCCAAATGGATAAATTTTCTGGACAATTTTTTCATCATATAAATATTACCTAGCTCGATAACCGTTTGATGGATCTGCTTCCTCCTCGGCAAGTAGGTTCACCTTGTTAATCTAAACGAGAGGCCAAACTCCCAGCAAGGCACATTAACGCGTTATGGAGATAAATTTTCTCGAGAACCGTTTGATGAATCTGCTTCGCTCTGGGCAAGTTGGTTCATCTTGATAATCTAAACGAGAGGACAAACTACCAGGAAGGCACATTAACGCGTTTGAGCGCTGTGACCGCTCCAAATTGATAAATTTTCTGGACAATTTTTTCATCATATACATTATCTAATATTACCTAGCTCGATAACCGTTTGATGAATCTGCTTCCTCCTCGGCAAGTAGGTTCACCTTGTTAATCTAAACGAGAGGCCAAACTCCCAGCAAGGCACATTAACGCGTTATGGAGATAAATTTTCTCGAGAACCGTTTGATGAATCTGCTTCGCTCTGGGCAAGTTGGTTCATCTTGATAATCTAAACGAGAGGACAAACTACCAGGAAGGCACATTAACGCGTTTGAGCGCTGTGACTGCTCCAAATGGATAAATTTTCTGGACAATTTTTTCATCATATTAATATTACCTAGCTCGATAACCGTTTGATGG
Source organism: Holotrichia oblita (assembly GCA_023690525.1). Taxonomy (NCBI): domain Eukaryota; kingdom Metazoa; phylum Arthropoda; class Insecta; order Coleoptera; family Scarabaeidae; genus Holotrichia; species Holotrichia oblita. The sequence continues at coordinate 44,442,524 of CM043023.1, forward strand.
ATCTACTTCCTCCTCGGCAAGTAGGTTCACCTTGTTAATCTAAACGAGAGGCCAAACTCCCAGCAAGGCACATTAACGGGTTATAGAGATAAATTTTCTCGAGAACCGTTTGATGAATCTGCTTCGCTCTGGGCAAGTTGGTTCATCTTGATAATCTAAACGAGAGGACAAACTACCAGGAAGGCACATTAACGCGTTTGAGCGCTGTGACTGCTCCAAATGGATAAATTTTCTGGACAATTTTTTCATCATATTAATATTACCTAGCTCGATAACCGTTTGATGGATCTACTTCCTCCTCGGCAAGTAGGTTCACCTTGTTAATCTAAACGAGAGGCCAAACTCCCAGCAAGGCACATTAACGGGTTATAGAGATAAATTTTCTCGAGAACCGTTTGATGAATCTGCTTCGCTCTGGGCAAGTTGGTTCATCTTGATAATCTAAACGAGAGGACAAACTACCAGGAAGGCACATTAACGCGTTTGAGCGCTGTGACTGCTCCAAATGGATAAATTTTCTGGACAATTTTTTCATCATATTAATATTACCTAGCTCGATAACCGTTTGATGGATCTACTTCCTCCTCGGCAAGTAGGTTCACCTTGTTAATCTAAACGAGAGGCCAAACTCCCAGCAAGGCACATTAACGGGTTATAGAGATAAATTTTCTCGAGAACCGTTTGATGAATCTGCTTCGCTCTGGGCAAGTTGGTTCATCTTGATAATCTAAACGAGAGGACAAACTACCAGGAAGGCACATTAACGCGTTTGAGCGCTGTGACTGCTCCAAATGGATAAATTTTCTGGACAATTTTTTCATCATATTAATATTACCTAGCTCGATAACCGTTTGATGGATCTACTTCCTCCTCGGCAAGTAGGTTCACCTTGTTAATCTAAACGAGAGGCCAAACTCCCAGCAAGGCACATTAACGGGTTATAGAGATAAATTTTCTCGAGAACCGTTTGATGAATCTGCTTCGCTCTGGGCAAGTTGGTTCATCTTGATAATCTAAACGAGAGGACAAACTACCAGGAAGGCACATTAACGCGTTTGAGCGCTGTGACTGCTCCAAATGGATAAATTTTCTGGACAATTTTTTCATCATATTAATATTACCTAGCTCGATAACCGTTTGATGGATCTACTTCCTCCTCGGCAAGTAGGTTCACCTTGTTAATCTAAACGAGAGGCCAAACTCCCAGCAAGGCACATTAACGGGTTATAGAGATAAATTTTCTCGAGAACCGTTTGATGAATCTGCTTCGCTCTGGGCAAGTTGGTTCATCTTGATAATCTAAACGAGAGGACAAACTACCAGGAAGGCACATTAACGCGTTTGAGCGCTGTGACTGCTCCAAATGGATAAATTTTCTGGACAATTTTTTCATCATATTAATATTACCTAGCTCGATAACCGTTTGATGGATCTAGTTCCTCCTCGGCAAGTAGGTTCACCTTGTTAATCTAAACGAGAGGCCAAACTCCCAGCAAGGCACATTAACGGGTTATAGAGATAAATTTTCTCGAGAACCGTTTGATGAATCTGCTTCGCTCTGGGCAAGTTGGTTCATCTTGATAATCTAAACGAGAGGACAAACTACCAGGAAGGCACATTAACGCGTTTGAGCGCTGTGACTGCTCCAAATGGATAAATTTTCTGGACAATTTTTTCATCATATTAATATTACCTAGCTCGATAACCGTTTGATGGATCTACTTCCTCCTCGGCAAGTAGGTTCACCTTGTTAATCTAAACGAGAGGCCAAACTCCCAGCAAGGCACATTAACGGGTTATAGAGATAAATTTTCTCGAGAACCGTTTGATGAATCTGCTTCGCTCTGGGCAAGTTGGTTCATCTTGATAATCTAAACGAGAGGACAAACTACCAGGAAGGCACATTAACGCGTTTGAGCGCTGTGACTGCTCCAAATGGATAAATTTTCTGGACAATTTTTTCATCATATTAATATTACCTAGCTCGATAACCGTTTGATGGATCTACTTCCTCCTCGGCAAGTAGGTTCACCTTGTTAATCTAAACGAGAGGCCAAACTCCCAGCAAGGCACATTAACGGGTTATAGAGATAAATTTTCTCGAGAACCGTTTGATGAATCTGCTTCGCTCTGGGCAAGTTGGTTCATCTTGATAATCTAAACGAGAGGACAAACTACCAGGAAGGCACATTAACGCGTTTGAGCGCTGTGACTGCTCCAAATGGATAAATTTTCTGGACAATTTTTTCATCATATTAATATTACCTAGCTCGATAACCGTTTGATGGATCTACTTCCTCCTCGGCAAGTAGGTTCACCTTGTTAATCTAAACGAGAGGCCAAACTCCCAGCAAGGCACATTAACGGGTTATAGAGATAAATTTTCTCGCCAAACTCCCAGCAAGGCACATTAACGGGTTATAGAGATAAATTTTCTCGAGAACCGTTTGATGAATCTGCTTCGCTCTGGGCAAGTTGGTTCATCTTGATAATCTAAACGAGAGGACAAACTACCAGGAAGGCACATTAACGCGTTTGAGCGCTGTGACTGCTCCAAATGGATAAATTTTCTGGACAATTTTTTCATCATATTAATATTACCTAGCTCGATAACCGTTTGATGGATCTACTTCCTCCTCGGCAAGTAGGTTCACCTTGTTAATCTAAACGAGAGGCCAAACTCCCAGCAAGGCACATTAACGGGTTATAGAGATAAATTTTCTCGAGAACCGTTTGATGAATCTGCTTCGCTCTGGGCAAGTTGGTTCATCTTGATAATCTAAACGAGAGGACAAACTACCAGGAAGGCACATTAACGCGTTTGAGCGCTGTGACTGCTCCAAATGGATAAATTTTCTGGACAATTTTTTCATCATATTAATATTACCTAGCTCGATAACCGTTTGATGGATCTACTTCCTCCTCGGCAAGTAGGTTCACCTTGTTAATCTAAACGAGAGGCCAAACTCCCAGCAAGGCACATTAACGGGTTATAGAGATAAATTTTCTCGAGAACCGTTTGATGAATCTGCTTCGCTCTGGGCAAGTTGGTTCATCTTGATAATCTAAACGAGAGGACAAACTACCAGGAAGGCACATTAACGCGTTTGAGCGCTGTGACTGCTCCAAATGGATAAATTTTCTGGACAATTTTTTCATCATATTAATATTACCTAGCTCGATAACCGTTTGATGGATCTACTTCCTCCTCGGCAAGTAGGTTCACCTTGTTAATCTAAACGAGAGGCCAAACTCCCAGCAAGGCACATTAACGGGTTATAGAGATAAATTTTCTCGAGAACCGTTTGATGAATCTGCTTCGCTCTGGGCAAGTTGGTTCATCTTGATAATCTAAACGAGAGGACAAACTACCAGGAAGGCACATTAACGCGTTTGAGCGCTGTGACTGCTCCAAATGGATAAATTTTCTGGACAATTTTTTCATCATATTAATATTACCTAGCTCGATAACCGTTTGATGGATCTACTTCCTCCTCGGCAAGTAGGTTCACCTTGTTAATCTAAACGAGAGGCCAAACTCCCAGCAAGGCACATTAACGGGTTATAGAGATAAATTTTCTCGAGAACCGTTTGATGAATCTGCTTCGCTCTGGGCAAGTTGGTTCATCTTGATAATCTAAACGAGAGGACAAACTACCAGGAAGGCACATTAACGCGTTTGAGCGCTGTGACTGCTCCAAATTGATAAATTTTCTGGACAATTTTTTCATCATATTAATATTACCTAGCTCGATAACCGTTTGATGGATCTAGTTCCTCCTCGGCAAGTAGGTTCACCTTGTTAATCTAAACGAGAGGCCAAACTCCCAGCAAGGCACATTAACGCGTTATGGAGATAAATTTTCTCGAGAACCGTTTGATGAATCTGCTTCGCTCTGGGCAAGTTGGTTCATCTTGATAATCTAAACGAGAGGACAAACTACCAGGAAGGCACATTAACGCGTTTGAGCGCTGTGACTGCTCCAAATGGATAAATTTTCTGGACAATTTTTTCATCATATTAATATTACCTAGCTCGATAACCGTTTGATGGATCTAGTTCCTCCTCGGCAAGTAGGTTCACCTTGTTAATCTAAACGAGAGGCCAAACTCCCAGCAAGGCACATTAACGGGTTTTATGAGATAAATTTTCTCGAGAACCGTTTGATGAATCTGCTTCGCTCTGGGCAAGTTGGTTCATCTTGATAATCTAAACGAGAGGACAAACTACCAGGAAGGCACATTAACGCGTTTGAGCGCTGTGACTGCTCCAAATGGATAAATTTTCTGGACAATTTTTTCATCATATTAATATTACCTAGCTCGATAACCGTTTGATGGATCTACTTCCTCCTCGGCAAGTAGGTTCACCTTGTTAATCTAAACGAGAGGCCAAACTCCCAGCAAGGCACATTAACGCGTTATGGAGATAAATTTTCTCGAGAACCGTTTGATGAATCTGCTTCGCTCTGGGCAAGTTGGTTCATCTTGATAATCTAAACGAGAGGACAAACTACCAGGAAGGCACATTAACGCGTTTGAGCGCTGTGACTGCTCCAAATGGATAAATTTTCTGGACAATTTTTTCATCATATTAATATTACCTAGCTCGATAACCGTTTGATGGATCTAGTTCCTCCTCGGCAAGTAGGTTCACCTTGTTAATCTAAACGAGAGGCCAAACTCCCAGCAAGGCACATTAACGGGTTATAGAGATAAATTTTCTCGAGAACCGTTTGATGAATCTGCTTCGCTCTGGGCAAGTTGGTTCATCTTGATAATCTAAACGAGAGGACAAACTACCAGGAAGGCACATTAACGCGTTTGAGCGCTGTGACTGCTCCAAATGGATAAATTTTCTGGACAATTTTTTCATCATATTAATCTTAACAATATACCTAGCTCGATAACCGTTTGATGGATCTACTTCCTCCTCGGCAAGTAGGTTCACCTTGTTAATCTAAACGAGAGGCCAAACTCCCAGCAAGGCACATTAACGGGTTATGGAGATAAATTTTCTCGAGAACCGTTTGATGAATCTGCTTCGCTCTGGGCAAGTTGGTTCATCTTGATAATCTAAACGAGAGGACAAACTACCAGGAAGGCACATTAACGCGTTTGAGCGCTGTGACTGCTCCAAATTGATAAATTTTCTGGACAATTTTTTCATCATATTAATATTACCTAGCTCGATAACCGTTTGATGGATCTACTTCCTCCTCGGCAAGTAGGTTCACCTTGTTAATCTAAACGAGAGGCCAAACTCCCAGCAAGGCACATTAACGCGTTATGGAGATAAATTTTCTCGAGAACCGTTTGATGAATCTGCTTCGCTCTGGGCAAGTTGGTTCATCTTGATAATCTAAACGAGAGGACAAACTACCAGGAAGGCACATTAACGCGTTTGAGCGCTGTGACTGCTCCAAATGGATAAATTTTCTGGACAATTTTTTCATCATATTAATATTACCTAGCTCGATAACCGTTTGATGGATCTACTTCCTCCTCGGCAAGTAGGTTCACCTTGTTAATCTAAACGAGAGGCCAAACTCCCAGCAAGGCACATTAACGGGTTATAGAGATAAATTTTCTCGAGAACCGTTTGATGAATCTGCTTCGCTCTGGGCAAGTTGGTTCATCTTGATAATCTAAACGAGAGGACAAACTACCAGGAAGGCACATTAACGCGTTTGAGCGCTGTGACTGCTCCAAATGGATAAATTTTCTGGACAATTTTTTCATCATATTAATATTACCTAGCTCGATAACCGTTTGATGGATCTGCTTCCTCCTCGGCAAGTAGGTTCACCTTGTTAATCTAAACGAGAGGCCAAACTCCCAGCAAGGCACATTAACGGGTTATAGAGATAAATTTTCTCGAGAACCGTTTGATGAATCTGCTTCGCTCTGGGCAAGTTGGTTCATCTTGATAATCTAAACGAGAGGACAAACTACCAGGAAGGCACATTAACGCGTTTGAGCGCTGTGACTGCTCCAAATGGATAAATTTTCTGGACAATTTTTTCATCATATTAATATTACCTAGCTCGATAACCGTTTGATGGATCTACTTCCTCCTCGGCAAGTAGGTTCACCTTGTTAATCTAAACGAGAGGCCAAACTCCCAGCAAGGCACATTAACGCGTTATGGAGATAAATTTTCTCGAGAACCGTTTGATGAATCTGCTTCGCTCTGGGCAAGTTGGTTCATCTTGATAATCTAAACGAGAGGACAAACTACCAGGAAGGCACATTAACGCGTTTGAGCGCTGTGACTGCTCCAAATTGATAAATTTTCTGGACAATTTTTTCATCATATTAATATTAATGTTACCTAGCTCGATAACCGTTTGATGGATCTGCTTCCTCCTCGGCAAGTAGGTTCACCTTGTTAATCTAAACGAGAGGCCAAACTCCCAGCAAGGCACATTAACGGGTTATAGAGATAAATTTTCTCGAGAACCGTTTGATGAATCTGCTTCGCTCTGGGCAAGTTGGTTCATCTTGATAATCTAAACGAGAGGACAAACTACCAGGAAGGCACATTAACGCGTTTGAGCGCTGTGACTGCTCCAAATGGATAAATTTTCTGGACAATTTTTTCATCATATTAATAATATACCTAGCTCGATAACCGTTTGATGGATCTACTTCCTCCTCGGCAAGTAGGTTCACCTTGTTAATCTAAACGAGAGGCCAAACTCCCAGCAAGGCACATTAACGCGTTATGGAGATAAATTTTCTCGAGAACCGTTTGATGAATCTGCTTCGCTCTGGGCAAGTTGGTTCATCTTGATAATCTAAACGAGAGGACAAACTACCAGGAAGGCACATTAACGCGTTTGAGCGCTGTGACTGCTCCAAATGGATAAATTTTCTGGACAATTTTTTCATCATATTAGATTACCTAGCTCGATAACCGTTTGATGAATCTACTTCCTCCTCGGCAAGTAGGTTCACCTTGTTAATCTAAACGAGAGGCCAAACTCCCAGCAAGGCACATTAACGGGTTATAGAGATAAATTTTCTCGAGAACCGTTTGATGAATCTGCTTCGCTCTGGGCAAGTTGGTTCATCTTGATAATCTAAACGAGAGGACAAACTACCAGGAAGGCACATTAACGCGTTTGAGCGCTGTGACTGCTCCAAATGGATAAATTTTCTGGACAATTTTTTCATCATATAAATATTACCTAGCTTGATAACCGTTTGATGGATCTGCTTCGCTCTGGGCAAGTTGGTTCATCTTGATAATCTAAACTAGATGACAAACTACCAGGGAGGCACATTTACGCGTTAGAGCGCTGTGACTGCTCCAAATGGATAAATTTTCTGGACAACTTTTTCATCATATCTATCGGATGAAATATCCTTCATAAAAAGTTATGTAGTTTCACGTTTAGACACATATTGGCCGGTGTACTCCAGAGTTCACTACTTGCCCATATCACTATTATCTACTTGGATATCCAATAGTAAAGTCAACAACCTATGCCATTGCTATGTTCGGCTAGCGAGTTTTCTCTCGAGGTTAAAATTAAGATGGACTTCATTTTTCTTGAAAACCAGCAAGTTCGCGAACGTATTTATGATCCATGAGCTTATCTGATTGTTTATAATTTAAACGAACGCATTACTAGGCACCATAAATATAAACAACTGGCTTGCTTTATTTTGTTTTTACGCTCTTTCTGCACAACTGTCTATATGATTGTACAGTACGAAACTGATCATTTTTCGATTCTGAATTTAAAAACCAAGTGAACAAGTAATGCATCACCATCATCCCAATAAAATAAGCTTTCATTTGAGGTACCACATGATAAGTCAAACATAGGGAACAGCTACAGGTTACCTGGTTAGTAAAAATTTCAAATTAGATTCCTAGTACATATATAAATATTTTACTAACTCCTGTTCAAAATCACTTATATTTTATTATTTAATAAAAGATCGCCCAAATTTAGCGTTTACTGTTACAAAATCTTAGGTGGCTTATGTCAAGTAGTTGTTTTTGTTAATTATGGACTGTTTTTACAACTGTATGTCATTTAACTAAGCCAAAAAAGTTAAGTACTTCGTTCACGTCATTTTTCCAGTTTGATAAGTGTATTATTTAAAGTTGCTGTTTGAATGCTCTTATTCGATGAATTTAAGCAACGTAAGACCTTTAACATTGCTAGAAGAGGGAAGAAGTACTAGAGGCACTACGCGTTATTCAAGTTTTTTTTAATAAATTGTAAATTCTTTTGTTGCCTTCTCTGTTTATAAAGTTTTGTAGATTTTTATAATTTTTAAGTGTTTGTATCTGATCGCCAAATTTAGCACAATTCTTCTAATTTTATAATTATATAATAAATGTTTTAAAATGCAAACACAAAGATATAATTACAAAATATATAGTCGTGCGTCAATTTTGAACAGGAGTTTATAATATTGGCGTGTATCGGATATATTAAATTTAATTCCTATATTGTAATTTAAAAAAGTGAACTGTGTGTCTTAAGAACAAATAACAATATAGTGTAATATAGCATACGTTCTAAATTACAAACATCGTTAGCATTACATATTCATGAACTTTATAGATATATTATTTTAACTTCATAAACCTAATGGTTCTCGAAATTCTTAACACATCTATGTTACATTACTAACCTAGTCTATCCGCACTTATACAACGACTATTTTGCAATGTTAAGTTCCAAATATTTAAGACGGTATTTAGTCTTAATGGTCAGATTTTTCTTGAAGTTACACGCTATAATACCAATTACTTCAAACAGATCGGTTTGGAGCAAGTTGTTTTCAATACTTTACGCTTTATTATATTGTTCTGGAATGGCGTACATTTTATACTACCAATTAATTTTAAGATTAGTGTACGGACAGGCGAGAAAATCACAGAAAGCGACGTTTTCGTCCGTCATTAGCACAAGTATGCTATTTTCAGCAAATATCTTAGCAAGTTTAACCGTGATTATTTTAAAGCCTAAACGATACGCGCAGATGTTGAGTAAAATCAAAAATTTAAAAGATATATCTTCACGATATTTTCCCGGAGATAACAACACAAAATATATTGCTACCTCAATAATTCTACTCCATCTTTGGTATGGTACAGTGACTCATAACGACATCGCCCTATACAAATCGGGTTGGCTTGTTACAATTCACTCTTATGTCTATGATAGCCAAATGAGATATCGCTGGCTAATTCAGAATATCTACATGTGCGTTTTACTACAGGATGTATACGGAATCTTAAGGTTTTTCAACAATTTAATCAAAACTTGGATCAAAGATGAAAATGTACTGGAATTAAATTGTTTCGATACTGAAAAATTAGTAGAGATTCTACAAGATTTTAGTAAGATTTTTGTGGAGTATAATGAAATAGTGATTAGTTTTAACGATATCTTCGGTGGAGTTCTATTTTTGTCACTATTAAATTATTTCTACATCATTTTAACACTATCGACTTCCATAACTAATTTAATGGCTGGTTATAAAGTGCATTGGGCTTATCCCACTAATGTTGCCATGCTTTTGACATATGCAACGGTACAATAACACCCATCATACATTCTAATAGTATACAAAAAATTTTGTTTTCAGGTTGGAGCAATTTCTATAGCGTCCATCTGCGATAAGACTACAAAAGAAGCGCGAAAAACCTCAGCTTTAGCCTACAATCTCCTCCACAGTTTAAACTTGAAACGTAGTAGACGAGACCAGCGGTTATTAACGGATTGTTTAGTGCAGTTAATCAAACAAAGCACACATCGTTGTCCTACGTTTTCAGCTGCGGATTTCTTTCCTGTGGATTACTCAACATTATTCGTTTTGATGAATTTGTTAGCTTCTTATGTCGTTGTACTCATACAATTTGAATAATTTTTGTACGTTTAAGCAAGTGTGAAATAAAGAGTTCACTTTGAGAAAACGATCACATATCTTACCTATATTATTTTATAATTTGGTGTAGGAGAAAGTTGCCTAATATGAAGATAATTCCCAATATGGAGATAAAAATACGAAATCTGTAAACGTTTCAGTATAGCAAGCTTTTGAAACTATGTGCTGGGTAGATTAATTTTAAGAAGTGGCGCCCAACTAGAGTGTGCGGCATAAAACTTTGACGTATGTGACATTTTATTGTGCCATCAACAGATGTCGAACGACCGTAAATGATAAATTTGATAGTATTGTTTTGTATTCGCGGACAGTATCTATTTGTTTTGTTTTCATTTGACGAAAATTGCCATTGAATTATAGCGATTGTTTCGAGACTCTTATGGTAAACATTTTCTATTTGCTGAGTAGATTAATTTCAACAGATGGCGGCCAACTAGGATGTGTAGTATAAAATCTTGGCATTTTGCTGTACCATTAACAAGTGTCAAACATGCGTAATTGAAATGAATGAAAAATTAAAAGTACAAAATCAACAAGCAAATTACGGATAATACACTCTTTGCGCGTAGGTAGTAGGTCAATCCGTTAACAATATAATAGTCCAAGAGTCCGTGAACGCCAGACTTACGTCATAGTATAAAAGCTGAATTTTTTCTGTGTGAAGACACTATAGTAGGTAACAACGTTTGGCTACTATGAACTTCGAGTCTTGGGCCCTTCGACAGGTAACAGGTAGCAAAGGTGTGAAAAATCGCTACTTAATTACGTCATAGTATAAAAGCTGAAAATTTGATATGTTGTAGGGATAATTATAACAAACCACTATCCCCATTGCCGGACATTTTGCGTGGGCACTTCCCTTTCGCCAGACACCCTTGAAGTTCATTATGACGTAATTGTACTTATGTCATAGTATAAAAGTTGAAATTGAAATATGTTACTTGAGCAACTGTTTGTAGATGTTTCCCAAGCAGCCAGACACTTTCCATGGTCCTAAAGCCGTGCCAGGCACAGTTAAAAAAAGACTCAAAATTTCTTTGTATTTGATTTTCTAGAAGAACGGTAGGTCGTAGAGACAAATTTTATGCACAAAAATTGTAGAGAACAATTATATCTACAATTTATCTCCTAGAAACCTTGAGCTGCGACCAAAATTGCACGAACTAGAGGGCGCTGGAATTTCTAAAAGTCACTTTTTTCGTTTTTTTTCACGTTAAAACATGATTTTTGAGCTATAATTTGAATAGGAAAGTTGTAGAGCTAAAAAATATATAAAAAATCGTTTATATACTTTTTTCTCATACGATGCATCATTACAGAGATACAGTGTTTTGATTTATTTTTTCATTCTTTTCATGTACCATCGGTGGTTTTTCGTGAGTATCGACTAAATAATAAAGAATATAATAAGAAAATAGTATTTATTCATATATACAGTAGAGTCGCGATAAGATGAACACCCCATAAGTTAAACAGTTCGGTAAGGTGAACAAATAAATTTTTATACACAGTATTCTATAAGGCAAACAACAGCCAACTCAATAAGATGAACCAGTTACATATTCCAGATGTGTACTCCTATATTTAGTAGTGAGTGCGCGCACTTAGATGACTCGATCGGGGGAACCCCCTAATTATGATGGTACATCTTTGTGATTGAACGCCTGCACTTTACTCGTGTATTTTGTTGAGTTATTGTGTAGTTAGTAAAGTGTACTAAGAACATTAAGTGCGAAAAGTGAAATAATAAGACAACTTAATGATGGTAGAAGTGCAAGTTCGCTTTCACGTGAATATGGAGTTGCCAAATCCACTATATGCGGCATTAGAAAAAATTCTAAAAGCTCTGTCAAATACATATGTCGGAATTAGTAAACGTAGAAGAATGAAACGAGCAGAAAATCCCAAAATGGAAACTGCTTTGTGTAGATGGTTTCTGAAACAAGGAAGTAAAAACTTACCGATTTCTGGTGCAATGCTAAAAGAGAAGGCGAAACAACTGCACGAGACCTTTGAAGAAAATACAACTTTTGCTAGTAGTCAAGGCTGGTTGCGGAATTTTAATAAGAGATACGGCATTCGACACTTGAAAATTTCGGGTGAAAAACTTTCATCAAATGTCGTCGCAGTTGACCCTTTCAAGAAACTTTTGAAGCAAAAAATTGATGAATTGGGCATTTTACGTGATCAAATATACAACGCCGACGAAACCGGCTGAGAAAGCAAGAAAATAATGAAAATTATGGATGGTACATGAAAAGAATGGAAAAATTAATAAAAACGCTGTATCTCTGTAATGGTGCGTATGAGAAAAAGTATATAAACGATTTTGTATATATTTTTTAGCTCTACAACTTTCCTATTCAAATTATACCTCAAAAATCATGTTTTAACGTGAAAAAAACGAAAAAAGTGATTTTTAGAAGTTCCAGCGCCCTCTAGTTCGTGAAATTTTGGTCGCAGCTCAAGGTTTCTAGGAGATAAATTGTAGATATAATTGTTCTCTACAATTTTTGTTTATAAAATTTGCCTCTACGACCTACCGTTCTTCTAGAAAATCAAATACAAAGAAATTTTGAGTTTTTTTTGTGTCTGGCACGGCTTTAGGACCATGGAAAGTGTCTGGCTGCTTGGGGAACATCTTCAAACAGTTGCTCAAGTAACATATTTCAATTTCAACTTTTATACTATGACGTAAGTACAATTACGTCATAATGAACTTCAAGAGTGTCTGACGGAGGGAAGGGCCCACGTAAAGTGTCTGGCAATGGGGATGGTGGTTTGTTATAATTATCCCTACAACATATCAAATTTTCAGCTTTTATACTATGACGTAATTAAGTAGCGATTTTTCACACCTTTGCTACCAGTTACCTGTCGAAGGGCCCAAGACTCGAAGTTCATAGTAGCCAAACGTTGTTAGCTACTATAGTGTCTTCACTCAGAAAAAAATTCAGCTTTTATACTATGACGTAAGTCTGGCGTTCACGGGCTCTTGGACTATAAGTATGCTTCGAGCTGAAATAAGGGGACCTATCCTAGGCCACTTTTCATTTGAACCCTCTTTTTTTTGCTCCTATATACAAGGTGTGGAATTTAACTTTGATTGATCTATTTTTTTGTAACAGCCTGTATAATACAAAATTACTTTTATGTACAATTTTTAAATGTGCGTATCACATACATAGATAAATTTGATATACAATTATTATCATTAATATATAACTTGTGCCTAGCCCAGATGTGTTGTTTCCTGTTATAAGTTGTTCAAAGAAAAAATACACATCTCCAAAGAGCTTTATAGTATAGAGCTCAATAGTTGTGTCTTATATTATCCTTGAAGTTAAAACGGTGTAAGTATTTATATAAATTACTATTAATTAGAAATATAATTTATTTATCTTAAGATAACCATCGATTTTTTTTAAATTCATCCTGTAGACATACTAATTAATTTAAATCTGAACTTGTCGTTTTTGAATTCCACCTTAAATATAAAAATTCAGAAGACGATGATGTGTCACTTTTCATAAATAGAAAAATGGATTGAAATATGTTTCCAATACACGATAACAACGATAAGATAATTGATAAGTAAACCAGGTGTATAAATAGTTTTGGGCGTTACCGTCAGAGTTTTTATATTGCCGTCATTATTTAAAAAATTAGATGGTGCATTATATGTGAGCTTCCGGATTTCGACCGTCTTAAGTGAATTCATTGCTGTTTTCTCTTTAAATATATTGGCAAAGAAATAAATTTTTAATTTATAACATTGTATATGCAGAGTGATTGATAGAGACCCATCTTTAGAAAGATTGGACAACCTAATCATAAAAATATCATTCCATTTAAAATAAGGAAGTTGATATCAATTTCTAATCCCGCTGGAAGTGTCACTATCGTGGAATAGATTTAATTATCTTAAATTATTATTATCGCTTTCCAATAGTATGTCCCAATCAATCACCCTATATAATTCAAATATCGATCGTGCTCTTAGCACTACAAGCCGCAATATAAAACCTATAAATTATTGTTTAGGTGCGAAATGGAGCTGAAGTAAATACGAAGAAAGTGGTTTCTGATCAAAATCAGAAAGCCTGTAGCTTGAAATGTTAATGTAAGTAGGATGCATATTAAAATAAAAATAATAAAAAAATGTCATAATTTTCCTGATATTTCTAGTTGACAAAAGTATTAAAGAGCATTCCAAAACTAGAATGGCTGATACCGGTCAAGGTTACAAATACCAACTCGGCGTCACTGCGTACCTGGCCTCACAATTATCGCAACATCAAACGGTGAAGGACTATTACATCTTCTACGAAGTGCAGGAAGTAGAGCCGTTCGATGATATCGTGTTGGCCGTCCAATTTAATGGATCGGAAGATTTCAATTTGTATCTCGTTCAGGTCAAATCCGGCAAAGTATCATTAGACATTAAAAAATATCTGGACGGATACAACAAGATAAAGCAGAACAAGAATAGGAAATTTTTCGGAAAGATTGGCAAGATTAACGAGGAGAATATTCAATTTTGGTACTTCGCCTGTAAAATTTTGTCAAAATCTCAAGACATTTCGTTTAAAGAAGATTCCGAAACTAAACAGTTCGAGTTGAAAGAGCGCAAATCTGATGCCACTGGATCAATAATCGATCAAAAATATAATAAAAATTATAAATTATGTTTAAAAGGCGACAACACAACAACTAAACATCAAGATTTCTTCGATAACTTCTATGTATACGTAGGACAACCTAGTGCGGAGAAAATTGAAGTTGTATTGAGGGGTATGTGGAAGTTAAACGACTCCACGCAAGTAATCGACTATCTCGACAAATATCTGATTAAATATAAACAAAATCATTTAAGCAAAACCGTCTTCGATCTTGAATTGTTAAGAATTCGTCTTTCGAATTATATCGTAAGTCCCATTAAAACGATTCCATGCCAGAGAGAACCAGCTGTTGCTTGGATTAATTTGACACTTTCGCATAATATCACGATAATCGAAAATGCGACACACACAAAACCGTGTTTATTCGGATGTATTTTGGCTAAAATCGGAGATATAATCACCCCGGATGAATGGAATAAATGTATCGATAACGACGGAAAGTTAAGCGACGAAATTAAAACAAAATTCTCTTCGCTGAAAATCAAACCACAAACCATGAAGGATTTGGTAATTTATTTCTGGATGTCCGATGAGATACCGCTGATTTTAAAAGCGGATAACGAGCTATCGGCACTGAAAGAGTTCGCCCATTTGAACAAACACTATGTAATAATTGATTCGAAGCTGAAGAAGAGATACGACGAAATGGAAACTTACAATTTGAGTGTTATTAAAGATATTGCAGGACTACAAACTCATGAACTTCTACACTCGATCTTGATCTCAATACAGGGGAAGAAGCCAGCGTCTCTGTATAAAATTATTAACGCCGACATGACTTTATTGAAGACACTTACCTGTTCGGATATTCTGAAATTGATAGAACCGAAACAAGTTTATCTTAAGGACGAGTGTTTCAAGGACGGTAGTGATATGGTGTTCATAATCGAGAAGGAAGATACCGAAGAGTTGAATCAAGAAAATTATATCACAATCGGAGACAACATTTTAATGTATTGTCCACCTAATCAGAGCGGACTATGTTATGAAGGAGCAGTCCAGAATCCTAAATTTAAGAATTATAAAATTTATCGCTTGTGTGCACAAACTTCGGAAGATTCGGAAGAGAAACTGTCGTTAGCGAACAAGTTGGAATTAGATGAAGCAGCGAAGATTACCGGAAGTAATAATCTGGTTAATGAGCACGCAGGACTTGAGTACTTTTTCGTCGATCAGCACGGAAACAATGTATACAGGGAAAACGAAAATAGAGCTGTCTCAGTTATAGGAGAGATGATCAATATCTCCTGTCCGAAATATTTAGATAGGCGTATGAACAAGCGCACTATTAAACGCGGCGAAAATAGATCGTCACCCGATAATAATCGGAATCCAGTTGTGGAATGCACAGAATCGTCATTTTGGGAAAACGATTTCTTTATTCAAACAACTCGTAAGATCTGTGTCGTAACTGGAGAACCGGGAATTGGGAAAAGCACGTTTCTGCGATCTTTGATTCATATCTGTCAACCTTCAAATTATATCTTGTTTTGCGATTTAGCTCGATACCAAACAGATTTATACGATAAAAGAAGAAAACAATCCGAATTATGTAGAGATCCTTTAAACTTCTTATGCAATAAACATAACTCCTTGCCATACAGCAAATTTTTGTCCGCTTTGAAGAAAGACGCAAGAAGATTAATAATAGTATTAGATTCGCTTGACGAAGTCGTAGCAACATGCAAGGAAAGTGTATTAAAGTTGATAAACAAGCTTAACTGCGAGCCTGGATTGGGAAAAATCATAATCGGGTCGCGGTTATTAACGGCCAATTTGTTAAGCAATCAATTCGATGTCGATCTCGTTGAAATCGAAGGTTTAGACAAAGAATGGAACGGCGACTACATCCAGAATTGGAATATTGATGAGAATTACCTTCAAAATGTGCCGGTAGAATTCGTGAAGAATCCTTTGTACTTAAATTTATTAAGAACAATTGCCGAAAGTAATATGAGTATGGAAAGTATAAATAAATGGACTCTGTACAAAACTATACTAGATTTGAACATTGACCTTTATTACGAACGCAGAAATCAGAATCCCGACGATACTGACAGGAAAAACATTTTGAAATATTGTTATGCGTTGGCTTTCCGAGCATTTCTGCCTTATAATAAAATTACGAGAAAATTAGCCGAATATATAAAGGGAGAGTACACTAATTATGGCAGGATAGGCGTAATTAGAAGCTTTAATAAGAAAGGAGTGCCGGTGTTTGTTCATCGTACGTTTCTAGAATTTCTGATATCTCGATGGTTGATTGAAGCTGCCGATAAAGAGGATGCCAAACATGTTTATGAGTATCTCTTACGCAACCGCATGCATGATACACTGCATATACATTCCGAACAGTTTCGATTACATAAAGCTGTTATCGGCAAAGAGTTAACGCAAGTGCAAAACCTTTGCAACGAAGATTCAGAACTTTTAAAGGAAACCGACGAATTGGGGAGAACTGCTCTTCATATAGCAGTAATAGAGTTGTTAATTTTCAAAAAAAATGCAAAAATCTCGGAAGTAATTCTTCAAAATACGCTCGAGAAAAATTTTTATTTGTATCCCTGTGATAAGTTACTGAATTGGACGTGGATCGATTATTACCACAAATATTTCTACGCTAACATATATGATTGTGAATTGTTATCAGATACAATGTCAGAAGCGTATTGGAATTACCAATATCAAATTAGGAATGAGAGTTTTTGGAAATTTATGAGTGAAGCCCAATTCGATACGTTTTCCGATGTAGCACTTGAAATTCCTTCAATTAATATGATCAGAATTTTGTTCTTATTGAAGTACTATAATAATGAGGACTTGATGCGAATAGAGGAATTATGCTCACGGCCAGAAGTCACTGGTGCTGCGCTACCGAAAGTGCTATACCTGAACTGAAAGCAACCTTAATGCATTTTGGTTGTATTTATTCCAATTTAAATGTGGTTAGAGCGTGTATTGAGAGAGGAGATGATATAAATGCTACAGATAGGTTTGGGTATACACCATTGAATTATGGAATTTGCAGTCAACAGAGTGAAATTGTTGAATTGTTATTGGAGAAGCATGCAGATACGGAGTTAAATCCAACTGACCAAGATTTGACGGTACTCTTAGGATTGAGCTTACGAATCTACAATAAAAATATTTTGACAATGTTGATAAAAGCAATGGGTGAGAGTCTTCGAGATTGTAGTTGGTTATGTATACTTTCTAATGTTGAATACGAGGGTAGTATAGAAGCAATAGAAATGTTACTAGAAGTTGGTGTAAACGTGAATATTCAAGATGAGGATGGCGATTCACTTCTACATCTCGCCGTGCAGCTTGGAAGGAAAGATTTGGCCCAACTACTTGCGCAATATCAGGTTAATGTAAATATGACCAATGATATAGGACAAACAGCACTTTTTAATGCACTACACAGCCATGATATGGAACTAATAGAAATGTTATTAAATCTAGGCGCAGATATAAATATTGCAGATAAACACGGTGACACAGTTTGGAGCATTGCAGTTAAGCACATGTACAACAACGATTGCATTCAACTGTTACTAGAACATGGTGCTGATGTCAATTGTAGAAACACATTGGGAGAAACACCACTATTTGGTGCAGTAAAGATCAATGATAAACAAAAGATGGAAATTTTGCTAAATGCCGGCGCAAATGTGAATATTCAAGACGAGTACGGCAATACAGCGCTGCATATTGCGACTGAATATGAAGGAAAGCACAATACGGAGATGGTCAAAATGTTACTCGATACCAATGCAAATGTAAACATTGTAAACGAATCGGGTGATACACCTCTACATAAGGCAGTTTCTGCTGGAAATGAAGATGCTGTTCGTTTGATTCTGCAACATCAGGCTGAGGTGTTCTTAACAAATTGTCGACAAGAAACACCGTTGCTTCCTTCTGTAATGAAAGAACAAATAACAATTATGAATATATTATTGAATGAAGAGGTAAATCCGAATATGATAGAAGACTCCGCTCCTCCTGTCAATCTAGCTCTCAAAAATGCAACCGAAACTGACGGTGATATTTCGTTAAAATATAGGATTTGCATCAATACAGAATCACTAAGTGGTAACACCGCACTCTCCTGCGCTATAAAAAAGGAAAACGTTGATGTAGTGAACATATTATTGAAAAACGGAGTTGATGTGAATTACGTTGATAAATATGGGAGTCACCTAACGCCTTTATTAACTGCGGTAGAAACACAAAATTTAGAGATTACTGAAATATTGTTGCGGAAAGGTGCCGATGTCAACTTTAAGAGTGAATACAATGTGACTCCACTTTATGTTGCTGTTCTTCTAAGAAATATAAATATGGTTAAACTGTTGTTGGAACACGGATCTCCTCTGAATATTGTCACACCATTCGGTAACTTATTGATTAAAGCTAAAGAGAGAGGTGATATTAGTACCAGTTTATGGCTTTTAAATTATTGGGCAAAACGCTCTACAATTCCAATAAATGATGTAACATTCTCCGATGAAGTGAAACATTTTATTCAAACTGTAGAACATGGAGGTGACATCAATTTGTTGAACAAAATTGTGCTAAATCACGAAGGAAATAATGCAGAACTCGTTCATGCATTATTAAAGCTCGCATCAGATATTAAAAATCCAACGCCTATCGGAATAAAATGTCTCGAAGCTGTCCTGGAACTGAACGATAAGGAAGTGGATCGTATATTATTGGGCAATTTTGGTGACAAATATCCGGAAAGCATTGGGTTAATGACAGCCGTTGGATACGCTGCAATTCAAAGGAGTAGGGTGATGGTCAAAATACTACTGAGGAATGGACAGGGAACGGATAATACTTTTCTTTCGCGGGTTATAAAGTATTCTGGGCAGAAATACCCACTTGAAATATTGTTAGAAAATCAGATAAACGTGAACTTGCCAGGCGAAGATGGTGACACTCCTCTAATCGATGCTGCAGGTTACAGTACTCCGGATGTAATAGAATTGTTGCTTGCAAACGGGGCCGCTATTAATGGCGTCGGTAGTGAGGGTCCCCACCGTACAGCTTTAATTTTTGCAGTCGTGGAAGGCAAACAAGAAAACGTACGCCTGTTATTGCAGAAGGGTGCCCAAATTCATTTTAAACAGGAAAGTTTGCTTTGTACAGCAGTGAACGCAAAAAATGTGGAAATGGTTCATGTACTACTAGAAAACGGAGCAGATCCAAATGAGAAAAATCATTATGGCTGGAGTGCTCTTCATCTTGCCGTTCATGGCAATAGTAAAGATATCGTTAAGAAATTACTAGAGTTTAAGGCGGATGTCAATATTGCAAATAATGAAGGTTTCATACCGCTTGATTATGTCAACGGTGATAGGCACAAAGGTGATATTATCAGAATGTTGCGCAAAAGGGAAGCAGAAGCAGATAATTTTGATGACAGTGATGATGAAGGCGACTACAACGAGCGAGAAAGTAATGACGATTAACAATTATTGTTTCAAATTTAGAATGTTAAGCATGTATTACACTTGTACTTTCTTAATACTTTTCTTAATTAAAGATCGCTGACTATGGCTGGGAGATAATTTTTATTAAAATCCTGAGTCACTTCCCCCTTTCAAATACAATTTATCGACTCGTGTAATATTTTCATATTATCAAATTGACTACCTTGCCAAAGGGGAAATAATGCCCAAACATGTAAATATTAAAGAAAAGCTATGTTTTATTCATGAATTGTTTTATATATAAAACAGAACTTTAAAAAGTATTACAGCAGACAGCTCTGGACAATAGCAGCTTTGAAATATAAGATTATTCATTATTGATAATTAAATTAAAAATTATCGAATCGTTTATTTTTAATTTAAGTACAAAATAATTCATTTACCTACATGTAAGTATACAATTGGTATCGTAACAGAGAGTTAGAGAAAAGGTTCCTTAGACTGTTGATTAAAAGCTTTTGGGTTCCAATCCTATCTCCGCCTTTTTTATTGATATTATCGCGCAGCTTCGGACAGCAATACGAAGCAGAAATTAGAACGATGACAGACGTTCGGTTCGCTGCACTATTAGGGAATAGGGCGATGCTCAAGATACTGTTGAGGAATAGACGAAATACGGATAATACTTTTCTTACTCTGGTCATACCTTTCAATCAGAAATCTCTTGAAATTTTATTGGAAAACCAAATTTATGTGAATTTATCAGACGAAAATGGCGATACTCCACTGCTTGTCGCGCATATGCTAATTGCATAAGGATTCATTTATATCATCTGCATATAAAACGATTTCACGTGCATATGGTACAATAGATGGAAGGTTGTTGGCATAAATTAAAAATAAAATAGGTCCTAAGGCTGACGCTTGAGGCACACCTGTGTTAATTTCTTTGTAAGAAGATTGGAAGTTGTTGAGTCGAAGCATTTTATTTGCCAGGCCATGTATTCCACAGAATTCCAACTTATATAAGAGACTCCTATGATCAATACGATCAAATACCTTAAATAAGTCTATTGAAAGTCCAATGCATTGAATAAAACTGCGAACGTAGATTTATTAGCTGTAAAATCAGATTGATTGTGATAAAGCAAATTAAATCTTAAGCGAATAGGTTGGTATTCGGCCTGAACAAAGTATCGATACATCGTCCAGTACTGGATACCATTACTTGAAATCGACACCTAGGAATCACGACACTAATACAACAATATTAGACTACCACAAGGCAAAGAAACTAGCAAGCTATAATATAGTTGCATTAAAAAGTTTCCGTAATTTGTGATATGAAGTTTGGAATTAAAAGCGTTTGCCATATAATTTTTTCTACTTATTTCAACATGTTGGGTGAGATTTTTGTTCTTTTTGTGTGTTATTCGTTAAATTGTTGACAACTGTTCACAATGCCTTAGTTCGCCCAGCCCTAGCTATTAGCTATGTAGCTTATATCCTTTTTTAACAGACATTTAACTATAACCAGATTTATATCCCCTCCCTCCTCTCCTCTCCCGTCGCTCCCTTAATTAACCTCCGTACCTAAAATGCTCAGATATGTCAATTTACTGAAGCAAGAGTGCTTAGCTCATTTGTTTTACATACCTACTTTCCACTTCTTTTGAGATATGGCAGCAAAACGTCCTCCAATAGACTCTTATATTGGTGTTGATTAATGCTACCCTGGCAAAAATACAGCGGTGCAGAGCTTTCTGCTCCTATACAAGATCACACCATTATCGACGGTGGGTGTTTAACCGTTTTCAGCACACTGATTTCACTAAACCGTTCATAAAGACGTTTTCTAATAAACTGAGCTCTTTCGGTCATAACCTCTAATTTGGCTTCACCCCTGACTATTACCTTTAATATTCAGAAAATTCAGTGTTAAAATTGAATCAGTGGTCGGGAGGGAGAGGATGGAAGGGAGGAAGACCACTACCTACACAACCACTTGGATTGTTTTCCTGAAAATTTAGGCGACACAAGTGAAGAACAAGGTGAAAGATTTCACCAAGACATTAAAACGATGGAGGACCGCTATTAAAGAAGATGGGATAGCCATATGATGGCGGATTACTGCTGGAGACTGTTTGAAAGTTCGTTCAAGAAAATCTCGCAAAAGAAGCTTCCATTGCGTTAAGTGAAGTTTTTTTGTAATTTTGAGATTAAGTGAGTTTTGTTTTCTTAAAAAAATGTTGCATACGTTTAACTGTACTATAAGGTTTTATTATGGTTTGATGTAGTTAAATGGATGATGCAAATAAGTATACGTCTTTATTATTTCTCTGATTTTTAATTTTATTACAATAGGTATATCCATACCAGCATATTATTGGTTTATCGTGCAAGTATCAACATATCACTTACGTTACCTATCTTGAAAACTAGAGCTGGCAGGTGGAAACTAATGCCATATTTGGTTTCAGCAGCCCAAATATACTTTAAATCAGCTCTAAAAACTTAGGCACCAAAACCACTGTAGGCCTGTGTTATCTTCAGAATAACATTTGAGTAACATTTATTGTTTCAAATTTAAAATGTTACATGTCACTTATGGGAGTGCAATATATTTTATCAAATTGCTGAATCACTTGCTCTGTAGAAACGTAGAACACGTAGAAATATAATGTTTGGTAGCGGGAATTCTTAACCGCTAATCGTACTGTTTATCCTATGAGTCAAAACAAGTTTTCCGCTTCTATTTGATAATATCCCTCAACGAGTATATTAAAATATTTGCATTACACATTTATAATATAACATTTTTTTATTGTTTAACGTGTCGTCGTCAAAAAATTATAATCATTCATAGTTAGCTTCAAGGTGTAAATAAAATAACTTAAATATGCAGTAATTTTTATTTCCGTGTTTTGTGTAAATTACTTAATATTACGTTAGTGTTAGTGAAATATTAAAGTAAATGGTATAATAATCTAAATCAATTTATCACTGTGATGATTTGTTTTCTTGTCGGGTAAAAGCAAACTTTCCTCTAGTGTAAAATTTCAATCCAAGATGACGAGTCTGCTGATATCTCTGTTAAGCAATCGTTTGGAGTGAGGTAAGCATAATATAAATAAATACATGGTACTCCTATGGGCAGTCCCCTCTCACCTATTATAGCAGATATAATTATGAACAGCTTACTAAAAAAGGTATGTAGTCTAACCACTTTTGCTTTCGGTTTTCTTTTTCAATATGTCGATGACATTGCCTGCGCTCTACCTAGGCATGAAGTAGAAAATACATTAAATAAATTGAATGAATTTAACTCAAACCTTAAATTCACTTGCGAAACAGAAATTAATGGCACATTACCCTTCCTTGATACCACTATTGCAAGACAAGAAAATTTAATTAGGTTAAAGTGGTACAGAAAACCTTCTAACTCTAATAGATTGTTGAATTTTAACTCGGTTTGCCCCACAAAATATAAAATTAATTTAATTACCGCAATGAAAACAAAAATACAGAGAATTAGTCATAAAGATTTTGTCACGCAAGATCTACAATATCTATACAATATTCTCCTTAAAAATAGTTTCTCACCTCACTTAACAAACAGGCTTTTGTTTTCTACAGCCACTAGCCTTTTAACTCAAGATCGTAATGATTTGTCTAACTCTCGTCATTTACAAGATATTAATATTGAACAATCAAAATACAAATCTCTTGTTTACATCCCTGGCCTTACGGATAAAATAAAACTGTTATTTAGAAATAGCAATTTAAAAATTTCATTTACTTCAGCTAATTCGTGTAAAAAATTTTCCACCAAATTGAAAACCCCGATACCGAAAGAACAACAAAATCATATTGTATACGCGGTTAAATGTAACGATTGTTCTAAATTCTATATTGGTCAAACTATCCAGAGGTGGCGTGAGAGAAGCACCCAACATCGTAGTGACAATCGAGTAAATCCCAAAAAATGTGTTTTAGCTACACATATACATACCAAAGATCACATTGTAAATTTTAATGATGTCACAATTTTATTTAATGAATCTAATTATACTAAAAGAATTTGCCTGGAAGTTTTAGCTATCAAACATTTTTCGGATAATATTAATACAAAAGAACAATCTTCAAATTTTACGAATATTTATAATAATTTAATTAAATTTATCAAATTTAAGGATTTACATTAACCTCTTTGGTAGTCTTTTGTGATCTCTTACATTTAAATGTCTTTGTATGGAATGTTATAAATCGTTTTCCATTTGATGTGTTTATATTTTTTTTTCTCATATATACAATATATTTTCATTGCATTCAACATATTGTTTTTAAAATGTCGAAATTTAAAATCTAACATGTCTGGTTTTGTTTACAAAATTGTTTATCAAATATTTTGCATATGTTTTCAAATTCCAAAATTGTCAAAATTGTTTCACAATATTTTTAGAGCCTTGTATTTAGAAAAACGATTATCCTTGTTGTAAGTTATTGTTTCTTGGTTTTAAAATAGTTAAGTTTTATTATATATTTACATATATATAGGTTTGAAGAAGGATTAAATAAATCCGAAACGTCACGTAGGAAACTACTGTTTTTCATTTAAATTAAAAGAAAGAACCCATATTCTGCACTAGTTGCAGTAATTTCACATTATATTATATATGTATATATACAGGGTCCGGCAACGAAGCGGGGACGGAAGATTACACGCTTATTTGAAAGTTTGTCAAATATTTAGTCATCGGATATTCTTCCGCACCATCAAGTGCACGTTTTAAAAATATTTTGTTTTATACAGGGTGTTCCAGATGGAAATGCCAGACTAAAGTTGCATTTTTTTAAATGGAACAGCCTGTATATTAATAGAGAAAATGATCCGCGCTTGAAAGCTGGTTACAACGATATAATGTTGTATAGGCCTAAAGTTGATAGATTATGTGTAAACAATGATTTTACTTGATAAATTGATACATTTCAGTAGGCTATTCTGCATAGGGAAAAACAAAAGATTCGAAACCGACAGAGTAGAATATTTTTTACTAGTATGGACTGTCGTTACTACGTGAAATAAATTCTGCAGCTGCTCCCTTTATACAGGGTGTTCACAATTTTGCAAAATCGAAGAAATCTCGAAATTTTTAAATGGAACACCCTGTATATTTTTTGCTCATTGGAAAGCCCTTTTACTACGCTTTCTATTGATATCTCATTTGATGTACCTAGGATGGATTATTTTCTAATTATTTCTTCTTAAAGTTGGATTAATGAGAAATGCTTATATTTTTAGCAGCTAATTTGCACTTCAAACCTACTGTAAGATTAGATATTCAACAAATAATCCATAAATGGTCTGTAACAAGAAGAAACTCCATTTAGTATGAGAAACAATTGATTTTCATTCAGCGGTGAAAGGTAACATTAATTTAATATAAAGTAAAGGTGTCAGTTTTAAGCTTGTATACTAATAACCAAGTTGTACAAAATTTCGTTTTTGTTATACAGTATTTCGTTCAATCTTTAAAAGAAATTGACTAATTTTAATAGATACTCAACAAACGCAAGCTCCTACCTTCAATAGCTGTTACCTTTGAGATGGTAGTTCAATACCTACATCTCTCCACATACAGAACATTTAAAGCGACTAAGGGCAGCTAGAAAAGAGATAGATCTAGAGTGGAGCGGTTATAAAACATATACGGAATAGCACGCTCTCCAATGCGTTAATTCCGTATGTTTTACAACCGCCCCACTCTAGATCTATCTCTTTTCTAGCTGTCCTTACTCGCTCTAAATGTTCTGTATGTGGATTTTCCTGTATTGTTAATAATACGGTCAGTTCGCTTTGTTTATTGATTACCGGTTTGTTGATTACACCATCAGTTTCTATAAATTTCTCTAATAATCTTTCAAATGCTTCCGGTCTTCTTTCAAAGTTTGGAAATCTCTCTGCATATACTCTACTTGCTAGGAGACAATTTCTTGTACACTCCTCAAGAATAAATATCATATTTACCTTTTCTTGAGTAGGTACATATTAAAATTAGTCAATATAACAATTGCTTTTAAAGATTGAACGAAAGACTGTATAACACAAAACAAAATTTTTTACAACTTGGTTATTAAGTATACAAGCTTAAAACACCAGATAACTTGATCAGCAGTGAATCTATTGAAAATGCTATATATCACTTTATATTAATTTAATGTTTGCTTTCACCGCTGAATGAAAATCAATTGTTTCTCATACTAAATGGAGTTTCTTCTTGTTATAGACCATTTATGGATTATTTGTTGAATATCTAATCTTACAGTAGGTTTGAAGTGCAAATTAGCTACTAAAAATATAAGCATTTCTCATTAATCCAACTTTAAGAAGAAATAATTAGAAAATAATCCATCCTAGGTGCATCAAATGAGATATCAATAGAAAACGTAGTAAAAGGGCTTTCCAATGAGCAAAAAATATACAGGGTGTTCCATTTAAAAATTTCGAGATTTCTTCGATTTTGCAAAATTGTGAACACCCTGTATAAAGGGAGCAGCTGCAGAATTTATTTCACGTAGTAACGACAGTCCATACTAGTAAAAAATATTCTACTCTGTCGGTTTCGAATCTTTTGTTTTTCCCTATGCAGAATAGCCTACTGAAATGTATCAATTTATCAAGTAAAATCATTGTTTACACATAAACTATCAACTTTAGGCCTATACAACATTATATCGTTGTAACCAGCTTTCAAGCGCGGATCATTTTCTCTATTAATATACAGGATGTTCCATTTAAAAAAATGCAACTTTAGTCTGGCATTTCCATCTGGAACACCCTGTATAAAACAAAATATTTTTAAAACGTGCACTTGATGGTGCGGAAGAATATCCGATGACTAAATATTTGACAAACTTTCAAATAAGCGTGTAATCTTCCATCCCCGCTTCGTTGCCGGACCCTGTATATATAGTTACAAGTGTAGAAGATGTAAACCAGATGCATTGTATTAACAATTTTAATTTAATACAATCACTGCACATCACTTTAGTTAGAAAATGTGCATATTTTAAGTATCAAATTAGGTACTTTTTCTTAACCTTTAACGACCATGAGTTTTTCTGCTCTCAACTATCTCAAATGAATTGAAGTCTGAAGAAGGTGAAAATATACTCGCCGAAACTGTCACGTTGACTTATACAGTTGTTTAATTTGAAAACCCAAATTCTGCTCCTGTTAGCAGTAAAAATATTTACCAATACACGAAGAAATCAGCACCAGCATCTGGTTTACATCTTCTACACTTGTAACAATTTAATATGGGTTTTTACGCTGATATAACCGTTGATTATGGAGCCAACGTCACCAAGGCCCTCAAGGAATGGAGCAACATCAACAGAAAACTAGCGTCGTTTCGAAACAGAATAATTTTTCTAAAAAATTGCAAACGTTCTTCAATTTTTCCAAACCATATAATTAACAGTTTCAAATCACTAGATTATTGTACAGTTGGGTGCAACACACGTTTCATTGAAGAATCATATAAAATTTCACATAAGTTCAAGACAAGAGTACCTACTTAATTGGGAGATAGACAATACATATCATCATATCAACTCATTAATCAATCAAAGGAAACAACTTATGACCTACAGCAAACTTCATATCCCTTCAGGTATGTACATACAATTTAACAATTTACGGAAAAAACAGTATCTACAAGAATTTTACAAAATCAAAAAAGCCAATCAAAACAAATTCTTTATATTAAAAGCCAACAACAACAACAAACACAAAGCGGCAACCAACCGTTCACACCAAGTACAACACACTCATCCCATCTTTCAGTCAAGCAATAATAACTCTGAAATTGCTAATGTTTCTCAAATAAACAGTCAAAATGCTAATCTTTTCTTCAAAAACTTAACCGAATTGCCATTCCACAACATATAATAAACGTTTTAGCTAAAGGTCCTAAATTTTCTTTACCAGTTAATGCTAGCAATTTACCCTTACATCGTCTTCTTGCCAATTGTGAAGACATCCTCAGTGAAGTTCCTTCAGAACATAAGGATAATATTAGATCGGATATAGCATATTACACTAATAAGTTTCTCAAATCCAAAAACAGTTATCACAGACCGGTGGACCAAAGTGATACATATTCATTCCTTAAACAACACAAAGACATCATTATCACAATATCAGACAAGAGCAATGTCACAGTTTGTATGTATAAGGAAGATTATCATAATAAAATTCGAGAATTGCTAAATGATACAGAGACATATCAAAAACTTAATTCAGACCCTACTTTTTCTTTTGAAAGGAAAACTAACAAGTTAATAAAAGAACTTAAAGATAATTACCTTATCAATGAAATTCAATATAAAAATCTAACCAAACGTAATTCTGCCACCCCTCGAATATATGGTATTCCCAAAATACACAAAGACAAACATCTTGCCAAGTTCCTGGCTGATACGCTTAAAAATGCCTTTATCGATTATAATGAATTTCGGGTCCAAGACTCGTTTGTCTTCTCTGAAAGAGTTAATGGCCTTTCAATCCCCCCAAATTATAGTCTTGTTTCATTTGATGTAGTGAGTCTCTTTACCAACATACCTATTGAGTATTTTATCAATATCATAGAAGATAATTGGAACCTTCTTGATCCCATTACTCGAATACCTAAAGATAACTTCATTAAATTGTTAGCATGGGTATTTAACTCAGTATATTTCAAATATGAAGGGGGCTATTACCTTCAGATTCATGGGACACCAATGGGAAGCCCACTGTCACCTATAGTAGCCGATATAGTGATGAATACCATACTTAAAAAAATCAAAAGTCAAGTTCCTTTCAAATTCATTTTCCTGTATCAGCATGTTGATGATTTGGCGTGTGTTTTACCTTCAAATGAAATTATTAATACTTTAAATTTGTTCAATAACATCAATGATAAACTAAAGTTTACTTACGAAGTTGAACAGGATGGTTGCCTACCCTTTCTTGATACTGTCATGCACAGACACGATAATATTGTCAAATTGCGTTAGTATAGAAAACCCTCAAACTCCAATAGATTGCTTAATTTCAATTCAGCCTGCCCCATTAATATAAAGCCAATTTGGTCTTAGCTATGAAAAATCGCATTGAAAAAATTAGTCATAAAGATTTCATTAATGATGACTTACACATACTTTACGACATCTTGCGGAAGAATGACTTCCCATCACACTTCACCAAACGACTACTTTTTTCAACCAGCCACAAAAAGCAAGTTACCCGTATGATCGATACTGCCGGTACTAACAGCACTACTGACCATTTTAAATATAAATCTTTAATTTACGTACCCGGACTTACCGATCGAATCAAACAACTTTTTAAGAATACTTCCGTCAAAATAGCCTTTACTTCGGCTGTTCCCTATAGTAGGTTTTTCTCCAGCCCTAAATCACCCTTACCAACAGACCAACGCACCAACATAGTATACGCTGTCAAATGTAGAGACTGTCACAACTTTTATGTCGGGCAAACGACCCAACGTTGGAGGGAGCGCAAAACACAACACAGAAGTGATTCCCGGGTACAGCCCAAAAAGTGCGCCTTAGCCTCCCACATTAACAAAACTAAACACACAGTTGATCTTGACAATCCAACCTTTTTATTCACAGAAAATAATTACAGTAAAAGATTGGTTCTAGAAAATTTGGCTATAATCAAAATTACTAACAATTTGAATACTAAAGAACAATCATCCTTGTTATCTAACATCTATATTAATATTATTAATAACATTAAATTACATATCAAATAGGAAAAAAATTTTTTACCTCATTACTTTTGAGTCCAGCCTGGTATGGTCACAGTTGTTTCCTTTAGAATATTTTTCATTTTCAATAAATATATTTTTGCTTGTTCTATCCTTTACATCCCCAAATGTACACCTACACGACGTGTGTTCTCTGTCTGTTGTGCCCAACTATTTGATTTATCATTTTAATATTTTAACTTGTTCGTGTAAGTTTGTCTTAGTCAATGTTATAAATTTTAATTTACAATTTTAATTTAATACAATCACTGCACATCACTTTAGTTAGAAAATGTGCATATTTTAAGTATCAAATTAGGTACTTTTTCTTAACCTTTAACGACCATGAGTTTTTCTGCTCTCAACTATCTCAAATGAATTGAAGTCTACTGTCTGAAGAAGGTGAAAATATACTCGCCGAAACTGTCACGTTGACTTAAACAGTTGTTTAATTTCAAAACCCAAATTCTGCTCTTGTTAGCAGTAAAAATATTTACCTATATATATATATATATACATATATAATCGTGAACCCTTCTACCATTGGGTGTCGGGTTATCTGGTAGTTTCTCACTTTCTATATATAAATTTCTTCCATCTAGTTCTATCCTTAGCTAGTATTCTTGCTCCACTCTATGTTTCGTTTTTAGATTGTATTATATTCGTTATTACATCATTCCAGGTTTTCTTCGGTCTTCCTGTTTTCCTTCTCGTCTGTATTCTTGCCTCATATATTTGTCTTACCGGTCTGTTATCTGGCATTCTTTGTATATATGTCCCCACCAACTCATTTGCCTTGTTTGTATGTATTCATTAATGTGTTGTATGTTCATTTCTTCTCTAATCTGTGTGTTCCTTATTCTATTTTTTCTCGTTATTCCTTTCACTCTTCTTAAGTATTTCATTTCAGTCGCTTGTATCCTACTCTTCTGACTGCCAGTAAGAACCCACGATTCGCATCCGTATGTTAGTGTTGGTCTGTAGATGGTCGTATATACTTGCATTTTTGTTTTATTTGAAATTTCCCTCCTACTAATAAATCTCTTGTTCATTGTATAGTATAGCTTAATAGTCTTCTCTATTCTATTACTAATTTCTGCTTCTTGTTTTCCTGTCTCATCTATTAAAATTCCCAAATATTTATGTTTTAACTTGCTGTGTTTTTGTGTTTCCGTTGCTCGATGCCCTCCTATAGTCATTACTTTGGTCTTTTCAATATTTATTTTCATATGTTTTCGCTGTAGTATGTCGTTCCAAACTTGTACATTATGTTGTAATTGTTCTTCGTTTTCGGCAATCAGAACTACATCATCCGCAAACACCCCTTCTGCTATTTCGACTGCCTTCCAACATCTATATCCTATTTGCATTTTCTTGGTCTTCTCATTACATTCTTTGTTTATGTCATCCATAAATATATTAAATAGTGTTGCGCTTAATCCTTCTCCTTGTCTGAGTCCTATTTCTGTTTTAAAACCTTCATATTTCACATTATTTTTTATGATGTATGTAGTTTACATTATTCTCATATATGTTTTGTATTAGGTTCATAATTTTTCTGCTTATCCCTCTATTCTCCAGACTTTTCCAAACTTCCTCTCTTGGTACTCGGTCGAAAGCTTTCTCCATATCTATGAAAGCCAAGCATAGTCCTCTTGCCTGCGTTGTCCTTTTTTCTATCAGTTGTTGTAATGTAAAAATGTGGTCATGTACACTACGTCCAGGTCTGAATCCGCTTTGTGCTTCTGCCATGTGGGGTTCTATCAGCGGTCTTATTTTATTGGTTATTATTTGTTCCACGATCTTAGTGGCTGTATTGAGCAATGTGATTCCCCTGTAGTTGTTACAGTCTCTAGTATCTCCGTGTTTATATACAGGCACTATTAATGCTGTTGTCCATTCTTTCGGTATTATCTCTGCATCCCATACTTTATTGATTATTTCCAATAAACTGTTTTTCCCTTCTGTTCCCAGGTATTTCAACATTTCTGTGGTTATTTTATCATCTCCTGGTGCTTTCCCATTTTTTAATTTTTTAAGTACCTCTTCTAATTCTTCTATTTTTATTTCATCGTAGTCATCATCTACTTGCTGGTTTATTCTAGTTTTGTTATATCTTGTTGTTTGTTCTGCCCCTCCTAATAACTTCTGAAAATAATCATTCCATCTTTTCATTATATCTGTTTCATTTGTTAATATTTCATTGTTCTCGTCCTTTATAGCCATTTCATTTACTTTTTACCTGTTCTCATTAGTTTTAGAGCTCTGTAGAACAGCTTTTGGTTACTACTTCTGTTTGTTTCTATTTTATTGCCAAATTCAGTCCAGGTCTCTCTCTTTACTTCTGCCACTAGTGTCTTAACTAATGATCGCCGTTTCTTATAGGTTTCGTACTGTTCCGATGTTTTAATATGTAGATATTTCTTCCATTCTACTTTTTTCTTTTTCACTTCTTTTTTTATTTCCTCATTCCACCATGGTGTTTGTTTTTTTCTGTTCCTTATTCTATAAGTGCCACACACTGTAGCTTCTGTAGCTGCTTCTATTACAGTATTTCTAAAAATATTCCATGCTTCTTGTAAGTTGGCTGATCTGATATTGTTCCATAGCTATAGCACTTTCCCTCAGTTTGTATGTCTTTATTGTTGTATGGGCAGTCTTTGTTTGTTCTTTCCTTCTATCCTGTGGTGTTGCGTTGGTTTTCATTCTAGCTATTAGGAGATAGTGGTCGCTATATATTTCTTCCTTTCCCCTTTTTATACTAATATGTAGTCAATTATTGACTTTTCTCCTCTGCTTGGTTGTACTCTCGTATATTTATGAATGTCTTTATGTTGGTAATAGGAGTTAGTAACTATCAGATTTTGTAATTGGCAAAAGTCTAGTAACCTTTTCCCATTGTTATTTCTGAACTTTAATATTTAAACAAAAAATCTTATAAGAAATGTTTTCCTGGGATTAAAAATACTTTAGTTATAATGAATAAATAAAAACAGCTAAGTCAAGTGCATTTTAGTGTGCAGAAAATCCTCTAGAAAGGCAAAAGAACACCACGCTGAATTATATCCATTTCGAACACAACCACATGAGCAATATTTTCTGAGACTGTACTGAAAATTTAGAGGCAATGAATGTTTTTGCCAAAACGGGGACAAAAAGAACTTTTATAAAAAATGAGGTCACGTTTTTTTATTCTTCCATCTTAAAGAGCGTTAAAAGTAATACAAGTTTGCTAATTTAAACAGTCTTGTATCTTTAATAATAACAAAGTTACCAATGGTGAACACTTAACTTGGATTGCCCTGTATATTATGGTGTGCATGATTGGTGAGAATGTCCTATTAGAAGTATTATACAAATGGAATGGAATTTTAAAACAAAATTTTGCAGTTGACTATGGTTGAATATGAACTATCACGTGATAATATTTTTGAATAAATGTCACTTCCGGTTAACGGTTAACTTTTGATTTTTTAAATTGCATACTATAAAATAAATTAGAAATTCAGCTTCTATGATAAATTTTACAGATATTTCATGTATTATACCCTATACCTAAATACCATTCCTTCTGAGTTATTCGCAATTAAAGAAAAAAAGTGACAGATACCGATCTTACTTTAGAGTGATATTACGTCACGTAGGAGTAAAAGAGACGAATGAAATTTTGCATACGCACAACTGATATTGTCTACTTACACAACATTTGAAGTTCTTCTCTGTAACATTATACAGGGTGTTGAAAAACTTAGTTGCTTAAAAATAAGTTCAATCTTTTTTTTTTTTGTTCTTGGTTTTTCAAGAGGGTTTGATTCAGTTTGGTGCAGGGATGCACAGACTTATTAAGACTAGAGGCCACTCGGGCAAATCATGAACTGATGGCGGGCCGCCAGAAGTATAGGTAATTAAAGACAATAAAGAATTGATAATAATGTATTAAAATTGAAAAAGAATTTATTAATTTGAAGCGTGGCACTGCATAGTGCTTAGAATCTTTTTTATATTTGGCTCAAATTTACTTGTAGCAACACGTAAAACTGCTTCCAAACTTTCATTTGCAAGGCGGTTTCGATTTTTTGTTTTATTATTATTTAGTATTGAGAAAGTTTGTTCATATATATAGGTAGAACTAAATAAGCTGGCACATTTCAGAGCATTTATGCGCAACTCTTTGTTCATATTTTTATCAATGCAGCGGTAAAAGTTCAGCAAGTCTCCTTCGTTGAATTTGTTGCGTAAACCTTGGTCGTTTTGAATGTCGATAATTTCTAACTGCATTGACTCTGGCGCATTTTCAACTGAAATCGTGAAAGGATTGCTGAATATGTCCAACAGAGGTTTCACTTTTTTAAACTCCGAAAATCTGTCTTGAAAAGATTGAATGAAAATATCTAGCTCTTCTACATAACTGAAATTAATCGCAGTTTTGTTGAATTTTTCAGCCATTTTCTTATAATTCGGAAAAAAAAATTCGAATGTACGAGAGTATTATTTTTGCTATCGGCGGGCCACCAGTATTTGACCGGCGGGCCGCGGTCTGTGCATCCCTGGTTTGGTGGATACTATATGTATACAATTATTATTATTGTTTAGGTGGAAAACGGAGTGAAAGCAAATGAGGAGAAAATTACTTCAGATTCTGTCGCGACGAAAATCAGGAAGGTAGTCTGGATTCAATAAAATATCCTACAACTCGAAACGTTGATGTAAGTATGGTGTATAGTTTATTTTAATAATCTAGCTGAACCAATTATTAGAGAGCATTCCGAAACCAGAATGGCTGATACTGGTCAAGGTTACAAGTACCAACTCAGCGTCGCTGCCTACCTGGCCTCACTATTATCGAAAAATCAAACGGTGAAGGACTATTACATCTTCTACGAAGTGCAGGAAGTTGAGCCCTTCGATGATATTGTGTTGGCCGTCCAATTTAATGGATCAGAATATTTCAATTTGTATCTCGTTCAAGTCAAATCCGGCAAAGTATCATTAGACATTAAAAAATATCTGGACGGATACAATAAAATAAAGCAGAACAAGAATAGGAAATTTTTCGGAAAGATTGGCAAGATTAACGAGGAGAATATTCAATTTTGGTATTTTGCCTGTAAAAGTTTGCCAAAATCTCAAGACATTTCGTTTAAAGAAGATTCAGAAACGAAACAATTAGAGTTGAAAGAGCGCCAATCTGATGCCACTGGATCAATAATTGATAAGAAATATAATAAAAATTATAAATTATGTTTAAAAGGCGACAACATAACAACTAAACATCAAGATTTCTTCGATAACTTCTATGTATACGTAGG
The DNA here is from genome assembly GCA_023690525.1 of Holotrichia oblita. Classification (NCBI taxonomy): domain Eukaryota; kingdom Metazoa; phylum Arthropoda; class Insecta; order Coleoptera; family Scarabaeidae; genus Holotrichia; species Holotrichia oblita. The sequence continues at coordinate 44,477,698 of CM043023.1, forward strand.
ACAACCTAGTGCGGAGAAAATTGAAGTTGTATTGAGGGGTATGTGGAAGTTGAACGATTCCACGCAAGTAATCGACTATCTCGACAAATATTTTATTAAATATAAACAAAATTGTTTAAGCAAAACTGTCTTCGAACAAGAATTGTTAAGAATTCGTCTTTTGAATTATGTCGTAACTCCTATTAAAACGATTCCATGCCAGAAAGAACCAGCTGATGCTTGGATTAATTTGACACTTTCGCATAATATCACGATAATCGAAAATGCGACACACACAAAACCATGTTTATTCGGATGTATCTTGGCTAAAATCGGAGATATAATCACCGCGGAAGAATGGAATAAATGTATCGATAACGAAGGGAAGCTAAACGACGAAATTAAAGCAAAATTCTCTTCGCTGAAAAACAAACCACAAACCATGAAGGATTTGGTTATTCACTTCTGGATGTCCAATCAGATACCGCTGATTTTAAAAGCGGAAAACGAGCTGCCGGCACTGAAAGAGTTTGCACATTTGAACAAACACTACGTAATAATCGATTCGAAATTAAAGAAGAAATACGACGAAATGGAAAGTTACAATTTGAGCGTTATTAAGGATTTAGGAGGACTGCAAGTTGATCAACTTCTACAGTCGATCTCCATCTCGATGCAAGGGAGAAAATCAACATCTTTAGGTGAAGTTATTTGTGGGGATGAGACTTTATTGGAGACACTGACTTGTTCGGATATTCTGAAATTGATAGAACCGAAAAAAGTTTATCTCAACGACGAGTGTTTCAAGGACGGTAGCGATATGTTGTTCATAATCGAGAGTGAAGATACTGGAGAGCTGAATCTAGAAAATTATGAGATAATCGAAGATAATATTGTAATGTGTTGTCCGCTTAATCAGAGCGGTATATGTTATGAAAAAGCAGTAAAAAATCCTAAATTTAAGAATTGTACAATATATCGCCTGCATTCACAAACTTCGGAAGCTTCTGAGAGGAAACTGTCATTACTCGATGAATGTAAATCAATTGAAATGGAACTTGATGAAGCACTGAACACTGGCGAAAGTAATTCAGCAAAAGGATATGCAGGACTTGAGTATTTTTTCATCGATCAGCATGGAAACAATGTATACAGGGAAAGAGAAGGTAAAGCTATGCCAGTTATAGGAGAGATGATCAATATCTCCTGTCCGAAATATTTAATTAGACGTATGCGTAAGGGCGTTATTAAATGTGGGGAAAATAGATCGTCGCCGGATAATAGCCTTAATCCAGTTGTGGAATACACAGAAATGCCATTTTGGGAAGACGAATTCTTTATTCAAACAACTCGTAAGATCTGTGTCGTAACTGGAGAATCGGGAGTTGGGAAAAGCGCATTCTTGCGATCTTTAATTCACATCTGTCAACCTTCAAATTACGTCTTGTTTTGTGATTTAGCTCGATACCAAACAGATTTATACGATAAAAGAAGAAAACAATCCGAATTATGTAGAGATCCTCTAAACTTCTTATGCAATAAACATAATTCTTTGCCGTACAGCAAATTTTTGTCCGTATTGAAGAAAGATGCAAAAAGGTTAATAATAGTCTTAGATTCGTTTGACGAAATCGTGCCAACATGTAAGGAGAATGTATTAAAGTTGATAAACAAGCTTAATAGCGTGCCTGAATTGGGAAAAATCGTAATCGGGTCTAGGTTATTAACGATCAATTTGTTAAACAACCGATTCAATATCGATCTTGTTGAAATCGAAGGTTTGAATAAAGAATGGAACGGTGACTACATCCAGAATTGGAATGTTGATGAGAATTATCTTCGAAACATACCAGCGGAATTCGTGAAGAATCCTTTGTACTTAAATTTTTTAAGAACAGTTGCCGAAAGTAATATAAATATGGAGAGTCTAAATAGATGGACTTTGTACAAAGCTATATTAGATTTGAATATTGACCTTTATTATAAACGTAGAAATCAGAATTGCGACGACACTGACAGAAAAAGCATTTTGAAATATTGTTATGCGTTGGCGTTTCGAGCATTTCTACCTTACAATAGAATTACGAAAAAATTAGCCGAAAATATAAAGGAAGTGTACAGTAATTTTGCCAAGATAGGCGTAATAAGATGCTTTAATAAGAAAGGACTGCCGGTTTTTATTCATCGCACGTTTCTAGAATTTTTGATATCTCGATGGTTGATTGAAACTCCCGATAAAGAAGATGCCAAACATGTTTATGAGTATCTTTTAGGCAATCGTATGCATGATGCGCTGCATATTCATTCCGAACAGTTTCGCTTACATAAAGCTGTTATAGGTAAAGAGTTAACGCAAGTGCAAAACCTCTGCAACGAAGATTCAGAGCTTTTAAAGGAAACTGACGAATTGGGGAGAACTGCTCTTCATATAGCAGCTATTGATTTGTTAATTTTCAAAAGAAATACAGAAATCACGAACGTAATTCTCCAAAATACGCTCGAGAAAAATTTTAATTTGTATCCGTGCGATAAGTTACTAAATTGGACATGGATCGATTATTACCACAAATATTTATGCCGCAACACATGTGATTGTCATTTGTTATCAGATACAATGTTTGAAGCGTATTGGAATTACCAATACCAAATTAGGAATGAAAGCTTTTGGAAATTTATGAATGATTTTCAATTCTCTATGTTTTCCTCAGCAGCATTTCTAATTCCTTCAATTAATATTATCAAAACTTTGTTCATGTTAAAGTATTATAATAATGAGGACTTGATACAAATAGAAGAATTATGCTCACAGCCAGAAGTCATTGCTGCTGCGTTGCCGAAAAGTTCTATACCCGAATTGGGGACAACCTTAATGCATCTCGGTTGCATTTATTCCAACTTAAACGTGGTTAGTGCATGTATTGGTAGAGGAGATGATATAAATGCTAAAGATAAATGGGGGTATACACCATTGTTTTACGGTGTTTGTAGTCAGAAAAGTGAAATTGTCGAATTGTTCTTAGAGGTAGGTACGAATACGAGATCAAAACCAATTCAGTCAAATATGGCAAAGCTCTTCTTTTTGAGCCGAAGAATTAAAAATAAAAAAATTGCGGCAATGTTGATAAAAGCATTGGTTAAGAGTTTCCGAACTTATAGTTGGTCGTCCCTACTTTATGGTGTTGTGTATGAAGGTAATATAGAAACAGTGGAAATGATACTGAAAGTCGGCTTAAATGTGAATATTCAAGATAAGAACGGCAATTCACTTCTAAGTTTAGCAGTACTATATAGACGTAAAAATGTAGTCGAACTACTTGCGCGATATCATGTTAATGTAAATATGACCAATAATGCAGGACAAACAGCACTTTTTGAAGCATCACGGATGTGTGACGTGGAGTTAGTAGAAATGTTATTAAATCTAGGCGCAGACATAAATATTGCAGACAAAAACGATGATACAATTTTGCACATTGCAGTTAAGCGCAGGTACAGTAACGATTGCGTTCGGCTGTTGCTACAACATGGCGCTGATGTAAATTGTAGAAACACAATGGGAGAAACACCATTGTTTGTCACAGTAAAGATCAACAATAGACAAACGATGGAAATTTTGCTAAACGCCGGCGCAAATGTAAATATTCAAGATATAAATGGCAATACAGCACTACATATTGCAAGTAGTGAAGGAAAGTACAATACGGAGATGGTTGAAATGTTGCTCAATGCCAATGCAAATGTAAACATTGTAAACGAATCGGGAGATACACCTTTACATAAGGCAGTTTCTGCTAGAAATGAAGATGCTGTTCGATTGATTGTGCAACATCAGGCTGACGTTTCTGTAACAAATTGTCGACAAGAAACACCGCTTTATATTGCTGTGGTGAACGAACAAATAGCAATTATGAAAATATTATTGAATCTGATAGAAGACGGTGCTCCTCCTGTCAATCTAGTTGTCAAGAATGCAACAGAAACCGACGGTAATATTTCGTTAAAATATAAAATGTATGTCAATGTAGAATCACTAAGCGGTGACACTCCACTTTTCTGTGCTATAAGAAAGAAAAACGTGGAAATGGTGGAGATATTATTGGAAAACGGAGCCGATGGCAATTACGTTGATAAATACACGAGCCACTTAACTCCCTTATTTAATGCTGTAGAAACACAACATTTAGATATTATTGGAATATTGTTGCGGAAAGGTGCCGATGTCAACTTTAAAAATGACTACGATGTTACTCCACTCTATCTTGCTACTCTTTTAAGAAATGTAAATATGGTTAAACTGTTATTGGAACACGGAGCACATCTGAATGTTGTCACACCAATTAGTACCTTATTGATTAAAGCTACAGAGAAACGCGATATCAGTACCGCTTTATGGCTTTTAAATTATTGGGCAAACAGCTCTACAATTCCAATAAACGATGTAACATTCTCCAATGAAGTGAAACATTTTATTCAAACTGTAGAAAACGGGAACGACATGAATTTGTTGAACAAAATTGTGTTAATTCGCAACGAAAATAAAGCAGAATTCGGTCATGAATTACTCAAGTTTGCAGCGGATGTTACCAATCCAACGCCAATCGGAATATATTGTCTAAAAGTTGTCTTGAATCTGAATGATAAGAAAGTGGATCGGAAGTTGTTAGACAATTTCGGTCACAAATATTGGGGAAGCATTCAGAAATATACAGCCCTTGGATACGCTGCAATTGAAAGGAATAGGGTGATGGTCAAAATACTGCTGAGGAATAGACAGGAAACGGATAGTACTGCTCTTACGCGAATTATACAGTATTTTGGGCAGACATATCCACTTGAAATATTATTAGAAAACCATATAAACGTGAATTTACCAAACGAAGACGGTTACACTCCTCTAATCTGCGCTTTGCAGATGGGATCAGTAGAAATGCTAGAATTTTTGATCGACAGCGGGGCTCACCTCAATGGGGACGACAGTCTATATTGTTCCCGTACACCTCTATATCATGCAGTCAGAAAATTCACACCAGAAATCGTGCGGGTATTATTGCAGAAAGGCGCAGATATTTATGCTAAACGTGAAGGTTTGCTTTGTATTGCAGCGAGCAGGAAAAGTGTAGAAATAGTTCAAATGCTATTAGAAAACGGGGCAAATCCAAATGAGAAAGAGCCAAATGGTTGGAGTGCTCTTCATTATGCTGTTAATGTCAATAGTAAAGATATCGTTAAGAAGTTACTAGAGTTTAAGGCGGATGTCAATATTACAAATGATGAAGGTTTCATACCGCTTGATTATATTAAAAATGATAAGTGTAAAAGTGATATTATCAGGATGTTGCAGAAAAGGGAGGCAGGACTAGACAATTTTGATGATAGTGATGATGAAGGCGACTACAACGAGTGAGAAAGTGATGATGATCAACATTTATTACTTCAAATTTAAAATGTTAATTAATGTACTTAATTTCTTAATTTATTTGTTAATTAAAGATAGATAGATATGACTGTTTCCGATCATTTGTGTAAAATTTTTCAATCACATTGCTTACTTTGGTCTTTGCCCTGCCAAAAACGAAATAATACCCAAACATTCATTATTGATAATTAAACTTTCAAAAATTATCGAGTCAGATTATTTTTAACGTAAGTACAAATTTATTTAAGTACCTCTCTGTAAGTATACAATCGGTATCGTAAAAGAGAATTAGAGAAAAAGTTCGAATCCCATCTCCGCCTTTTTTATTGAGAAAGCAGTTGTTCTTAAATCTGAACTCGCAAGATCTTGAGTGATTGTAGAGATTAATGACTCAAGAAGATTGACGGATCAACTGAGTACTGCCAAATATGCAATTCTTGGTTTAACGTATTCAGATCTGACAGAAAGTTTTCTTTAGTTGCGCGAACTACCGGTGGAGGTGTTCTTGCTGCATTTTCGAATGAACTTGACACATCTGTAGATGATATGATTGTTATTAGTAATTTGTTGCCAATTATTGATGTTGTGTCATGCAAATGTCACTTTCAGCTTAATACAATATACATTTTAACTGTGTATAGTACCAGGTGTAAATTGTGAGGATTATGATGTACAGGATGGCCAACTAAGAATGTCGCTCGGCCATATCTCAGAAACGGTTGACACTACAGCTTTAGGGAAAAAATATTATTGACTAAAGTGACTCCGATAAACATCTGCAAATTATTTATAAAAGCGTAGGATGACCGCTAGAGGGCGTAACTGATCACCAAAAATTTTAATTCTTATTTTATGCAAAATTTACCAATTTATACCACCAATAAATACAAAAATCGGAATCTACTGAAAATTTTGCGTATTTTACGTTGGACAACTTTTTTGTATGTTGCCAAATAAGAGGTGGGGAGGAGGAGAAACTTTGTATTGAATGAATGTTTATAACTCCGGTTCTGTTGAATCGAATTTTGCAAACTTACTCTCCTTGAAAACAGCATTACTCCTCCAATCTAGTGCTTACAAATTCGAACCAACCTAATAAGTGACGTGCATGCTAGAGGGCGCTGTTTTAATTTTGCCGGGAATTTTGTTTTTTCTCGAAAATATTAAATGGAAACATACATTTTTGACAACAAATTAAAACAGTAGACTTAATTACCAACAAGTCAGCGAAAACCGGGTCTCTCTAACTTTTACCAATCCGAAGAATTCTTCAGAAACGTGTGGGTGGTAAAATTTTTTTTTATAAATTTAAATTATTTTGCTTCCCTTGAACGGAATTTAGCAAATTTGATCTTATTAGAAAGGATTTTTATTGTGCTAAGTTTAGTGATCGAAGCTGTTTAATTTTAACGTATCCGTCACCGCTAGAGGGCGATAAACAAATTTAAATACGTAAATTTTATGATTTTTGAAAAGAACAGTGCGTGGAATGCTTGGCGACCAAGAAAATAGACTATCATGGATTTTCCTAAACCTACTGATAGTGATTCAAATTGTTTAATATTGTCTTTATTTATGTCACCGCTAGAGGGCGTTGAAGAGAACAGAATGGAAGACATGTCGCTAGCAATTCGCAACAATATGCTTTTCAATGTGATGAGTGTGCTGTGCATTTCTCCGTAAATGTTCGCCATTTTCTGGTCCCTGCTAGGTGGATGTAACACATTAGTCTATTTCCATGGCCACCCAGGACCTTAAATTTGACTTGTTTAGATTTTTATTTGTGGAGGCGAAAAAAATATCTTATTTTTACAACGCGATCTACTCCTCGTAACAACTTGGTTGTGGGAATAGGAAATATCGTTCAAAGTATTTCTAAGACAGAAATAGGGACTGTTGTTCTATCCCCTCGTTGTAGAGTGAAGGTTGGCATTGAAAACAGTAGGAGACAACTTCAAGTTTTGGGCCGCTACTAATATTAACTTTTTTATGCTGTTTCCTTTTTTGTTGTTTTTCTGCGTTGTTTATTTCAATTATACCATTATGCTTTTCACTAAAATCTTAAGCTTTGAATTCATTATTTTAGAGTATGAGCATAAATATAAACTTCCACGCACTATTCTTTTCAAAAATCATAAAATTTACATATTTAAATCTCTTTAACGCCCTCTAGCGGTAATGGACAAAATTATATTAAGCAGTTTGAATCTCGAAATATAGGCAAATGAAAATCCTTTCTAATAAGACCAAATTTGTTAAATTTCGTTCACGGGAAGCAGAATAATTTAAATTTATAGAAGAAATTTTTACCATCAATGCGTTTCTCAAGATATCTTCGGATTGGTAAAAGATAGCGATATCCGGTTTTCGTTGATTTGTTGGTAATGTAGCTTACTTTTTTAATTTGTTGTCAAAAAAGTAATGGTTGGTTCAGTCATTTTAGTCCTAACCAGTCCTTTCATGTTCTATGAAACCTTAAAAAGTTCAGCGATATGCAAAATGTTTGTGTTCAAAATTCCCCAACTTAGTATTAGTCTTAAGGATCCTGACCTTGAAAGTTCGTAATATTGAACTTTTAGGACTAAGATAAGACCAAACTACGACGTACTTCAGCTTTGTTATTGTTTTTATTGGCGTTATTGGTTTTTGTTCAGAAATGGTGTAATGCATTCCTTAAATATCAAATAGTTTTTTGTCTACTATGGGAAGTAATAATACGTTCAATATTGATGTTTAACGGCTAATAATTATCACACTTGGAAGTTCCGAATGTTGATTTTATTACAAGAAAAAAGTGTTTAGAAATTTGTAGAAAAAGAAATTGAAGAGATAGATTACGAAGATGAGGCAATGAAAACGGAAGCTAAGAAATGTGATAATAGATGCAAGTTTTATATTGTACAGTGCTTAGATCATACACAAATAGAATTAATTCGAGATAAAGAAATGGCATATAGCATGTGGAAAAGTCTGGAAGAGAGATATGAGAAGAGAGGTGTCACTGCACAAATGTTATTAAGGAAGAAACTAATGAGCATTTAAAAGAAGCAAAAAATCTAGAAGTATTTTTAACTGAATTTGACGAGGTAACAAGACCGTTGACAGGTGCAAAACGAAAAAGGAAGATATAGTATGTAGCTTATTATTTGCGTTGCCACCATCATTTGAGACAATAGTTACAATCATATAGAGAATATGCCAGAGGAAGAGATAGTGAAGTGAAGTGAAAAATTGTTAGATCCTTATAGTTGTTAATAAATTTATTATTTTATATTATTATATGTAATATATCATTGGATATGTATTAAAGCGATTAATAGATTTAAGGAAGGCATTAATAAGAGAGGGTGTTGAGAAATGGTGTAATGCTAGTCTATTTTTATAGTTTTTATTTGTATCATATATATGCAAAGTTCACTAGTTCGATTCATCATCCATCACCAAATTTCTTACTCATTTTTATCGCTTTTCCTATATCTACCTAAATATTACAAACATGTCACAGCTAAATACCATATAGAACGAAATAAATATTTCTATTGGTTATGTATTTGTTGCTTATCGCTTGTTGTCATGGCTACGCGTAATTTTTGTATGAACGATACCTATTTTCTTGAGACTAATACTAATACCGAGTTTTAAGACTAATACTAAATTAAGACTAAGGAGAGCTGACTGAACCAACCATATGTTTCCATTTTATGTTTTCCAGAAAAAACAAAATTCCCGGCAAAATTTAAACAGCGCCCTCTAGCATGCACGTCACTTATTAGATTGGTTCCAATTTGTAAGCCTCGGTTTGGAGGAGCAATGCGCTTTTCAACGAGACTAAATTTGAAAAATTCGGTTCAACAGAACCGGAGTTATAAGCGCTCCTTCAATACAAAGTTTTCCCTCCTCCCCACCTCTTATTTGACAAAATACAAAAAAGTTGTCCGGCGTAAAATATGCAAACTTTTCAGTAGATTCCGATTTTCATATTTATGATAGAACTTAAGTTGGTAAATTTTGCGTAAAATAAGAATTAAAATTTTTGGTGATCAGTTACGCCCTCTAGCGGTCATCCTACGCTTTTATAAATAATTTCCAGATGTTTCTCGGGGTCACTTTAGTTAGTAATATTTTTTCCCAAAGCTGTACTGTAAACTGTTCCTGAGTAATGGTCGAGCGACATTCTTAGTTGGCCACCCGGTACACACTATTTGATGCGCTGGCAATTACTTTGCTTGGTAAAAATGTAATTAGTGTGGGTGATTTTAATGCCCCATTTTGTTTTTGTAATATTTAGGATAGAAAATCCAAAATTATTAATCAGTTTATGAAATCTCTCAAACTTGGACAGATAACAGGTCGATGGCCGCAGTGGTTAGGCGGCTGACTATCGTTCTGAGAGAACGATAGGTGCCAGGGTTCAATCATCTAGAGGGACGGTGACATTTTTTCAGAGAGTTTAATCCCGGATTGACTTGCCATTCGCTGTTGGGAGCAAAGTGATTAACAGCGCAGCATCATAAAAGGCGATATGATGCTGTCACAAAGACATTTGAACACAACTTACACACACCAAACTACACCGCAAGAGTTGCAGTGATAGCCAGACAAGTAATACAGCTTACGGAGTCACTGCAACTAAGCACCCACCACACATTAAAAAAAATAATACTATTACTAATGCTAATAGGCGTTTACCCGATTTGGTATTGACGAACCTAATGAGGAGCTTTGAAATAGCAAATGATTTAGATCCATTACTATCTGAGGACCCACATCATCCTTCTCTAAAAATTTCATTCGTCAATTTCACTAATTTAACAGTTAATAACTTTCTCTCTAATAGTAATACGAGATATAACTTTCATAAAGCTGACACCAATATTAATATTGCAGTGAATGCCTTCTATCAAGTTTTGTATTCTATTTTTGATCATTATGTTCCCAAAACTAAACATTATAAACGCCAATATCCGGTATGGCATACAAGTTACATCAAACGCCTGGTGCACGTGAAGGAAAGATACTTCAGAAAATGGAAACATACAGGGTCACCGTATTATCATGACGAATTTAAAAGGGTTCGAGGTTTATTGAAACATAAAACCCAATTAACCTATGCCGATTATACCTGTATGAAATCGAGAATGGAATTATCGCAGATCCGAAAACTTTTTGGTCGTTTATTAACAGCACCAGGGGTAATAGCAGAATACCAGGTCACATGTTTTTTGAGAATGAAGAACTCTCTCAACCTCAAACAATTGTTAATGCCTTTGCTAAGCTGTTCTCCAGTACATTCACAAGAAACAATTCTACTCCATCAGTATTTACATACAATGCGCCTTTTGGCGTGAGGTGTATTACTGTTGCAACTAGTGCTCTTCGTCTGAAGAAGGATATGACAACTGCAGATGATTCAATCCCCAGTTTTCTAGTTCGTGCATGTGCTGATGCACTTAGCAATCTTCTCTACATTATATTCAATTGAAGTGTCAAACATTCTGTATTTTCGGACGTTTGGAAGATCAGTTAAATTGTTACTGTTCACAAAAAAGGGTGATTTATCAAAAGTAGAAAATTATAGACCTATAACTATCATTCCAAATTTTGCGGAAATATTTGAACATGTTCTGTACAATAAGATTTATAGGAACGTACAGCCTTACCTGTTGAATCATCAGCACGGGTTTATTTCTGGACGGTCAAAAACGACCAATTTAGCGTGCATGACTCAGTTTCGTTCTTCTCTGTTGGATGATCAACGGCAAGCAGATGTTTATCTATACCGATTTTTCGAAAGCTCAATGTATGCAATGTGTGTATTATTAACAGGGTGTTAACAAAAAAGTAGGTCAATCCGTTAACAATATAGGTATTCTTTGAGCTGAAATGATGGGACATTATTTTTTTTGCTCCTATATACAAGGTGTTGAATTTAACTTTCTAAAAGGTATATACAGGGTCCGGCAACGAAGCGGGGACGGAAGATTACGCGCTTATTTGAAAGTTTGTCAAATATTTAGTCATCGGGTATTCTTCTGCACCATCAAGTGCACGTTTTAAACATATTTTGTTTTATACAGAGTGTTCAAAATGCCAGACTAAAGATGCATTTTTTTAGATGGAACACCTTGTATATTAATAGAGAAAATGATCCGCGATTGAAAGCTGGTTACAACGATATAATGTTGAATAGGTCTAAAGTTGATAGTTTCTGTGTAAACAATGATTTTACTTGATAAATTGATACATTTCAGTAGGCTATTCTGCATAGGAAAAAACAAAAAATTCGAAACCAACAGTGTAGAATATTTTTTACTAGTATAAACTGTCGTTACTATATGAAATAAATTCTGCAGCTGCTCGCTTTATACAGGGTGTTCACAATTTTGCAAAATCGAAGAAATCTCGACATTTTTAAATGGAACAGCCTGTATATTTTCAGCTCATTGGAAAGCCCTTTTACTACGCTTACTATTGATACCCCATTTGATTCATTTTCTAATTATTTCTTCTTAAAGTTGAATTAATGAGAAATGCTTGTATTTTTATAGCTAATTTGCACTTCAAACCTACTGTAAGATTGGATATTCAACAAATAATCCATAAATGGTCTATAACAAGAAGAAACTCCATTTAGTATGAGAAACAATTGATTTTCACTCAGCGGAGAAAGCAAACATTAAATTAATATAAAGTAATATAGCATTTTCAATAGATTCACTGCTGATCAAGTTATCTGGTGTTTTAAGCTTGTATACTTAATAACCAAGTTGTAAAAAATTTCGTTTTGTGTTATACAGTATTCCGTTCAATCTTTAAAAGCAGTTGTTATATTGACTAATTTTAGTAGGTACCTACTCAAGAAATGGTAAATATGATATTTATTCTTGAGGAGTGTACAAGGAATTGTCTCCTAGCAAGTAGAGTATATGCATAGATTTCCAAACCTTGAAAGAAGACCGGAAGCATTTAAAAGGTTATTAGAGAAATTTATAGAAACTGAAGATGTAACCTACAAGAAGGGAGAAACAAATGAACCGGTAATCAATAAACAAAGCAAACTGGCCGTATTACAGAACATTTAGAGTAAGGCTAGCTAGAAAAGAGATAGATCTAGAGTGGGGCGGTTGTAAAACATCTACGGAATTAAAGCATTGGCGAGCGTGCTATTCCGTATATGTTTTACAACCGCTCCACTCTAGATCTATCTCTTTTCTAGCTGGCCTTAGTCGCTCTAAATTTTCTGTATGTGGATCAAGTTGGTATTTCAAAGGTAACAGTTATTGAAAGTAGGAGCCTGCTTTGTTGAGTATCTACTAAAATTAGTCATTATAACAATTTCTTTTAAAGATTGAACGAAATACTGTATAACACAAAACGAAATTTTGTACAACTTGGTTATTAGTATACAAGCTTAAAACTGACACCTTTACTTTATATTAAATTAATGTTACCTTTCACCGCTGAGTTCAATTGTTTCTCATACTAAATGGGGTTTCTTCTTGTTATAGACCATTTATGGATTATTTGTCGAATATCCGATCTTACAGTAGGTTTGAAATGCAAATTAGCTTCTAAAAATACAAGCATTTCTCATTAATTCAAATTTAAAAAGAAATAAGTAGAAAATGATCTATCCTAGGTGCATCAAATGAGGTATCGATAGAAAGCGTAGTAAAAGGCCTTTCCAATGAGCAAAAAATATACAGGGTGTTCCATTTAAAAATTTCGAGATTTCTTCGATTTTGCAAAATTGTGAACACCCTGTTTGAGCAGTTGCAGAAATAGTAACGACAGTCCATACTAGTAAAAAATATTCTACTCTGTTGGTTTCGAATCTTTTGTTTTTCCCTATTAATAGCCTACTGAAATTATGAATTTATCAAGTAAAATCATTGTTTACACAGAAACTATCAACTTTAGACCTATACAACATTACATCGTTGTAACCAGCTTTCAAGCGCGGATCATTTTCTCTATTAATATACAGGGTGTTCCATTTACAAAAATGCATCTTTAGTCTGGCATTTCCACCTGGAACACTCTGTATACAACAAAATATTTTTAAAACGTGCACTTGATGGTGCGAAAGAATATCCCATGACTAAATATTTGACAAACTTTCAAATAAGCGTGTAATTTTCCGTCCCCGCTTCGTTGCCGGACCCTGTATTTTTGCCCTCATTTAAGCACACCTTGTGTTTGATTTCTAGTAAAAAAACAAAACTCAGATCAAAAAATATATAGTTAGAGGATTGGCCCACTTTTTTGTAACAGCCTGTATAATACAAAATTACTTTTATGTACAATTCTTAAATAACCGCATCACATAGATAAATTTGATATCATATAATTATTATCATTAATGTATAACTTGTGCCTAACCCAGACCAGATGTGTTGTTTTCTATTATAACTTGTTCAAAGAAAAAATACACTTATCCAAAGAGCACCATCGTCTTCAATAGTTGTGTGTTATATTATCCTTGAAGTTGAATCGATGTAGTAAGTATTTTGTAAGTTACTATTAATTAGAAATATAATTTATTTGTCTTGACATAATCATCGAAACAATCGAATTTTAAGATATCTCCGAAATTTTATAACAATTTTTTTAATATTTATCCTTAAGATATACTAATAAATTTAAGTATGAACTTATTGTTCTTTTTGAATTCCATCTCAAATATAAAAATTCAGATCTAGATGAAGTGTCATTTTTTATAAATAGAAAAATGTATTGAAACATGTTTCTAATACACGATAACAACGATAAGATAATTAATACGCAAACTAGGTGTATAAATAATTTTCAGCGTTACCGTCAGAGATTTTATATTGCCCTTATTATTTAAAAAATTAGATGGTAAAGGATATGTGGGCTTCCGGGTTTCGACCGTCTTAAGTGAATTTATTGCTGTTTTTTCTTTAAATATATTGGAAAAGAAATAAATTTTGAATTTATGCAGAATGATTGATAGAGACATCATTAGAAAGATTGGATAACCTAATCATATAAATATCATTCCATTTAAGGGGGTATTACAGTGGTCGACCATATGGAAAAATACATGTAAATATAGCAATCTTTCGGTGCATCTTACGCCAAAATTAATTGTTGATTAACGATTTTTGTAAATTTACAAGATAGATTGGGGTTTCAACTCAGGCTAATTTTTATTTACAAAACACAAAAGAAAGTGTTGAATTTAATAATAAACTGGCACGGTGTAAACAAGTACAGTCAGAACGCACAAAAAACATCATTTTCACAATATGATCGCTATTTCTAAAAGAAAAACCGCTTGCTAGATAAATGAAATATTGTATTACATTAAAATCATAAATCGAATAATTAAGAAGTTTGCTGTATTTACACAAATTGTACCGAAATGTAATTTTATATAAAAATAACTAGATTTGCATTTAATCTAGTAATATTCAGCTCTTTTTTTGTCCAGTTGCTTTTACGTTAGTTCAGCTGTCCGTAAAAAGATGGCAGCATCAAATTAAGCGCATTCAGCGGGAAAATGACTATGTAGCAGGTAGCAGTTCTTAAATTACGGAGCGCACAGTCATAGCGCTACAACCAGAATGTCATTTAATTCAAACAGATTGAAGTTTATTGAAGTAAATAAATAATTTTTTCCACGGTCGGGAGTAGAAATCAGTTTCTGTGACATCAAAATTAAAACAGAAGTAGTCGATTATTCCCAAGGGAGTTTACATTATGGAGAACGTTTGTGTTTATTTTGTAGCTATGACAATAACTCAACGACTGCTAAATAAATGCTCAAATCCGAATACAATAATTCCGGTGCTACTTACTTCATAATGACAAAATATGTGTTTTTAAGTTAATGAGACCGTGGAAAAAATAATATACCATTCGGGAGAGATGACATTTTTCCTCGGTGCATTGTAGCCCTCGAGTAAATTGCACCTCTGCCAAAATAACGCATTTCTCTCCCTTATAGTATAATATACTATTTTTTGCCTAATAGTTGTCGAATTAGCTTTATATTTGTTGTGGTTCAAGATATCATTACTAAACTTGAGTGTGATAGTATTTTCTTTTTAATGACTGAAAATTTAGGAAGATGTAGATGAGACCATACAATTTATAAACAATTTTTATTTTATTTGGTATTCCTTACATAATTAATGGCCGAAAACAATTAGTCCTTGCAGTTTAAACAAATTTTCATCATATCGTTCAAACTGTATTTAATGTCAAATTAGATGGCTTTATTCTATATTTCTATACACATCACAAATTTCCGTTTCAATTTAATGACCTTGATTTAATTCCGTACTAGTTTATTTGCTTTGTATTTGGATTTACCTGAATAATCAGACTCTCGGTTTATCTTTGTCAGTTGTATTGGATTAGGAAAGGGTAGAGCGAGCAATGAATACAAAAAATTACATATTCGTTTTCTCGAAAGTTTCCTTACTCCATGTAGTTGTGCATCAGTATCAATGTGGTATCAATCCGTATTGTCCAAATTGTGTTTCTACTGTTCGCTAGTTGGTTTTTCTAGTCCTGCAAGAATTCGCAAGAGATTTATTTGTTAGCATTTTTATCATTTTTTACTATTATTGTTATTAGCGTAAATAAAAATACCGTATATACAGTAGTAAGTCCAGGTTTGTGTATATAGCGGTGTTATATGCTTATATAAATATTTTATGCTGCGATAGCTTATCAATTTATTAAAGGTTTTGCAAGCATAAGAATTACGTTACATGCATAGAGTAGTGTAGAGTAATTTTTTCAGGATTTGCAGAATGGATAAAGAGCTAGGTACATCATTTCGCCAATGTATTCTTTATAAAAACCCTAGACTTTTGAAAATGCAGGAACGACGGGCAAAATGGAAAATTATATTCAGTCCTATATATAAATTTTTTGAAATTTCGGTCTAATATATTTAACTTTTTCTAGATCTTATAGCTAATAATTTATTAATTCAAATTAAAAAAGTAGGTACCTACCTGTACCAGTTTACATATCAATAAAACGTTTGTAGAACAAACAATTTAATTTATTATTATATCAATAATGAAATAGTTCCTAAATTAGAAACATTTTATCAGACTTTTATATTTCCAGAAATAATCAATAAAAAGGCAAGTTGTGTTATTTCTTACCCATAACTAGCCTTTTATGTAAAAATTAAGGTATTTTTATTTAACTTCTTAGGTTTTTAACCTTATTAACTTATTACTTTCTGTGTAATCTGTTGCATACTGGTGAAACATATTAAAAATATAATTTAATAACAAAAATACTTTTTTGACTCTCTAATTTGTTAAACTGTTTAAATTGCAAGTATAGTATAAAACGATAATTTGAAAAATAATTTCAATTTGACATAAAACAAAATTTTTTTCAAAAAAAATACGTCGCTTAAATTAATAGTAAACCTCAATTTTTTTATATTTTGTCCTATTGTTGACCGTGTTTGGTATATTTTCTTTTATAATTTGTTGAATGACGGTCAAAATTAAGTTAAGTTTAATATATTTCTCCTTTTACGTTTCGATACAGTGTTTTGTATCATTTTCACTAAAATATAAGTAAAATTACACTATCAATAATTCTAAAATATATAGTGATCATTGTTAAAAGATTTAAACAGCTGCCATATTTTACTTGATCGAAGTCGCTGTTTATTAAGCAATAAATCTGCAAAATTTTAAAAAAACAGAGATCGAAGTCGCTGTTTATTAAGCAGCTAACAGTTCTCGCGGTCGCTGTCTGGATATTTTAACGGCGAAATAATTATAGTTGCCTCAGATATGAAAATATTCTTAGCAGCGACTGTAAAGCTTTCAGTTTTCGTTTATCATAACATCTAAAATTGTGACATTATCGTAATCAAAGTTGTGACCATTATCTAAAGCATTTTGAGTTACGTGCTGTTGAATTATGATTGTGCTAAATTGTAAATTTATTTGTCTATTCTTTTATCTAATGTTGTTTTGTTTGGCCAATATAAGTACCAAACAGTTTTTAAATTAATTTGGTAAATTAAAAATAATTTGTTTAAAAAATATTTTCATGAAAAAGTAAATTGTATTGCAAAGCTAGTTAGTAACAAAGTTCATTAATTTAGATTATTTTTTGTTTTGAATGTTTTCATCTAATTTCATTTCAAAACAAATACTCTTAAAAAAGATAAATCATCATCCGGATAAACATTTGTAAAAATAAAAAACATATATCATTTACCCTAAATGAAAAATCTCTCTGAAAATTTAAAAAAACTACTGACAAAAACCATAAAAGCGATAAACGTAAATTATTAAACAGTCCTTTTTCACCAAAACTGGTAAACTCTATTAAAAAGTAAACAAACAGATAACCAAATTAATTGAAAAACGGTGATTTGGTACTTATATTGGCCAAACAAAACAACATCTAGATAAAACCGGTTCGATACAATATCGAATCATCATAATTCAACAGCACTAACTAAACATGTTTCAGTGAAAAAACTTGATTACTTATAATGTCACAATTTTAGATAAAGAAACGTATCATAAACGAATTTTTAACAAATCTGGTTGAAAAAAATGCAAACGCAACGATATTTTATCTTTAGCAACTATAATTATTTAATATCTGAACGGAAAATAAAATAATTTCTTATCTTTTTATCCTGGAATCGAATTCGCTTGCTTGCACCTTGTATATGTTTAATACGGGTAATAATATGCAATAAAAATTTTTCGTGCATTACATACATCTTTTTTAAAAATTTTGTTTTATATTTTATTCAAATTACATTTCTATTCTATACATTTTTATTGAATAAATCATAATTTTATAAAAATTGTTTTAACAATTGTTTTATATATTTTTTATTAGTAGTGATAATTTTTTATATTTTAGTGAAAATGATACAAAACACTGTATCGAAACGTAAAAGGAGAAATATATTAAACTTAACTCCGCCCGAAAAATTATAAAAGAAATAATGACGTCTTTTAAAATTTAAAATATTTAGAAAATAATTAATAATTTCTCATTCGGTTTTAAATTTTGTTATGGCAATTGAAAATTTTATTAGCTTTGTTCCATTTGGTCTCCTGCTTTATATAATAAAAGGCACTATCATGCGCCATAAAAATATCCTATTCCATTTGCATTGTCGTAACGCGAGTTTCTATCACTTATCGTGTTGTAAACGTCTAAAAGGAACAAACTATTTTTAATGAGCTTCATCTGTTGTCAAATTAACTTTATATTTGTTGTGGTTCAAGATATCATTACTAAAAAAATACTTGATTTTTAATTACATTTTTCTTTGTCTTTTTTATGGAACTGAAAATTTAGGATTAAGATATCGTTAAAAAAGACCAAGTAATTTTTACAATTTATAAACAATTTTTATTTTATTAATCAGCATTCCTTACATTAATTTTATAGAAATTATAATAATTTCGAATTCTTCCGTTTGTCTACGGTACTCTAAGAATTGGCAATTCCTTGTAACGTCACCTTAAGGAAAGTACACGTTTTACTGAACTCAAAACGACCCCCCTTTTTGCGGAGATCAGTCTATACCTATACATACATAAAAATCAATCAATCTAAAGTGCAATTTCTAGGTTATGGTTTCACTAACGTTTTGACATTTCTGTGAAGATTTTTAGGCGATATCCAGTCAGAATTACGAAATATCATTTTTTATTTTGCAGTAGACATTTGACAAGATGTTAAATTTAATATTAAAAATATTTTCAAATTTAGTCAGAATAGTGTCTAAATATTCATAATTTTCTTCTTAATATTTACTTACACATTTATTTATTGTGTAAGACACGTAAATTGTAAATTTATATACATTATCATCAAATTTCACTTTGTAAATTTAATATAACACAAAAAATAGTACCTTTTGTACTCGACGAAAAAGAGACATTTTTATTCCCACAACAATCTACTATTTTTAATTACTGATTGTAGGTACTTATTAAAAGATACTGCAATATAAAAAATGATAATTATTTTTATATTCCTGAAAGACCGTCTAAAATTGCCGCTTGATATTTCGTAATTCTGACGATATCGACTGAAAATCCTTTTACACAAATGTCAACACACTAACGAAACATAACCTAGAAATAGCACCTTTTAGATCCATTTTTAGGTATCGACTGATCTCCGCAAAGAAAAAGTGGACCGTTTCGAACTCAGTAATTCCTGCCAATTCAGTGGTCGATATACGGCAGTCTTACCACACAGAAAATTGTTCAAACTAACCAACTCATAAATACAAATAGCTCATCTGCAGAAAATAGACAATTTCGACAATTTATTCAACTAGATTTACATATTTCTCTTGCCCGTCACCTTCCTTCCAAACATTAATTCTATTTATAGAATAGTTCAATTGTGACACATATTGCCATCTATACTGACAATTGGAAGGCGTTAGTTTGAATATTCGCCGCTCGTTGTGACTGTGTGCAGACATTTATTATCATTAGGAGGCCCAATTTTTCTAATGGTATGTCCCAATCAATCACCCTATATAATTCAAATATCGATAGTGCTAGCGTAATACGAAATTATATTTATTTTCGAGGTAATTTTGAACGATTACCTTACATAGATAAGCATAATATTATGCTGTATGCTTATTTCAATTCAGGCTTTCAAATTTCGTTTCAAATGATCTTAAAAAATTGTAAACCTAAACATTCAGAACTAGATCAGCAGTTAGTTTTTAAACATAGTGAAATGTAGTTGCGTCCTAACAATATAAAACATACAGATTATTGTTTAGATATAAAATGGAGTTGATATAAACGAGGAGCGAATGACTTCGGATAATACCTCATTGATCATTAGTAACGGATGATTCCATAATCGTCAGGTCAGAATGGTAGTCAGGAATCAGGGGAATAGCTTGTAATCCAAAACGTTCATGTAAGTACGACATACAGTTCATTTTCATAAAACATACGTTTGGAAGCGACATAAAGTTAAGCTGTCCATAATATTTCTAGCTGAAAAAATTATTAAAGGATCAAAATTTGAAGTTCTTCCGAAACCAGAATGGCTGATACCGGTCAAAGTTACAAGTATCAACTCGGTGTCACCGCGTACCTGGCCTCACTATTATCCAAAAATCAAACGGTGAAGGACTATTACATCTTCTACGAAGTGCAGGAAGTTGAGCCGTTCGATGATATCGTGTTGGCCGTCCAATTTAATGAATCGGAAGACTTCGGTTTGTATCTCGTTCAGGTCAAATCCGGCAAAGTATCATTAGACATTAAAAAATATCTGGACGGATACAACAAGATAAAGCAGAACAAGAATAGGAAATTTTTCGGAAAGATTGGCAAGATTAACGAGGAGAATATTCAATTTTGGTACTTCGCCTGTAAAAGTTTGTCACAAACTCAAGAAATTTTGTTTAAAGAAGATTCCGAAACTAAACAGTTCGAGTTGAAAGAGCGCCAATCTGATGCCACTGGATCAATAATCGATCAAAAATATAATAAAAATTATAAATTATGTTTAAAAGGCGACAACACAACAACTAAACATCAAGATTTCTTCGATAACTTCCATATATACGTAGGACAACCTAGTGCTGAGAAAATTGAAGTTGTATTGAGGGGTATGTGGAAGTTAAACGACTCCACGCAAGTAATCGACTATCTCGACAAATATTTAATTAAATATAAACAAAATCATTTAAGCAAAACCGTCTTCCATCTTGAATTGTTAAGAATTCGACTTTCGAATTATATCGTAACTCCCATTAAAGCGATTCCATGCCAGAAAGAACCAGCCGATGCTTGGATTAATTTGACACTTTCGCATAATATCACCATAATCGAAAATGCGTCACACACAAAACCATGTTTATTCGGATGTATCTTGGCTAAATTCGGAGATATAATGACTCCGGATGAATGGAATAAATGTATCGATAACTACGGGAAGCTAAGTGATGAAATTAAAAGAAAATTCTCTTCGCTGAAAATCAAACCACAAACCATGAAGGATTTGGTTATTCACTTCTGGATGTCCGATGAGATGCCGCTGATTTTAAAAGCAGAAACTGACCTGTCGGTACTCAAAGAGTTCGCCCATTTGAACAAACACTACGTAATAATTGATTCGAAGCTAAAGAAGAGATACGACGAAATAAAAAGTTACAATTTGAGTGTTATTAAGGATATGGCAGAACTACAAACTGATCAACTTCTACACTCGATCTTGGTTTCAATACAGGGGAAAAAGCCAACGTCTCTGTATGAAGTTATTAACGCCGATAAGACTTTATTGAGGACACTTACCTGTTCGGATATTCTGAAATTGATAGAACCGAAACAAGTTTATCTCAACGACAAGTGTTTCAAGGATGGTACTGATATGTTGTTTATAATAGAAAATGAAGGTACTGAAGAGTTGAACCAAAAAAATTATAACACAATCGGAGGCAACATTTTAATGTATTGTCCGCCTAATCAGAGCGATATTTGTTATGAAAAAGTAATACAGGATCCAAAATTTAAGAATTATAAAATTTATCTCTTGTATTCACAAACTTCGGAAGATTCGGAAGAGAAACTGTCGTTAGCGAACAAGTTGGAATTAGATGAAGCGAGGAATCTTACCGGAAGTAATAATCTGGTTAATGAGCACGCAGGACTTGAGTACTTTTTCGTCGATCAGCATGGAAACAATGTATACAGGGAAAGCGAAAATAAAGCTGTCTCAGTTATAGGAGAGATGATCAATATCTCCTGTCCGAAATATTTAGATAGGCGTATGAACAAGGGCACTATTAAATGCGGGGAAAATAGATCGTCACCCGATAATAATCGGAACCCAGTTGTGGAACACACAGAATCATCATTTTGGGAAAACGATTTCTTTATTCAAACAACTCGTAAGATCTGTGTCGTAACTGGAGAACCGGGAATTGGGAAAAGCACGTTTCTGCGATCTTTGATTCATATCTGTCAACCTTCAAATTACGTTTTGTTTTGTGATTTAGCACAATACGAAACAGATTTGTACGATAAAAGTAGTAAACAATCTGAATTATGTAGAGCTCCATTAAACTTCTTGTGCAATAAGCATCATTCCTTGCCATACACCAAATTTTTGTCTGCTTTGAAGAAGGATACAGGAAGATTAATAATAGTATTAGATTCGGTAGACGAAGTCGTAGCGACATGTAAGGAGAATGTCTTAAAGTTGATAAACAAGCTTAATGAGGAGCCTCGATTGGAGAAAATCATAATCGGGTCGAGGTTGTTAACGGCCAATTTGTTAAGAAATCAATTCGATGTCGATCTCGTTGAAATCGAAGGTTTGAACAAAGAATGGAACGGCGATTACATCCAGAATTGGAATATTGATGATAATTATCTTCGAAACATGCCATCAGAATTCGCGAAGAATCCTCTGTACTTAAATTTTTTAAGAACAATTGCTGAAAATAATATGAGTATGGAAAGTCTAGATAGATGGACTCTGTACAAAACTATATTAGATTTGAACATTGACCTTTATTACAAACGCAGAAATCAGAATCCCGACGATACTGACAGAAAAAACATTTTGAAATATTGTTACGCGTTGGCTTTCCGAGCATTTCTACCTTATAATAAAATTACGAGAAAATTAGCAGAAAATATAAAGGGAGAGTACACTAATTACGGCAGGATAGGCGTAATTAGAAGCTTCAATAAGTCAGGAGTACCGGTGTTTGTTCACCGTACGTTTCTAGAATTTCTGATATCTCGATGGTTGATTGGAGCTGCCGATAAAGAAGATGCCAAACATGTTTATGAGTATCTCTTACGCAACCGCATGCATGATACACTGCATATACATTCCGAACAGTTTCGCCTACATAAAGCTGTTATCGGCAAAGAGTTAACGCAAGTACAAAACCTCTGCAGCGAAGACTCAGAGCTTTTAAAGGAAACCGACGAATTAGGGAGAACTGCTCTTCATATAGCAGCTATCGAGTTGTTAATTTCCAAATCAAATGCAAAAATCACGGAGGTAATTCTTCAAAATACGCTCCAGAAAAATTTTAATTTGTATCCATGTGATAAGTTACTAAACTGGACGTGGATCGATTATTACCACAAATATTTATGCCGCAACATATATTATTGTCAGTTGTTATCAGATACAATATTTGAAGCGTATTGGAATTACCAATACCAGATTAGGAATGAGAGTTTTTGGAAATTTATGAGTGATTGGCATTTCCATATGTTTTCCTTAGCAGCACTTCAAATTCCTTCGATTAATATTATCAAAATTTTGTTCTTATTGAAGTACTATAATAATAAAGACTTGATACAAATAGAAAAATTATGCTCACAGCCAGAATTCATTGTTGCTGCGTTGCCGAAAAGTTCTATACCCAAATTGGAGACAACCTTAATGCATCTCGGTTGCATTTATTCAAACTTAAACGTGGTTAATGCATGTATTGGTAGAGGAGATGATATAAATGTTAAAGATAAATGGGGGTATACACCATTGTTTTACGGTGTGTGTAGTCAGAAAAGTGAAATTGTTGAATTGTTATTAGAAGAAGGTACGGATACGAGATTAAAACCAATCCAGTCAAATTTGCGAAAGCTCTTCTTTTTGAGTCGACAAATTAAAAATAAAAATATTACAGCAATGTTGATAAAAGCATTAGTTAAGAGTCTGCGAACTTGCAGTTGGTCGTCTCTATTTTATGATGTTGTACTTTACGGTAGCATAGAAACAATAGAATTGATACTAAAAGCCGGCGTAAACGTGAATATTCAAGATCAGAACGGCAATTCACTTCTAAGTTTCGCAGTAAGAAATAGGCGCAAAAGTGTAGTCGAACTATTTGCGCGATATAGAGTTAATGTAAATATGACCAATAATAGAGGACAAACAGCAGTTTTTGATGCATCACGGATCTATGATGTGGAGTTAGTAGAAATGTTATTAAATCTAGGCGCAGATATAAATATTGCAGATAGAGACGGTGATACAGTTTTGAGCATTGCAGTTAAGCACATGTACAACAACGATTGCATTCAACTGTTACTAAAACATGGTGCTGATGTCAATTCTAGAAACACAATGGGAGAAACACCATTATTTGGTGCAGTAAAGATCAACGATAGACAAAAGATGGAAATTTTGCTAAATGCCGGCGCAAATGTGAATATTCAAGACGAGCATGGCAATACAGCGCTGCATATTGCGCTTGATTATGAAGCAAAGCACAAGACGGAGATGGTCGAAACATTGCTCAATGCCAATGCAAATGCAAACATTGTAAACAAATCGGGAGATACACCTTTACATAAGGCAGTTTCTTTCGGAAATGAAGATGCTGTTCGATTGATTCTGCAACATCAGGCTAACGTATACGTAACAAATTGTCAACAAGAAACACCGCTACTTCTTGCTGTAGAGAAAGAACAAATAGAAATTATAAAAATATTATTGAATCCAAATATGGTAAGAAACTCCGCTCCTCCTGTCAATCTAGCTCTCAAAAATGCACCCGAAACTGAGGGTGATATTTCGTTAACATATAGGATTTGCATCAATATAGAATCACTAAGTGGTAACACCGCACTCTCTTGCGCTATAAAAAAGGAAAACGTTGATGTAGTGAAGATATTATTGGAAAACGGAGTTGATGTGAATTACGTTGATAAATATGGGAGTCACCTAACGCCTTTATTAACTGCGGTAGAAACACAAAATTTAGAGATTACTGAAATATTGTTGCGGAAAGGTGCCGATGTCAACTTTAAGAGTGAATACAATGTGACTCCACTTTATGTTGCTGTTCTTCTAAGAAATATAAATATGGTTAAACTGTTGTTGGAACACGGATCTCCTCTGAATATTGTCACGCCAGTCAGTACCTTATTGATTAAAGCTAAAGAGAGAGATGATATTAGTACCGCTTTATGGCTTTTAAATTATTGGGCAAAGCGCTCTACGAATCCAATAAACGATGAAACATTCTCCGATGAAGCGAAACATTTTATTCAAACTGTAGAAAACGGGAATGACATCAATTTGTTGAAAAAAATTGTGTTAAATCGCGAAAGAAATAATGCAGAACTCGTTCATGAATTATTAGATCTTGCAGCAGATGTTACAAATCCAACGCCTATCGGAATAAAATGTCTTGAAGCTGTCTTTGAATTGAATGATAAGGAAGTGGATAGGATATTGTTAGACAATTTTGGTGATAAATATCGGGAAATTATTGAGAGTATCACAGACGTTGGATATGCTGCAATTCAAAGAAGTAGGGTGATGGTCAAAATACTACTGAGGAATAGACAGGAAACGGATAATACTTTTCTTTCGCGGGTTATACAGTATTCTGGGCAGAAATATCCACTTGAAATATTGTTAGAAAACCATATAGACGTGAACTTACCAGACGAAGACGGTGACACTCCTTTAATGAACGCTTTGTATTCCAGGACAGATGTCGTAGAATTCTTGCTTGACAACGGGGCTGCTCTCAATAGTGACGGCAATCTGTATCGCTACGAAACACCTTTATGTCATGCAGTCAAACGATGCACACCAGAAATTGTGCGGGTGTTATTGCAGAAAGGCGCAAACATTCATGGTGAAGAGGAAAGTTTACTTTGCAAAGCAGCGACCAGGGAAAATATAGAAGTAGTTGAAATGTTATTAGAAAACGGGGCAGATCCAAATGAGAAAGAGCCAAATGGTTGGTGTGCTCTTCATTATGCTGTTAATCGCAATAGTAAAGATATCGTTAAGAAATTACTAGAGTTTAAGGCGGATGTCAATATTACAAATGATGAAGGTTTCATACCACTTGATTATGTCAAGGATGATAAGCACAAAAATGATATCGTCCGAATGTTGCGGAAAATGGAAGCAGGACTGGATAATTTTGATGATAATGATGATGAAGGCGACTACAACGAGTGTAAAAGTGATGATGATTAGAAGAAGATTCAGATGGCAGGAGTGCTCTTCATATATTATATATTGCACGTGCAACTTATTGCCGTGAAATATGTTTTATCAAATTCCTCTGAATCACTGTTTAAATACAACTTATTTTATTTGTAACCTAATAAAGAACATGTTGAAAGTATGTATTGTTATATTTTGAATGTAAGATAGTATTAATATAATAAATATTTAGTTAACTGTTATCTATACTACTTACTATATCTGGTAGTGGGAATTCTTGACCGCTAATTTTACTGGTTATTCTATTAAACGTGACGAATAATAAAGGAGAAACAGCACTTTTTGATGCATTACGGAGCCATGATGCGGAACTAATAGAAATGTTATTAAATCTAGGCACGGATATAAATATTGTAGGTAAAAATGGTGAGGCAGTTTTGGGTGTTGCGGTTAAGGACGATGACAGTAACGATTGCGTTCAATTGTTGGTGCAGCATAGCGCAGATGTGAATTGTAGAAACAGAATGGGAGAAACACCATTGTTTGATGTAGTAAAGGTGAAGGATACTGAAAAAATGGAAATTTTACTAAACGCCGGCGCAAATGTAAATATTCAAAATGTAAATGGCAATACAGCGTTGCATATTGCAACTAATGAAGCAAAGTACAATACGGAGATGGTCGAAATGTTGCTCAATGCCAATGCAAATGTAAACATTATAAACGCATCGGGCGATACACTTCTATATAACGCAAGTTCTGTTGGAGACGAAGGTACTGTTCGATTACTTTTGCAACATCAAACTAATGTATCCGTAACAAATTTTCGACAAGAAACACCGCTGCTTCTTGCTGTAAGGAATGAAAAAATAGTAATTATAAATATATTATTGAATGAAGACGTAAACCTGAATACGGAAGCACAGATACTCCAGTCTCGTGTGCCATAAAAAAAGAAAACGCTGAGAGAGTGATGATATTAGTAAGTTAGTTAGAAAGTAACTGTCACTAGTGTTATAAACATTTTCCCACTAGTGTTAAAAGTACTTTTATGTTATAAAACTTAATTTTTAATCCGGTTAGCTTGGGTTAAAAGTGTCACTTTTACAGAGAGTTGTATAAAAAATAGTGTATGCAACTCGCATTTAATGGCTATTAAGACACTTGTATTCATTACAATACTCGGCTTTGCAATTTTCATACTCGTGTCGTTAATAGCTATCATTAAATGCTCGTTGCATAATATACTAATTATACGC
The DNA here is from genome assembly GCA_023690525.1 of Holotrichia oblita. Classification (NCBI taxonomy): domain Eukaryota; kingdom Metazoa; phylum Arthropoda; class Insecta; order Coleoptera; family Scarabaeidae; genus Holotrichia; species Holotrichia oblita. Next base: position 44,505,319 of record CM043023.1, read on the forward strand.
AATTTTCTGTTATGAGGGCTTCCGGGTTTTGACCGCGTCATATTTAAAACCCAAAACTTAGTTAAGATACGTGGACGACACCTTCATTATCTGGCCACATGGTAAAAACACTCTGCCCACTTTCTTGGATTTTCTCAGTAGCCAACACACCTACATCCATGGCGTTACAGATCACATCGTTAGAATTCTTCGTAAGCAAAATATCCAACCCATCTTTAAACCTTTAAACAAGATCTCCCAAATTCTTCCTTCGCCCAAGGACACTCGCCCTGCTCTCTCCCATAAAGGCATTTACAAAATTCCCTGTGACTGTGACTCGGTCGGTGTACATTGGCGAAACTGGACGTTCTATTCAAACTAGAATTAAAGAACACCAACGGTACGTTAAGTCACGTTCCTCAACACACTCAGCCTTAGCCTTATGTATTCTTTTCTGTTTTTATTTGACTTGTTTCTGTACATGTGTACTATGTTTGAGAAATAAACGAATTTATTATTATTATGTATAAAAATGTAGAGATCACCCACAATTATAAATACAAACCAATCTGTGTTTTACCGTCTCTGTATTAAATTTCGTAGGCATTTTAAAGTGGTTCTCTATTAAAAAAAAATAGCTAACTGTGATTCACAGTGAACGACCACGGTATTTAGTAATTTTTTCATAGAGTACCTACCATTATAAAATGCCTACGAAATCAGTCCCTAATTCAATAAGAAAATCAAAGATCAGCAAAATTTATTGTTAAAAAAGAACATTATACATTCATATATACAATTCAATATATTAAAATTATAACAAAATACAAAAGATCACATCAAGTTGTTAAAAACTCTATAAAACCATCACCTAGCATATATCAATGAAACTTTAGCACATCCATCAAAGAGCGCATAGCGTGAACGGCATTCTTAAATGTTCTCGGCCTCCTTTCGCACTCCAAACCCCAATCGGGAGTAGTCGATGGCATTGGTAAATTTTTATAGGGCGCAAAAATATCAATTGCATTATGATGTTGGACCCTAAGCGACATTTTTTGTTTCCTTTCGCAAAGCTGTTTAATTTTCACCAATTTATGATTCAGATTCGGAATATTCAAGATATGAGCTTTCCGTTTCTCATCTTGAGCTAAATGCCAAATTAGAGTGCATAAGTTAAGGAATACCGGATACTCTTTATCGCAATAATGCATCATTACAGTAAAGATGCTGTCGAGATAATTAGGGAACCAACAATTGTTTATCGTTGCGGGATATTTACAGAAATTCACTAATATGCTAGTGGCAGCTGTACACGATTGCATTTCAGGTATAGAACGGCTAGAAATTGCTATCATTCCATATAGTTCTTCAGGCAGGCATTGGCTTAAATCTATGCAACTTTTCTTGAAAAGTCTAGTTTCATAATCTATTAAAACAATTTCATTTAATCATCATAATAAGTTCAATCAATAATATAATAATACTTACCCAAGTCTTGCAATGCTGCTATAATCTGATTCAGAGTAGAGTCGTCATTGACCATGATATCCAAAGCCTTCTCCTTCTTGTAAGCTAAAGTCTTATGTGGAACCACCCTATCAGAAGCAATTTTCACTTTTTCGCGAATTCTTTTGAATTCCGGTTTCTCCAAAGATCTAGTTCGATATCCTTTCCAGCAAGCCTAAATCACACAACAACTTAAAAAATAGAAAATGAAATCAAATTAATCGTAATACCTGTATCTTCGTAGCAGCTTTCGTTTTAGTCCTTAATTCTTCCCTTTTTTCGACTAAAACAGGTAAGATTTGTGTATTGAACACTTTCCTAGCTAAAAATCCTCGAACGTAAGCTTGAACTAAAATAATGTTAGCTCTGGTTTTCTTGAATTGCCGCCTAGCTCTCCATAACCTTTGAATTAAAACCACCGACTTGACTAGTTTTAAATACTCAATTTTCTTTCGTTTCGCAACTTGGTTAGCTCTAAATCGTCTTTGTACAAAAATAATACATTTCCTCATAGTCAGGTAATCTCGTTTAATTCTCTTCATAATTAAAATACTTCTGAAATAATTTTGAATAACTACAGCCGCTCGATTAGATTTCTCCAATAATAATCCTCGTTCCAATTTCGATTTATTATAGGTGTATCTATTTTCAACAAATAAAACAGCTCTTTTTATAGCTATATACCTAGCTCTTTCTACCTGCATCAATTTTTTAGCCCTATACCGTTTTTGTAAAACAATTGCAGCTGTTTTAAGTTGTGAATATTCACTCTGATTGCGTTTCATTAACTTAATAGCTCTAAATCTTCTTTGCAGGTTAACAGCTGCATTTCTAACTGATTTAAACCGTTCCTTCTCAACCATCATCAATCTATTAGCAATATATCTTCGCTGTACATAAATCACATTCTTCCTTAAATTTAGATAATCACATCTAGTAATTTTCATTAATCTTATAGCTCTAAATCTAGTTTGTATTATAATAGTGAGCCGCTTTAATTCTAAAAATTGTTTACGTTGGATTCTCATTAAGGTCGTAGCTCTAAATCTGCGTTGAATTATCACAGCAGCTTTTTTTAATGACATGTATTTAAGTGACTCTTTTCGTGCTAGTAACTTAGCTTCATATTTCTCTTCTATTATTCTAACAGCCATTTTTAGCTCTAGATATCTCAACTTCTGCAATCGTGCTAATTTAATCGCTCTAAATCTCTGTTGAATTACAACAGTAGCTCGTTTTAATTTTACAAATTCAAATCGTTGAGCTAACATTAATTTTTGAGCTATATATCTGCGTTGCATCGCAATGGTAGCATCCCTTAGCTTAAGATAATTGCACCGTTCGAATTTAGCCAATTTATTACTTCTAAATCTTGTCTGGACAAATCTAGTAGCTTTTTGTAAGTTTTCATAATTAGTTCGATGGACTCTCATGATTGCGTTAGCTCTAAACTTTCTTTGAATAATTACAGTGTATTTCCTCAATAATTGAAACTGTGAAAATTGTTTCTTCGCCAATTTATTCGCTCTATATCTGTCCTGTATAATTTTAGCCGCCTTTTTAATAGCAAGATATTCAGTTTTAGCTTTAAATCCACATTGAATAGCTCTAAACCAATTTTGTATCGTTCTAGCGGCTTGTTTCTCAGTCAAAAATTCGTTACGTTGTAGTTTCATCAATTTGTTAGCTCTATAACCTCTCTGAATTGTAACCGCAGCATTTCTAATTCTCTTATATTCTAATTCTTGTTTTCTCCTCTCTCGATTAGCTCTAAATAATCGCTGCATTAAAATTATTCCTTTCACAGATTTCAAATAAAGTTCTCTTTGATCTCGCATAGCAATATTAGCTCTAAATCTCCTCTGAATTGTAATGGCTGCTTGCCTCGTCGCCACATACTGAGTATGTTGTTTTCGAGCTAATATTTTTGCTCTATATCGTTGCTGAATTACTTTTACCGATTTCTTGAGAGTTAAAAATTCAACTCGGCAGAATTTGGTAAGCATATTAGCTCTAAAACGCCGCTGAATGCATAAGGTAGCTCGTTTAAGCTTAATAAAATTGTTTAGCTCTGTTTGCATCAATTTCCTTGCTCTGAACCTGGTCTGAATTACACTAGTCGCTTGCTTCAGCTCCGAAAACTCGTGTCGAGCTATTTGCGACAGTTTTTTAGCTCTGTATCGTCTCTGTATCGAAACAGCAGCTTCTTTTAATTGTAGGTAATTAAACCGAACCACCTTCATTTGTTTATTAGCTCTAAATTTACGTTGGATTAATATAGAAGCTTCGCGTAAACTTATGTAATTTTGTCTTTGTTTCTGAGCTAATTTTTTAGCGATATAGCTTTCTTCAATTTTCCGGACAGCCTGTTTTGTTTTCAAAAATACACCTCTTTGTTGCTGCATCAATTTATAAGCTATAAAATGCTTCTCTATTACTCTAACAGCATTCTTTGATTTTAAATAATCACCTCTGACGAGTTCGCCTAACTTTTTAGCTCTATACTTCAGTTGCACGGCTAGAGCAGCTAATTTTAAGTTTTGGTAGTGGTTTCTTTGTATTTTCATTAGTTTATTAGCTCTAAAACGACGCTGTACGATAACCGCAGCTCTTTTAAGATTTAAAAATGATCCACGTTCGGTTTTCATAGCTTTAATAGCTCTGAATTTAACTTGAATTAATTCAACGCTACGTTTGAGCTCGAGGTATGCCTTACGTTGTTGTTTCATTAAAATATTAGCTCTAAATCGTCTTTGCGCAATTAAAACGACTCTCTTTAAAGTGAGATAACTACTCTGCGCCTGCATCATTTGTTTTTTAGCTCTAAATCTACGTTGGATTGTTATTGCGGAATTTCTTAAACTTCTATAATATTCTTTGTGATGCAGCATTTGTTTCTGAGCTCTAAAACGCTGTTGGATGACAACTGTAGCAGATTTTAATTCCTGGAAAGTCCGCATTTCGATTTGCGTTTGCTTCTTAGCTCTATATTTTTGTTGAATGAGTATCGTTGATGTTCTTAGTTTTAGATAGTAGCTCCTTTGATTTTGCATGAGTCTATTCGCCTTGAAACGATTTTGTACGATCATGACGGCAGTTCTGAGCTTAGTGAATGATGTCTTTTGAAGTTTCATAGCTCGATTAGCTCTAAATCGTCTCTGAGTGATTAAAACAGCATTCTTCAGGTCTAAGTATGATTTGCGCTGGCATCTCATCATTTTATTAGCTTTAAATCGATGTTGTATTGTTAAGGCGGCTTCTCTTAGAACTTGGTAATTAGCTCTATGTATGATCATTTGTTTCTTAGCCCTAAAACGTTGTTGAATCAAGATAACTGCAGATCTTAATTGTTGGTAATACTTTCTAGCGATTTTCATCAATTTATTAGCTCTATATTTTCGTTGCATGAATATTGCAGATCTTCTTAGCTCTAAATAGTGCTCCTTTTGGATTTTCATTAATTTATTCGCTCTAAATTTAGTTTGTAAGATTGTTGTAGCTTTTTTAAGCTCGATAAACGTTTGTTGTTGATCTTTCATAATCTTATTAGCTCTATACTTCCTTTGAACGAAGATAATAGTTTTCAGTAGCTCTAAATATTTGCTGCGTTGCTGTTTCATCATCCGATTAGCTCTAAGTTTCCGCTGTAGTATACAAGCTGCTTGTTGCAGAGATTGATAACGATTTCGATCGATAAGCATTTGTTTTTTCGCTCTAAACTGGCGCTGAATTAAAATGACTGCCGATTTGAGTCGTTGATATCCTTGGTGTTCGATTTTCATTCGCTTTTTGGCGTTGAATTTTTGTTGAATGAATATAGTTGCGGTTTTTAAAGAGAGGAAACGATGCCTTTCGATTCGCATGAGGTTGGTAGCTCTAAATTTCCGTTGAATTAGAATTACGGATGATTTTAATTGATTGTAGGTTTCAAAATGATGTCTCGCTGATAATTTGGCTCTGAATCTAGTTTGTACGAAAATTGTTGCGGATTTAAGGCGTTCATATCGTTCACATTCGATTCTCATTTGTTTGTTAGCTAGATAAGTTTGTTCTATTAAGCTAACTGTAGCTTTTAGCTTGAGAAATCGTCTCCTTTCGATGTACATCCTGAAATAGGATTGAATTTTGATGGTTGATATAATTTTCTTCTTTAAATTTTCTAAAACTAAACGTCTCCTTATGTAGGTTTGGAATCTGATAACCTTTTCTCTAATATGGACGTAGCGCTTTCGTAAAAGGATCATTTTAAATCGACTCTGTATGATTACAGCTGCTTTCTCTTGTTTAATGTTCGTTAAAATTCCCTCAATTAAAGGAATTAATTTCAGTAATCTCCGTGAAATTAAGATTCTACGATACCAGCGTTGGATCCTTATTGCAGAAATTTCTCTCCTCGTCCTCTCTTTCTTGATGATTCTCCTTTTGATAACCACGCGTAAGCTCCTCCAAAATGTTTGAATAACCGTAACTGCTTTGTTGATTCTAGGAGCTTGGAACTTGTAAATGATTTGCCATAGAAAAGATAAAGTTTTCTCCTTGTGACCGTCTACAATATCTTTAGGTTCGATATCGTGTAAAATGGTGAAACCCGAGTTGTTTAAGGCGTCGAAAACTAATTTCATATTGTGGATTTTCTGCAATCTCGATATCGCAGGTACTCTTAATTTGGCAACTAAACCATCTATGATTAAGATTATCTCCATTACTCGCGTCAGTCTAACGCCATCTCGTAAATCTGCTCCTAGATTGTTAACAGCGTAATCGAATTCGTGAATGTAAGTTTGTTTGTGAGTCAAACAGTACCCTGTATGCTTGATAACTTTGGTAACATCTCCAATCGATGATAACAGCTCACGTGAGAATTTTAAAATTAGATCTCGACTTTCTTTATACGGAGCGTTTCTGCAGAAAAGGCAAGGATCGTGTGGAATTAATTTCGTTTCTTTCGCTTTATCCAAGAAGAATATCAGCATTAAAAACTTCTTTAGAACCATTTTCTTGATATCTACAGCGTATTTTTTCGAATGCACACTCTTGTGCTTCTTCAGGAGATACTGACTCTTAAAATAGTGTTCTGACAAGAACATAACCATCCCAACCACATCCGAATTAGAATGTAACGCAATTGCAGTATTATAAATCGTTTCCAAACCGATCCTTAACCACAAAGGATTGTAACTCAGGAATAACGACAAAACTTCCGCTTGTAATCCCAAATCTAAATGAACATCTCTATCGTCCCTAATCACCAATCTCTGATTTTCTATCATCATACAAATCTTCGATAAAACTTCGCTAATTGCAGGTGATCTGAAGAATGTCCCCGCATTTCTTCTTAGGGAATCCAATCGATTCTTCGTGTGATATTTACTGGAGACGTGCTCTTTAGTTGGTGCTTTGGAGACTTCGCGCTTCTTGCAATCTTGCCATAATTTAGCGACGTCTAATCGGGTACCTTCTGCGTTTGAATCGAGTTCCTCTGGCGGTGTTAAAAGAGCGTTCAGCCATTTTTTAAAACTGTTTTGTTGTTCGTCCACCCATCGGGCGTCGTAATACATGGTGCTGCACATGAATGGATCTATAGAGTCGACTGCGGTTAAAATGAAAGGATTGTGCATTGGGAATAATTCGGATTCGTACTTCGTGATTTTGGTGGTTTGATTTTGCACTAGAAATTGAAAGAAATTATAATGAGTATCTCTACACCTTATAAATCATACGAATTTTATTTAAATTATTTTTATTTTTTAAATTAGCAAGATTACTCGAATAGTTTTAATTTAAGTAAACCAACGCAAGTGCGAACAAATCTTATAGGATAGGAAACTAAAAAAGTCGTGTTTATTGGCGATCGAAACACGGGCTGAGCTCTGGAGCTACCGAGTCTTCTTGTCCTCCGATGAAATAGCAATTAGCTATTGAGATGTGAGATGTGATATTTTATGAAGTGACAGGAATAGACCGTGGAAGATCAAGGGGATCTTCTTGTAGGTCTTACATGATCACGTGTTGGATTCTCGGGACGGCGATCCTTGGGGGCGCTTTATCAGGGTTAAGGTCGGTGGTGTGTTGAACAATAAGGTTCTAAGACTGTCTTGATTCTATCGAGTATCTTTGACGCAAGCTACAGAACATCCAACACACATTCGCAACATGTTGTTCTGCTATACTTCCATCCTCTTAAGATGTGTTCTAGCTACACAGGACCATATTAGTCCGCCATATGTTAAGAGAGATCTGATGAACACCATGTAGATGAATAGTTTCATACAGAGATAGCGAGCTTTTAGTACACAGCAAAAGGTAGACAATGGACTTGGTGGAGGTGGTAAATCGCGTTTGAAGACATTTTAGGAATTGAATCCCAGGTGATTAGTTAAACGGTTTTAAAATGTGCCATGGATTCAGTAATATTTCGTATGTTTCGTCAGAACAAAAATTGTTGAACCGTTCCTCATCTTTAATTATTTTTCATTATTTAAAGCTAAAAGGACCAACTTAATATTAACGATACATCACAATACATTTGAAACTAACAGTAAACGCCCTTTTTATTCGATCCTTCTAATAATAAAAGTAGTAAGTGCACATTAAGAACCCTCAGAAGGCAAAAATATCTGGAATTGATCAGCCGCAGATAAAAATAAGAGCTATCCAGGCATATCTTATGCAGAAAGTAGAAATATAATATCATTTATTGTCTACCTGACGCATAACTGTAGTAGCTACCTTTACAAGGTGTCGTAAATTAACTGATTCAATTATTGAGAAATTAAGTAAATTTTAATTATGCTGTAACAAATTAATATTATAATGCCTAAAGACACAAATTGAAGCGTCACAGAATCATCATCAATAAGAAATTCAGAAAAACTCATCGATATCCAAAGTGGTGATTTTTATACAAGCGACAAAAAAAGATAAGGGAAGACCAGCGACGTTTGAAGACGATGAATTGCAGGTTTTATTGGACGAAGACCCCTGTCAAACTCCAAAGGAGCTTGTTAAATCTTTGGAAGTGACTCGATAAAGCATTTTATTGCGTCTAAAGAACATAGGTATGATGATTATTCAGAAAATGGGAAATTGGGTTCTATATGAACTGAAACCAAGATACGTTGAAATGTATTTTTACATCTCTGAAATGGTACTTCCACGGTACAAAGAGAAGTTTTTTCTACATCGTATCGTTACTGGGGACGAAAAATGAATCCATTATGACAACCCTAAACCCAGGAGATCATATATGAGGCCCGGCTATCTTGGCTCATTGATTCCAAAGCCGAATATCTATGATTCGAAGGTGATACTGTGGGATCAGAAAGGTCTGGTGTATTTTGAGCTGCTAAAACCGGGTTAAACCTTCAATGGAGAACACTACCGACAACTCATCAAATTGAAGGGAGCATTGAACTAAAAACGGCCAGAATGGGTGATCAGAGACGAGGAATGATTTTGCATCACGACAATGCACAGCCATATGTTGCGCAAGCCGTTAAAACTTACTGTAAGAATAGCGGATGGGAAGTACCAAAAATTGGGTCGGTACGTTCTTGGCCTCAAAAGATGGGCGGTTCTATTGGGGCACGGAATTCATGTGATTCCACAAAGATGGAAAAAAGTTGTAGCTTCCGAGGGAAAATATTTTCAATAAAATATATTGTACCATTTTTTTTTCAATAAAGCCTCAAAATCGGGAAAAAAGTCTTTAAAATATACTTTGCACATCCAATACTTTGAAATTATTTTGAGAAATTGCTCTCAAATTATAACAGATAACAAATATGAACCAGGTCCTTCAAAACGATAGAAATCATACTAGAAAAATCAAGGTATTAATGAGCAACTCCGATAAAACGTTGATCAACACAATGCAGTAGACTACTTCACAAAAACGAAGGAAAGTTTGTTCTAGTGCTGAAGTAATAACGCAACCACAAGTAGCATAAAAACTTACAGGCACAAAATAAAAAGTCTTCGAGATCAGCCAACAAAAGAAAACTCGTTAAGAATACAGAGCAAGTAGAATATGATTCTACCGACAGTCATACTGATGAATATGTCTACATGAAATGCAGGTGATATAGATCCTGAAAATTTTATAGCTTTTTTCATGTGTGGTGGGTGCTTTGTGTGTGTAAATTGTGTTCAAATGGCTTTGTGACAGCATCGTACCGCCTTTTATAATGCCGCGCAGTTAATCACTTTGCGCCTAATGGTAAGTCGAGTTGGATTTCAACTCTCTGAAAAAAATGTCACCGTCCCTCCAGAGAATTGAACCCCGGCTCCTATCGTCCTGCCACAAAAACGATAATCAGCAACTCTTGCGGTGTAGTTTAGTGTGTGTAAGTTGTGTTTAAATGGCTTTGTGACAGCCTAATTAATGAAGACAATGATATACAACATAAACAGAGGAGGTTTAGACGGTCGATTACAGAAGATGTGGACGTTTAAAATTCAGAAGGCATAATAAGAATTTTGCCAGAACTCACAGTGAGGTAGAGAGAGAATAATTATTCAAATTTTAGATCACACTTGTCCTGGTTTACCCTATTATATAATTCTGCAAGTTCTTCTTTTATTACCCGATTAAAATAACTATTTTGTATATTATAAACTTACCAACATTCTCTTCGACTGTAGTCAAATTTTCCCTAGATTTCTCCATCATTTCCTTTAAATTAAGACTCTTTATTGGTTTAAAACTCCTTCTACAAACTGGTGCTACTTTACTCCCTGTATCTTGCAAGGTTTGATTGGAATTACTAAAATTTTGACTTTTTCGTTTTGGAGACGCAACTTTTAAATTATATTCACTTCTACGCTTTCTTGACGTTCTATTTATTTCACTAACATCGGAAGACACATACGATTCCTCCAAAATCTGTTCGAGACATTGTCTATTATGTACAACTTCTGTTTGATAAATATAATCCGTGTGATATAAAATCTCTTCATGATGTGCTTCTGTTGCTATAGGAGAAGGTGCACTACCAGAAAAATTAAATTCTACTGGAATTCCTTCCTTCGTATAAGTACTAGCACTAATATTAGCTTTAATATATGTATCAGAACTAACATTTGATAAGCGTTCTTCAAGATTCAATTCTGGACTTTTCCTGTCGATTTTATAAGTTGCCGATGATAAATTACACTTTTCTGAATTCTTCGTAAAAGTTTCTGAACTAATATTTCCTAATTTTACTTCAAAATTCAATTCAGGACTTTTCATCTCCTCAGTATATGTTTCTGATGAAGCTACCTTTGTCACTTCGTTTTACATAAGTTGCAGAAGTTAAATTAGCTTCATTTTCGACAAAATTCATATCAGCATTTAATTGGATTACATTACAAATATTGGCACGTGTGGTCAAAGTTTAACCTATCCGAAGCTGAAACTTGCATCCTATCAGCTGTTGAAACAGAATTAGGTTCAAATCCATTACTAGTAGGTGTAAACATTAAGGCGTTCAATTTTTCTTCCATACTAAGTGGAGTTCCCCTATCGAAATCATGTTTAACGCATTTCATATTCGGTCGTGTATTACATTTTTATCAGCTTCTAAGCTATCGTCGTAATTTTCTTCAATCCCGTTATTAATATCAAGTCCGTTAAATGTCCTCGTCTTTATCTTTGGTAAATCAACACTTGTAAAACTCAAATTTTCAATCCCAGATATATCCAAATTCTCTTTATTACTATTCTTAACATAAGTATTTTCATTCAATATCCTAACATTTCGAATGGCAACATCATATTTAGGAGATTCGATATTAATTTGAGGAATGTTTGTAATATCTGGTAACACCGAACGCGATTTCGGTGATTTCTGTTTTGGCGAGAACCACTTTTTTGGAGATTTAACTTTTGTACTAACACATTTTACAACTTTCTTTGGTTTCACCTTTGTTTTCTACAAACGATTATGATAAATATAAATTAAATTAAATTTTAATTGTCTACCTTCGGTTTTACAGCTTTAAAAATGACAGCTACATCTTTTTTTATACGACCACCATCTTCGAATATCAAACTATCTTTCCAGCCACCTTCATTTATTGCTTGCCAAAATAATTCCAGCGTGACTTTCTCTTGCGATCGTATTAGACATTCTACCCAGCTCAGTTCAAAACATCTTTCTTCCGGAGGAGCTTTCGTAATATATAACTAATAAAATTTTAAACTCAATTTATAACAATAAAACTGTGCAATGAAATTGTAACTTACTTTTATATCATTAGAAGTAGGATTATGTATGATTAAAGTTCTCGAAGCATGTGTTCCAATTAACACATTGTCAAAAAACACTTTTGGAATTGCTGTAAAAGGTGCTAACGATAACACAGGTACTTCTTCGATTTGAACTGCAGGCTTTTTGATAACTTTGCGTTTTTGAACAGGTGAGATTTCAACCTTAAAATATATTGTAGGAGCAATTAATTAGTGGTAAATATATAATTAATACTCACTTGGAAAAACATTATTGCTGTTAGATTGTTAAAAAAAAAACTTATTTTCTATTCATCACATTTATGAAATCGTAATTGTAAATATAATTCTTACAACAATACTTCTACGTGTATTTTAGTAAACTTAATCTTAAAATATCGTTAAATAGTTTCGTTAAAAGGTAATAAAATTATTTTAAAATCGTTGACTGTTTAACTTCAAAAATAACTGTTAGAAATTTAAAAGTAAATTGACGTCTTTAAACGTTAGTAGCCAATTGGATGTCGACATCCGATCGGTAAATTAGAACACTATTCTCGTGTTAACTGAGAACTTGTTAAATACAGTGAGGGTCAAAAATTTCGAACACAATCCTAACTTACAGTTAAGAACAAAAATATACGATAAAAATATATTCTTTCTGCGCTGTAGATAAAACACTACCTATATACTTTATTATATCAGTGTTAAAAATGTCAGTGATAATAATATTTTATAAAACCTGATAGTACATCTTTTTATTCGTTAAGAATTGTAATTGACAAAGAATGAAGTAAAAAAAAAACGCTAGAGATAACATATTTCATGTAATCGTTAACTTATGAATGATTTGAAAGTTTGAACGGATAACAAACCGTACTTTTATTTCAAACTCTATCAACCTATCAGACATTCTTCAGGATCTGGAGGAAAGACCTTTACGATGAGCGCAATTACTCTTATCGTGCAATTAAACAAAAAATGATTAAATATTTTTCTGTTTAGGATCATGACTGCTATTTGTTAGAATGAGAATTTCAATCCCTATTATACTATCTACGTTATCTTAGTCGTTGTTGATCTAACCATCGTAACAGCTGGTACTTTTCCTCAACACCATTTGGTAGCATTTTAAAATGTTTTTTCCAACTTCCAATTAAATCGGAAATGAACACAACTTTTTTTTTAACGAGATAGTAGTAGTTAACGAGTAAGTCGATAAAGATTTGTATAACGGAATTGTGTGTTTCCCCCATTTGTTTGACCTCGAAGGATAAGGAGACGCCAACAAGGTAGGTACAACTGTCATTATGTTTATTAGTATTGATAATTGGTATCTGCTAAGAGAGCGCTCCCACTTCATATATAGGCGATGACAGTATTATATAACGAAGTTATTTATTTACTTACCAAGTGTGGGAAGACGATATGTATATCCAGTATGAGCGCAGATTTTTATAATTATACTTTATTATTGTAATAATGATTTATTCCTTTAATGCAATTTTTACTTCCCGCACTTGTGCGAGGAAGTCAGTTTCTTGTAGACAAATGCAACCGGGAAATAATACGTTTTGATTTTTAATTCATTCCTGTTTTATTGAGCTAAAAGTGGAAAGATATCTAAGTTTGAAAAGATAAAAACTTCAAAATATGAAACATATTGGCCACTGTATTTGGGAAATCAAGTCAGGGCTTGCTTTAAAAGGAAATTAAATTTTGGACAGTCTGTAGATACCTAATGCAGTAATTTTGAAAATTGCATCAGATACCCGCAATTGGGTTAACAAATGGCGACGATGCATAATTTTAAGCATCACGATTTAGTTCGAAAAAGTCTAGACATATCTATAACGGTTGCATATTTGTAATAACCTATAATAACGTTTAGATTACCCCGTTGATGTTGGTGCTTTAAACTATTATATAATAACCGTTTTAACAATGCTCATTTTTTCCAGTATCAGATAGCTACTATCATTTCATCTTTAAAATCTACTTCCTGAGGTTCCGACAATATCAATCTTAAAATACACTATAATATTGCTGCCCGTTTCTCTTTCCGGTGATTACACATTTAATAAATTCTTGTTTAATTGATGGTATATTTCCTACTTGTTGGAAAAGCGCTTTGATTACTCCCCTTCCTAAAACATCTAATAATATCTTCAGTGATCCTAGACCAATATCGCATTCTTCCCTTGCTTTCAAAAATATTGGAGAAGGTAGTTGATAAACAAATTCGTAATTATCTTGATGCTAATTCCATCCTTTCAAGTCAACAGTCAGGGTTCCGTCCTGGATATAGCTGTGCCAGTTTTGTCACATATTACAGACGAAATCTTTAATACGATGGATGACAGTTTGGTAACGGTATTAGTTCTCCTTGATTATTCAAAGGCGTTTGATACTGATTCGATCCTGCTAGCTATTTTGCGTTTTGTTGGTTATTTTGATCAAAACTCTTTAAATTTCTTTCATTCCTATTTGGAGAGTCGAGTACAACAGGTCCGTGTTAATGATAATGTATCAAATCAGCTACCCGTTATATCTGGCGTTCCTCAGGGGAGTATTCTGGGTCCTCTATTATTTGCAATTTATAGCTTTAAGTATTGTCAATTTCAACTTTATGCTGACAACACTCAACTCTTTTACTCATTCCATCCTTCAGATGTTGTCACACCGCTATTGCCAATATTAGTTATGATCTTCAATCACTTGTTACTGAATAAGAACGTCATTCTCTCTTTATCAATCCCAAAAAATCGGCGGTGTTGGTCTTTGGGCGTACCAAACAAAGGGATTTGGTCTTACTTCGGGTTAAGGTATTCATTAACAACGTAGTCCTTCCTCACTCAGATTGCTCTAGAAACCTTGGACTTTATCTTGATTGATTATTTACTTTAAAACCTAGTTATTTATACCGCAAGAATGTTTTTCGAACAGATGTTCATAACGTTAATGTCAGAAGTAGGGGCCTGTTGACACCTCCACAACATCAACTAGAATGTTTCAAAAGATCCTTCCGATATAACATAGTAAAATTATACAACTTTATTCCTTCATTTCTTAAACTTTTATCTATTCCGTCATTTTGCCGTGGGTTAAAGGCCCACTTTCTGTCCTTGGGTTGTGGATGAAAGCTTTGTAGAATATTATCAACTACTTCGTTCTAATTTTCCATTATTTTATATTCTTTTTGTGTAATTTTATTGTATTATTTCCATGTTGCATGTGTGGCTCAAGAGGTGGAGCAATCGTGTGAACACTCACTTGGCTAATCTTGAGCCTATTAGCTCAAATCTGTACATGTATTTCTTTACTTCTTGATGTTTATATATTTTTTTATCTTTATATTTATATATAATCTGTAACTTTTTTGGCTAATAAAACACTATTATTATTATTTCAAAACGCAACAAGAAACTATTTAAAATATCAGCTAAAATAGATTCATTTATTAATTTGTCAAATATTATATACTGCAGAAGATCATATTAATCTTAATACCAGGTTTGCAACTTGAAATTCCAAAAAACAATATAAAGATTCACACATCAAGGAATCACCGGATTTCTTTCACAATACTTTATTTAAAAAATAAAAAAAAATATCATGAACAATAAATTATAATAGGTACATATAATGATAAAATATCTCACTCGTCTAAATTTCGTAACATCTCTTTCGATAATATATTAAAATTTGATATAATATTGTAATCATGCAGAAATAATATAAATTAATAACATCTTGAAACAATATACAATATATAATTATATAAAATATAGATTTTAATATTTATGGTTTTATATTAATATAGATTTTCTTTTAATACATATATTTTTGATTTCACATTTATGGCACAAAAGGAATGTGGTATACAAATATAGCTATTAATCAAATAGAGTTGTTTCGATCTCTGCCTTAAAATTTCACGCGAAAACCTGTGTCTTCATTGCAACACTGGGAATTACTTATTTTGTACTAATATATTAGCAAATATAACACTAATAATAAAAAAAGGTACACTTTATATGAGCATTAATATGTAGATAATAAGATAAGACGTGTAATATAAAAAAAATATATGCACGATTCGTTGTCATAATTAGAGTCGGTAAAGAGGGGCAAGTTTCAGTGCAGTGCGAAGGACAACGTGGAGGGGCCGAGCAGCCGTATCAAGGCAAGCGTTAAGTAACGCTTACGTATTCGCATCATATATGTTGGTGACTTAAACAACCGCACTATATTGGAAATTGTCCCTCTTTGTCGAGTCTAGTCATAATATTAAAAGAAAAGGCTTTAATTTTTTAGTAAAACTAATATCAAGTATATAGAAACAGTCACAACACAGTATAATTTAATTTAATTTTAGTTTAATAGAATAATAGAAATTATGAGTATTCAAAGAAAAAAATATAATTAGAAGGGTCTATTTTTAAAACAATCGTTGTTTGTTGAAATTATAAATAAATATATTGACTTAAAGATGTTAACCTAGTTTAGTTTAAGCTTAATTAATGTATTATTCGATTATTTCTTTCAAGATCATAAATCAGGATATTTTTAATGCTATTATGATTAATATAGTGATTGAAACATGCACTCAATGTATAACGTGTAATGGTCTAAGAGGAAATTATAATACGTCTTAGAAATATTAAACTACCTAGTTTAGGTAAGATGTGCAAACATATAAAATAGCATTAAGTAAAACCTCCGACTAACACAATTACTTAATTAATTATGAAAAGATACAGATAACTTTTGTTTTCAACAATCCATTTAAATTAATGTCAAACAAAAGGAATGTAACAAGTTAAGAAAAACTAAATCTTTGGAATGAGTACAATATGAGTATAACATGGTATGATAAAGCCTATGTATAATGTACATACTTAATTTTCTCGATTGATAAGATGACGATGATTGCGTTAAAGTCGCGACATAGATGACTCTTTTAAAGACACAGGCCTTAGACTATCTATATTTATATATATATAGTACGATAAAATATACTATACTAGATCTCTATTTATTTTAAACATGAACACCATCAAAAGCTGCGAAAAGACTCTCAATCAAATCCTATAACACCCGATATGAGAACGACAACTATTGAACAAAATATGGCAAGATTTCTTCACAAACATTCGATGCTGAACTGAAATGGTTTACGGGTAAATCCCCGGATTATAAACCTTCAATAGTTGAAATACTGGTGTAGTAACAGTTCGGTGGTTTTCGGAAGTTTATTTTGAATTTACCGCCAATTTATAACGCTTCCGATAGGCTGGGTTTAAACTGTCATAATTCCGGATCCAGTAAGATGTCTTTGATCTGTTTTATTAACGGATATTTCTGGATCGTTTCGCCTTCGATTTGCGAGCAATCTCCTGCGTAATCGTCCGAATTTAAGCTGTAAACCATGGCTCCACCAAAGTTGTTCTGACGAATATATTCTGCCTAAAAATAAAATGTCTAAATAAGCATGCTATGTATTTTTTTAAATAATAATTATACATCTAAAGATTGATTTTCACCAAAATGAAATTGGCAATCGACTGGATTCATTGTATCTAGGGTTATATTTAGATGGTGCTTGATGTTGTGCCGATACTTGAGCACATGATTGACACATTTGTAATGACATCAAAAATTTATATCAAAATGGCGTGCTTATGTCTCGGCACAACTACAAGCATCAACTATATGATAAGACTAATAGTATACGGACAATTGTTCTTATGCGCCGTTGTTCGTTGACCTATTTATGAACATATCTCTAATTTAGAATTAATCAATTGAAAATGTCAAAAGCATGTGTTTGGGTGTCTTTTAAAAAATTATGAGCAGAGGGGGAGGGGAGGGCTTTAGAGATGCTTTATTTGTATAAAAATAAGTAAACACAAAAATTCAAATTTTATTCATAAATAAACTATGGGGAGACTACTGGGTGTCTTAGTAATAATTCATTTCTGGAGATTTGCATACGAGCATATCTTTAAGATAGCGGGACTTCGAGAATTATCGACAGCTGACATCGTCTTTCTTATTTTAAATGAAGTAATGGTTTTGCTTTTGTAATTTTGAAATTTGAACGTTATTGGTGAGTGAATTTGACTAGTATTTCCTAAACCTACAGTGGCGGATAAAAAATAAACGCGAAGAATTTTTTAATACAATATGTTGTAAACCCCTGAGGCTTTGGTTCGATTCCTAATGCAAACATAAAAATCTAATCAATAAGCCAGTGGAAGGACTGGCGAATATCATCAACGCAATCCTCTAACTAGGATACTTTCCCAACACCTGCAAATACATACTCTATAGTTGTGACAATCCCCAAGTCTAAAAAAGACCTTGCCTTTGCGCAAATCTACACTACAGTCCAATTTTGTTAATTTTCTGCGTCGCAAAGTTGGCCGATGTAGTTTTATTCAGAAGATTGAAGAAAGAATTCTTCATTCACGAAATCAGGGTCTCAGTACGGACTCACCTTCTTCACAAAAGTCGTTCATGACGCAATCGAGGTCAGGGAGTCTCTAGACCCGGTGTTTCTCACTATAGCAAGAGCATGAGATACAGTGTGGTATAATAGCCTCATTTGCAAAATGATTTTTGGATTGAATGCGATTGTGTCCTCTTATCTAATCGACAGATCCTCCTCTATCAGACTTACCAAAAATTACAGTGGGACTGCATTTGAAATAATAGAGTCTGAAATTGCAATAGAAGGAGGAACTGCAGAAGAAATGTCAAGATTACTTCTATTGATAACTCTAATTTCAGAATTTCAGCTTAAAAGATGGCGACAGTAGATAATTTTAAGCATCATAATACAAATTCAACAATTTTCGAAAAAGTTGAAATATCTCTGCAACAGTTAAACTTAGGTATAGGAGTCCATCTACAATAATTATATAATTCCATTTAAAATAGGAAGTACAACCCTATTTTAAATGTCACCCTATATGTTTTGCAATATATAACATCATTTGGTTCAGTTTGATAAAGCATCTTATATATTTCTTTAATAGTCGATCATCTTCGGGATTAAAATCGCTATCAGTCTCAGAAACTTTGGAATGAACTTTACTAAGCTTTACGAAAACAATTTAAAATCCCCTTCTATTTGTATATGACCTATATCTAATGGTTGACAAACTGCGGTTTGTCTACGAATTTGTAGATGAGATGCAGCATTATCAAGAAAAAATAAAACTTTGCGTTAGCTCAAGCCCATTTTTTTATCAAATTCTTGCAAAACATCTGTCATAATGTCATTGACAGGTAAAATTTATTCAGTAATTTTTTCTTACTCTTATACTCTTCATAATAATATGTGCTGCCTGTGTTTTTCTATTTTAAATTTTGCTCCCATAAGCAAATATTGTCTGATGGCTTTTTCTGTTGATATTTCTTTTAAAAGAGTGATTTTTGATTATAATAGTAGAGAACATAGAATACAAGCTTGTAGATCCCGTTTTTTAAACGATATGTTGATAACTGCATGACAATCCTACACATTAAATAATTTTAAAGTTATGCACCTAAAAATTTAATTTACTGTAGAGAATCGAGGTAAAAACACTTAACTTTATCAATATCAATCAACTAACAAAAAAGAAAAAAATTTCAAGAAGTCTGAGGTAGGTAGATAATAATTTTTTTTATGAAACGCACAATTAAAGTATAAAATGTAACGGTGTAATAGATAGATGTTGCATTTTCTGAGAAAATCGCAATATTTACAAAACCCACTTAATTCCTATAAAATTTACAAAGCTCATAAACCAAATCGTGATAACAGTAATCTACCTAATCAAATCTCCATGCATGTCTCCCTGCTTTCAAATTAATGCTTTTTATTTCACTATAAGTTGCAGTTTAAATAATTCAGAGCAAATTTTTTTATTATTCGTTTGTTTATATTTGTTTAATATTCACCTTAAAGCTTAAACTCTTAATATCATCATATGATATCCAATCCTGACCGTGAGTTGCATATGGGCTCTTCGAAACATCATCGAAATTTGGTAATACCTTCGATTGAATTAGAAATGAGCAAACTTCACCATAATCTATAAAACCATTATGCCCAAGCGTTCCAAATCCAATCGCTGGAGCACTGATACCATTATTATTTGGATTTATTAATCTAAAAAAAAAAACAATAAGCTTTTGTTTGATTCTTATCTATAATTACTACAAACAAAGCTTCTGATAAGAACATTTTTAATACTTACTTATAAGTATGTCCATATGTTGGAAGCCCAATATTGATTTTACTTTTCGACATGCCTTGCGACATCCAATAATTGGCCGAATAATTGATAGTTAAAGTTCCAAAAATTCCCACATCGTCCGGTAATGAGTACAAAGGAGAATTAATTCCAGTAAACGGTGTCCATTTAGTGTAGAAATGGAAATCGTACGTCATTAAATTAATAAAATCCACAAAACTGAAAACAGATATTAGTTTACATTTGAGAGATTAATAAAAAACAAATTCTTACTCATTCATATAAGAGATATCATACGAATTCTGCGCAATAAAATAGGGCGATGCTACAGCAACCGTTAGCAAGAACTTATGCTTCTTTTGCCTATTAATTTCCTCACGTATCTCATGCAAAAGCTGCGTAAAATGCATCCGTTCCTTGTTGTCGTAAATGTTAGCGTTCGGAAATTCCCAATCTAAATCAATACCGTCAAGCTTAAATTCTTTAATGTACGACAATATAGATTTTATAAACCTGAAACGATTACAAATTCATTTATTCGATTCAGAATTAAACAAAAATAATTTACATTTTACGATTAGCATGGTTCACTACCATTTCAGTAAATCCACTTCCAGCAGCTCCGCCTACTGATAATAACACCTTCAGATTTTTATTGTGAGTTTTTAACGAAAGAACTTGTCTTGTAACGTTTTGATAAAAATCTGTCAAAGATATCGTATTATTTTCAACACTTGCAAAACCTACGTTTATATGTGTGCACAGATCCGGGTCTAATTTCTTAAAAGTAAGTTGTTTATCCAGATCGCAACTCTTAGTTGGAAAAGAATAATAACATACTAGTCGATAATTTTGAACAGCGGGGTTGTCAATATGTCTATTACGGAGTTTCGGAATTGTGATATTAGTTTCAGGTAATTTGCTATATGCAACAGCTCTATAAAAGCTATGATCATGGAATTCTAAAACAAAGAACGCATATTAAGTTAATGTATTGCGAAACATTTCCAGCTAGATAAACACCTTTGTAATATATATGACCAGTTTTTCTTGTAAAACTGAAACCATTTCGTAATAATACGATTCCAAACGCGCAAACAGCAGACGCGAATAATAAACTAGCCAAGAAGAATGCTAATAAAGTTTTCTTTATATATTTTACTCTAAAAATTTAAAAGGATAAATAACAAGATAACCTATATAATTATAAACAAAAAGATTTAATTTTTAAACATACCCATTCTTCTCTCGTAAGAGAAAATATCTGGCCTGAGGTACTGACGCATCAACCATTTTCTAGCAAGTAAATTCACTACTAACACTAAACGATTTTAGTTTCGATTTAAATATTTTTATAAACAAACTTTGGTGTTTTGACAAGATTTATGATAACGCCATTTTATTTTTCTGCCTGACAGATTGTGCATTGTGGGTAACACAGGGATCGATAAGTTTGAATCCTCTATACATTTATAATTTTATTATACAGGATGTGCCACATAATGCATTGAAATTATGGCCAAACTAAATAAGATATTTCAAATCGGAACAGGTAAAGTTATAGAGTTCTAACGGAAGGGCATTTTTTAATAAAAATGTGGATTTTATACCATTCATCATAACGTCATACCGAAATCAATTTGCATTTATTTAAATGGAATGTGGTATTTTCATTGTAAATTTCTTAAACAGCTAATTTTTTAAAGTACAACTGTATAAAATATGACCGATTTTAATAAGAAATGAAATCAACAACTTCTTGAAATTGCCGTCAATATTTCAAATTTTGCGCGCAAATGTTATTTACCTGATGCATATTTGTGTAAAACGCAAAATTTGAATTGTGGTCTGTCATTTAGGGTCATATTTATAGTCCGTGCATGAGGTTGTGTCGATGCTTGAGCACGCAATTTTGACAGATTTGTAATTACATTTACGTCAAAATCGACACAACTCAAGCAACATCAAAATGTATAAATTATAGCCCAACATTTTTTTATTTTAATTTTTTAGACGCGAGAGGGTAAGAGGGGGATTACTATATTTTTCGTTATAATATATGACAAATTGTCATTTTATTCAAAAACTTATTATGCATTACTTTGTTTGTCAAATATTATCATTTTTTTTTATATTCATATCGTGTTTCAGCGCAGTATGCTTTAATTTTACAGTTATATCATTTGTATAAGACGTTAGATGGATGAAAATTGTCTGATGTCAAATGAATATCAAATTCTGTATAATGATCAAAGTGACGTATAATGACTAGAAAATAGACGTCACTTTCGCCATCATCCGTCATCTGGTTATGTAGATTATTTGATGTTCTAAGTTTCATCATTGGTATTGGTAGCGTTGGACGCTCGAATGTCACAACTTACTGACGTCATTTAACTGAAAAAATACGCTTTTATTTTGGACGTCAAAATAACGCCCCTATTTATTTTGGATGTATTTGTTTCACATAATGAATATTTTTGAATTTAATTTGAGGATAAACTTTGACTGATAATAAAATGTAATTTGTAAGGTGAGTTTTTTTTGAAGATATTTACGATGATTGTAAAATCCAAGATTATCTAATACTTTGTGTATTTACATAGAAATATAATTTGAGAGAAGTGTTTGCCAATATTGCAAATAAATGTCATAAAATCTAATTTATACAGGAACAAAATATCAATAGATTAATATAAACATTTATAATACATTAATTCTCTATTTAAAATTACTGCGCTGAGAACTACTGAAACAATGACCGAAGGTCACGAATTCTAAACTATAAAAGATCGAAGTACCGATATACAATGTCACTTCATTTAAGTCATATTCTATGACTTACAGTCCACTTACCGGACCAGCAAGTGATCTCCGAACGTAACTAAAGTGATTTTAAAAGGGAGATGAAAATGTAAAATAGTTCAAGTTTTATTTGAATCTTTTATTATAGGTAAATATTTAAAATGCATGGATTTCAGTGTCAGAAGATATAGTTAAGCTTACTTAAATCCATTTTGACGTTTCTCATTTGACGTTTCACTTTGACGTATTTTTGACGTTACGGTGGATAACAAAGAATCATTTTGACGTTTTAATTTGGCTATTATTCCTTAGTTAATAATGGCGCCATTATTCTTAATGAAATCAAGGAATAGATTATACGAGGAGGTATTGAAAAATACTTAGCCTACTATAGAGAGACTGAGCCTACTATAGAGTGCTTCGGATATTATGTTATATTAGAAAAGTAATTTTGATACTTACCTTATTTAAAGATACACCTACCTTTTTTTTTTAATTTAGGAAATATGGTATTGGAAAAAATAAAACGAAATGTGGTATAAATACTGAATTCTTTTTTTAAAAAAACCCACTCATCACAGAAATTATAATAATTCATAATTATAATTACACAAATAATATAATAAAACATAAAATTCGTTCACACATTCACAAAGAGAAAAAAGTAAAATATAGTACAAACTATATATATTATATATAGGTATGAAATAATAAGATTACAAACGCTCTTCTTATATTTTTCATATAATTAATACATGTATATAGTGTATGTTACTTTGTAAATTAATTCATTTATTAATTAAAATACAATACACAAGGGAAATGGTTTTTTTTCTCGCTTTTGCAATAACGATTTAAACTTAAAGAACATCGTCACGTTTTCCTTAAATTTTTAAATCATATTATGATTATACAATTTTTTTTAATAATATTATCATTTATTGTACGTATAATTTATTTTTTTATATGTATAATATACAAGGAATTTTTTCGTATTTTTAAAAACTTTTTAACTATATATTTTTTTGGGGTTATATATAGTCTTTTTTTAAATAATACATTTTATTAATTTATGTTTTGTTCGTTTATACACGGGTGGAAACTAGAATGAAGATAAAAAGAAATAAGAATTAAATTAAAATAAAAAAAAAGACGAGAGAATAGATAATAGAAAGGACTAGCTAAAAAATCTAAATTACGAAAATATGAATAATTTTTAATTCTTTTTAATTCGTTTTATAACAAAAATTAAAAAAAAATCGAAAATAATTCAAATTCTCATTTTTACATTAAAAAAAAGTTTAAAAATAATACGTAGTTATAATAGTAAGGTATGGCAAATCAATTCACATGTAGTTATGTATAATATAATAAACGTATATAATATATTTATACAGGGTTGCCGATGTAATATGTGTGAATTGTTTTTCATTGTAATATTACACCGAAACTTACCGAAATATATTATTAAACAAAAACAAAAAAATTAAAAACAAAAAGAATGGATTGGAAATGAGTTAAATAAATAAAATTGAGCTTGAATGAACTAATAACCAAAAAGAAATATAATAATAATAATAACAATTAAGGGGGTAGATATAAATTGGGGAGGACGTTGGATAATCAATTAAAAATTAAAATAATCAGATAAAAATTATAAACAATGTACATAGTAATCTAAACAAAAATATTATGTATATATTTATAATATATGACACGTTTTAAATTTTTTTTTTTAAATATTATGTTTATACGGTTCTCTTAAATGTAGCATTTATTATAATTTAATATCTATCGTATTACAATATTATAATCTATTTCCTATAATATGATATATGTAGATTTACAGCATGGGGTTCCACGTGCTTTCTTTTGTAGTATTATGCGGGGAAGTACGTATATATTTTTATAAAATGGCTGTTTCGTGGTAAATTAAAAGATATCACAGCCGCCAATTACGGTTTAAAGATAAGATTTCTTGATTTTTAAATTTGATGTTTTAGCAATGAATTCCGGTTCTTTGTAGTATATTTACAAAATAAGATTAAAAAAAAATACATGGAAAATGCAGTAAACCACACGTATACACCTTACATATATGGCACTTTTTGGAATGATTTCAATTTCTTTAAATTTCATTTTCGTTTTTAATTCTACATAATTTTTTTATATAAACTTGATACTTATATGTATGTATACAGTGAGATCCTAAAGTATCCCTCTCCCTCTCCCCCCCATCCCTTCCCCCTCCTGCTAACTTATGATCGGTTTAATAGAGAGGTTCCAGTTTAGGGTCATTAAATAAAACTTTGTTTTATTACCATGTTCATATCAATGGATACATTTTTATGAAATTTTAATAACCCAAAACTGGAAGCTCTCTATTAAACCGATAATAAGTTAGCGGGGGAGAGAGGAGGGAGGGGAGGACGAGGATAACTTTTAGAACCGCACTGTATGTTTTTGCTAACGTGACATTTTCTTGAAGGAAAAAGAAATAAGTCACATTTACTAATTTTTTGTAATTTTTCCTTACCTTTTTGAGTGTCAACAAAAGGCACACAATATGTTATATATTTTCTTTTATATGTCAGTTACTAAGGCACTAATCTATCTGAATGTGGAAGGCCTGTTTCAAAAACTACTTGATTGATAAAAAGAAAAAACGAAAAAAAAGGAGAAAAAATAAACGGAAAAATTCTACAAAACTACATTTTATGTCTTTTTCGCAAAATATTGATTATTTTGTTCCCTCTAATTTCTTTTTAATATCTACCAAAATCACTATCTCAATATAACTAATGCATTTTTTTTTGCAAATTTTTTCTACAATTTACAAAGTTAGAATGCGTAATTGTTCTTTTGTATGTGTATATGTATATTACAAAGTATATATATGTATATAATGATATCCTCTCACTAAAATTTATAAAATAGACAAGTTTTCTTAATGGTGTTTCATTTTCTTGAATATTTCGCCACAATTTTTTTATTTTCAATAATGTAACTAAGTCACATTTTATAATCAGTCTATTATTATAGATTTATAAATTTATATAAATCGCTATCATTGACGTTATATCTATTATTCCAACAAACAAAAAAAATTAATCTGCTTTATACAAAAATATGCAGTGTTGCCATTTCGTTTCTAAATAATAGCACACCTAATAAATTTTATTAGAAAGAAATTGCTACAATTCAATTCCTATATGTACAAATAAAATTAACCTTCAAATTTAAAGGTTACACTTCTACATAAAAAAAAATTAAATCCATATAAAACTGATTCTTTTTTTATCTTGACATTTTTACAAATATATACAAATTAAAATCGTGAAAGAAAAGTCTACACTATTCTAACCTCTTCTGTTTGTTGTAGCGTTAATGAACTTCGGGAAAAAATTATCCTTCCATATGTCGATATTTATGAGCTGACATTTGTGCCAATCCCAATACAGCGTACTGACACGATAAACAGTGGTAGTGAGTCTGTTTGCCGCTATGCTGGCAGTTCGGGGCCCTGCAATGCTGGCTCGGTGTGAATTTCTCGAAACCAGCAGCTTGGATCGAGTCCAATTTCTGATGCTGACGTCTATGTGCCACCACCTTATTAGTGTCCGTGCAAACGAAGTCGCATTTTAAGCAATGGAAATGTGAAGCTTTATTCTGTGTTGAGCCTGTAAAAAAATTGGCGTGTTTAAGAAGATTTTTAAAGAGTTTGACAAGATTTTTTTAAAGACTATTTTTAAAATTTTAAATCGTTGTTGTGTATATAGTGTAATTAATCTGCAATTAATGTGTCGTATATGTGGTAGAAGAATTCTAAGTTAGTTGAACTCCTTTGCGAAAACATCCTCAGGCAGCAATAAATTGTCATTGTCACCACAAATATCACCAATATCGGTAAGAGTAGATAGGTACTGCAAAGTAACACGATCAGAGTCACGACGACCGTCAAATGCACGAAAAAAAAAGAGAAAGGCAACTGTGGCTAACAAGGGAACAAAGGTAAGTGGTGGTGACCGATTTAAATCAAATTTGGTGGGTTTGTAGACTGATGCAGTGTAAGAACAATGGTAACTTCCATAGATGCTAAATCGCCCGTTTTCAGGGGGTGGGGCCAACCCTACCGTTCGATATTTGGTTTAATATCTCCAAAACTATAAGATATATTAAAAAAAAGTTAAGACAAATATATAACTGTTTTATGAGTAATAAAAGATAACGACAATAGTTTTAAAAATATTTAGGAGGTGGAGGTTGTTTCTGAAAAACAAGAACTATGACAGGCAAACTGTTGTCGCTGTCTTTTAGTACTCATAAAACAGTAATATATTTGTCTTAACTTTTTTTTTTTGATATGTCTTATAGTTTTGGAGATATTAAGGCAACTAGCGAAGGGTAGCGTTGGCTTTAGGGCGCCTCACCCCCCGAAAACGAGCGATTTAGCATCTATGAAAGTTACGGTTGTTCTTACACTGCATCAGTCTACAAACCCATCAAATTTCATTCAAATCGGTCACCACCACTTGCCTGTGTTTCCTTGTAAGTGAGACGAGGGGACTGCCTTGATAGATTCCAGAAAGAAACAATGGTCGTTTCGACATCTATGAATGATGAATTAGCAATATTAAGTAATACGAAACGAACGGCCAACAACCATTTGGAAAGTATTATCATTACGGACTTAAGCAAGAAATTAAATAATAACGTGCGATACATGTCAAATTTAACACGTTTAAATGCTGCGATATGTTTACAACAAATGTCAGCCACACTCCCCCAGACGTCTTCAAAGCGACCGAAGTTTTTAGACTATAGAGAGACGGACATTGCCTTGGAGTTCGCAGCTTTAGTACCTAGGCATGGTCTTCGACTCTAAATTGACGTTTTGCCACCACTTTTCGATGAGCACTTCTAGATTCCTGAAGGCACCGCGAGCTCTGGCTCCTCTAATTTGCCCAAACAGTTACTTGAGCTTAAAATATTAATTTATACGGCGTTTATCCGACAGATATTGACTTATGGCGTTCTTACCTGGTCCAGCGCCGTAAAATCGCAGGTCAAGAAGCTCAATGTTCTGCAAAACAAGGTGCTACGTGTTATCGTCAATGCGCCCTGGTTCATATAGAATGCCCAACTCCACAGATACCTCGAAATTCCAACTCTGAAGAACTATGCAACGGCGCTGGCCAGAAACCCCTAGCAAAGGGTTGCTCGGTCGGAGGATCCGTTGGTCCGATACTTCGGGGAGCTGAACTCAGACAGACCTCCGCCCCATGTCCCCACTAGGCAGATTCTTGACGCGGATATCTGATACCGCCATGAAAGGGTTCTCAATAATATGATACATGATGAACACCAGAAAGTGATTCATGTGGCCAGACCGGAAGCCACATTGTAGAGATTGGAAGGTTTAGGGACCCACAAGTCCAGCCTTAGTGATCGAATTTTAATGAGAAGTCTTACACAATAAAGGCTAGTTTTGTTGTACTCAGTGCGTACTGACACAGTGTTTCGTTACTGGGGAGTATGTTGAAGACACTTAATTTGATGGGATCGACTCTTTACATTTTAGTAAAGTACCTATTTTATAAGACAAAATTCTATTTTGAATATATTTCGATTGGCTGAGGTGGAGGTTTGTAGAAATTGATACAGATGGCTCTATATCTCGACATGTCAAATACTCAAATGACATCAGGCATGTCTCAGGGCAAGCCTTTTGTCCCCTACAGTTTTTTACGGCTGTTTTAAATCTAGTAACTTTTTACTATATACACATCATCTATAAAAGATCTACAAAACGATTCAGCCAAGTTTTGTATTGGGTTAGTATTGAGTATTGATTGAAACCTTACTCAAAAGCTGTATGCAATTGGCAAAGTGTTTAGATCTAATTGAAATTGTGGAAATTAGTACCAGTGACTTGTTTTTCATTTAGTACAATAGTAGTATCTCTAGAGTGTAATTCTGTCTTAACATTTCGCTCTTTATGTATTATATAGAAAATGGTTTGTTTAAAACACAAACCCAACTAAAAGGGCACTTGACAGACGAAGGTTTAAGTATTTGACAAATAAACAATATTCTGCAGGAGCAAAATCTTCAACAACCTCACCTTAATCTCAATTTTCAGATGTTAAAAACGAAATCAATTCAAATACTTACCTAAATTTGATGTGTAGGCACAATCGGGTCTACCACAGGCCACGTTAGCCCTGTATTGTTGGAAATCGCCACCCATAAGGGTGTCTAGGCGTTCGTGTCTTGCAGTATGCTGCACAAATCTAGTCTTATCGCAAAAACTATAACCGCAATCCTGCCGTTGACAGTGAAAATGCGTCTGGTGTTCTCTATATCCGCAATGCTGGTACTGGCAGTCCTCGTTAAACCTAGAGCACCATCCACAGATTTTAGATAGAAAGAAGGAATGTTTTAAACAAGCTTATTCTTACCTAAACCTCAAATATCCTTCAGGTACAGGTTCATCCTTCAAAATCCTCATCGAACTCTGTATCCTAGCCTTCTTCTGATCCGGTGATAGCTCGTGAGGACTTAGAGATCTCTTATTTAAATTCGCCGCCATCGCCGCTAAGGGTGACGTCATATTTTCGGTCGGGTACGGATTTTGAGGTGCCAACAGGGGACTTTGCATTAATCCCGTATGTTGGAACATCAACTGGGCCGGGATACCAGCATTCGGGTACAAGCTTTGGTGTAAGAACGAGTTCTGCATACTTTGTTGCTGCGTCATCAAGGCGAATTGCGTCGCTAGATTAGCGGGGAAGTTCGTGAAATGATTGTAAGCGTCGAAAGTTGGAGTTAAATACGGATTTTCGTGTTCTGTTTTCGGTACGACTGGATTTTGAAGCGATTGTAGTGGAGCAACGCTGATTTTGGATTCCGATTTTATTGGTGTAGTCGATTGATTCGGTTGAGTTGGAGATTGCTGTTGTTGCTGTTGGTTATTATTGTCCTCTTGTAATTGGCTACTTAAGGCACCGCTGCTGTGTTTCGCTACGTGCACGACTAATTTGTCGACTTCTGAGAAGGCCTGTTATAAATAAGGATTTAGTCAAATTTGTTATTGGAGTAATTTGATTGAATTCAACTTACTTGATTACAAGCATTGCAGTGGTAATGATATTTCCTCTTTAATTTGCAAAACGGTCGGCTGCAGCTAATTTCAGGTCCGTATAGGGTGTTACTACCGCTAATATCACTAGATGGAGCTTCTGTAAGTTTAAAAGAAAGATTTCATTTTAATTTGGTATAATTTTTAACGATGTTTTTTTGTAGATTCAAATTTTAAACTTTGCCAACACCCATAACTAATATCCCGCATTTTAAAACAACATTACCCTATGAGTATCATCAAAAAATTAAAAAAATAAAAAGTAAAGATACCACAACAACAAAAACGTAGGAAAAAGAATCAGTTTTCGAGAAAAACAAGATGAAAATTACCTGTTAGAACTGAGTTTTTAGTACTTTCTTGTGTAGTATTGTTTCTCTCAGTTG
Source organism: Holotrichia oblita (assembly GCA_023690525.1). NCBI lineage: Eukaryota > Metazoa > Arthropoda > Insecta > Coleoptera > Scarabaeidae > Holotrichia > Holotrichia oblita. The sequence goes on from CM043023.1 coordinate 44,535,598, forward strand.
GTACTGTTGAAAGAGGATAAAAAGTGCCCGAAGCCTTAACAACTAGAAGAAAGATAGATGGTTCTATATATATACACAAAATACACTATATAAACTATTATATTTACAGATGGATATACATTTTGTAGGAGAATCTACCCCAATTGCAGATACATTTCAAATTACTTCTGTCATTTTGACGTTTATGGTGATAATGTAAATTCCCTGTATCATCAATTGTTGGGGGAATTTTAATTTTCACTATAAACGTCAAACATTGTAAATTAAAGCTTTAAAAGTGACTTTATTTTTTAAAAGTGCAACATTATGAATATATAATCAAATATAAACAAATTAATTATTTATAAAGCATGCACTACATAAAAATGCTTACTATCATTCTTAATTTTGACGAAATTTCTACTTCAAATTAAAAAAATTTTGAAAAATCTTTTTTTATTTCTATCTATAATACCACCCCTTTAAATTTATTTACAAAAAAATAATTTCCTAACCTAAAAAACAATCTACATCCAGTCAAAAAAAGGGGTCACTTACCTGACACTTTATTGTCCAATGTTAACGAGCTTTGGCTTAGATTAATTGCTTTAAATTGGTGTTCCTCGTTCTCCGATCTGTCCTCGACAGGTTCACTTTTAACCATGACCACATCATTATTATCGTTATCTTCTAAATGCTTCTGATTGTGCAACGCCATTGTCGAATATTGGACAAAACTGTAATTACAATTTCGCCTAGTACAATGAAAGTGCCTGTTGATTTTATTGCTGGGACAATTCGGTAATCTGCAGTCTACATTCCTGTCGTAAAACTCGAACCCATCCAAGATATCGATGTTGTCGTGAAAATCCTTACTGTGCATCAGTAGGACGTCTTCTTTGTCTGTCACATAGAGACATCTGTTCTGATTGCAATGATAATGAATGTTGCCCAAATATGGGCAGAGGTTATCAGGACATTTGCTGTTTTCGTTGTAAACATCGAAACCCTGCATGCTGTAATCTTGAATCTGCAATCGAAATGTGGATTTGAGAATTTTCCAATAATTTTTGATTCAGAAGAGTTACAATTTAATTTAAAAAATCCACGACTTACACTTGCTGGAGGACTGCACGATCTTTCATCGTTAGAATCGTGCTGTTCAATTTCTTTAGTGCTTGATGGAGTTATTGTCGATGGTTTAGGAAGCTTGAAACTGGTGAAGATGGCTTGAGGTGAATCCATTAGGCTTTGCCCACCCATCGGAGCCTATTTTTTTTAAATAAGATAATTACTATGTTGTATTGGGAAATTGTAAAGATATACTTACATAATCGTTCCAAACTTCAATCACGCGATTCTTCGGAGGCCTTCCTCGTTTCCTACAAAACATACCATCAATGGACGTTGCGAGATGAGTCATGGTTAATGGGTCTTTGGTCAGGCTGAGTTTTCTGGAGTATTCATGCATTTTATAGTGTTCTAAACGCCGGAATGGTTTATCGTTTGGTAGAATTACTTCCCGACAGTTATCCTAAAATTATTCTTTAGTTAAGCACCAATTAAAATAGAAAAATTCGGGAGAATCGTACCCAATTGCAATGGTAATGTTTTTCCCTATCCTCATAAATACAACCATCTTCACAACCGCCGTTTTGAGCTGTAACTGTGTTGAAGAAATTCTCCGTGATTTGTTCTTGTTGTTCGTGGTTTCTAGCATGTTCTCTAACACCATCCCTGCAACTAATTAGATATTTTTTTAAAATTAAAGTTTTAATTTAGTCCCAACTTAAACTTACTTGAACACCATATTGCAATGCTCAGCGAAACAATGATAATGATCACTGTAGGAATATTCGCAATTTTCAGTGCAGCTTTCTTGATGATTGAAGAACTGGCAGTATTTCTTCCAGAAATCTTCACTGTTCCAATTACTTTGGCTTTCTTCCTGTACAGTTTGATTGGAATCGTTAGCGGACAAGTCGATCACAGAAGCGTTTTCACCATCATCGTAACTGATTGGCGAATTTCGTTCGCTAAGCGTCTCCGAAGTTGATAGATTCGATGCTGAATTCTGGTTGAACATCGATAGATTAAGGCCTTCGAATTGTTGGTCATATTCTCTGGAAAAAGGCAGATTTATGCCTCCGTCCTGTAAGGTTTTCATCATACTTTGAGCTAGTTTGTACTTGCGATATGCCAGTTCTGAATCTTTGCGTTCGTGTTTTCGTTTGTGGGAGAACAGCTGGCCAGAGCTGTGCAGGACGTAGTTGCATTGCGGTCGTATACAATGGATGTGGTTGCAGACTTTGGAGAACCGGCAATTTTCATAAGGGCAGACCTCGTTTTTCATAAATTTTTTGAAGCCGTCCCTGGATAATTGTTCATCTTTGATATGATATGTTTTGTGCTTTTCTGTAATGTTAGAATCACAATAATCCTAAGATGTGAAAAATTTTATTGCCAAAACTTACCCATATCCGATTTATTCTTAAACGTATATCTACACCCTGGTCGCCTACAATGAAAATGTGTGGTTCTTTGGCCGAAAAACGCGCAGTACGAAGCACCACATTCCTCAGTCGCCCTGTATCTTTGGAAACCTTCCTGAATGATGGCGGAATCTTTTCTATGATAGTTTGCGTGCATTTGAACATCTGACGTGGATATGTAAACTTTATCACAACCCTCTTTAATACAGTGATAGTGAGTTTGTTTTTTATTATGGGTGCAGTTCGTATATCGATCTGAGCAATCGTCCAAAGGACTGTAACGCATGAAGCCGTGTTGGAGGGACTCATCGCGTTTTTTGTGCCATTTAAAATGGCGTATCATTTCTTCTTTTTTGATGAAGACGCGCGAATTACAGTCTAGGCAGTGGAAATGTTCCCTATCGCAAAAAAAGTGATGTTAAAACTGGTTAAATTATTTTATTTTTGTTTCTTGATATAATGTTTACCTATAATTTAAGTCTTTACAATATGAGCTTCCGCATTCCAATGAAGATGAAAATTTCTTTACGTATTTGGAGTAGTCCATTTGGCTTTGGGTTTTATTGAGTAGCATGCTCGTTGATTGTGAATTGGGGTCCCTGGATTGCGTTGGCGCTAACGATTGTGCCATCATAGCTGAAACAAAAAAAAATAATGTGAAATCTTTCACTACTAATACATTTTTTATTTAGAAATTACTTTTCGTTTAGCTAAAGTTAGGATGTTGTCGATGTGGTGTAGTACTCGTTTCTATTTTATTTATTTCTCAAAAGTCCAGAAGATTTAATCAAAATTATGGTTTACTGTTGGAATATCAGTGTCTGACTAGGTACGATTTAATTTCATCATTTATTTTACAATGGGAAGGCTTTTGCCAAACATTTGACAACTATAATTAATTTATCTATCAGAACACTTGTCTTCATTAATTATGGCGGGTAATCAGAACATGTCTAGTGTTCAAAGATGGTTCAAAAAATTTGAGATCAGTAATTATAGACCTTTAACTAGTGCGTTTATCAAAATCAGATTAAACATGAACAAATTTTGACTTACAGATTACAAGATTAGGGCCTTTACTGTATCTGGCATTTGCGTATGCAGATTGTTTCAACAAATATTCAATACAGGTTGGAATAATATTTTAAATTGGAATTGGAATAAACGTAATATGTACTAGTATACTGTCGTATTAAAACATGAAAATGGAATGGAACAAACAACTGGCGAAAGGAACTGGTCTGCTAATAAAGACAATGAAGAGGCAAGAAAATTGAGTGTGGGAAGGATAAAAAATAAGGACAAACCAAAGAATCAGAAATTGGGGTGTTCAAACGATATTGACTGCTGGTAAAATACAGGAGTTGGATAAAAACGATTTTTATGATTAGAAGACTGTGAGAAAATTCCAGAACATGTCACGGTAATAATAATATTTGGCTTTAATAAGTAATCGGAAAAAAGATCATTGGTGAAACGTAGATATTCAAGAAGAATAGAACTAGAGTTTGCAATTCAACAACTCAAACGGACATGTTATTGCCAGTATCTAGTTTAAAAGCAGAGGAGAAGGTAAAATAGATGATATTTGAACAAAAATTGGAAATTAAATCGACCATGTGTTAATATGAAAGAAAAGAGAAAACTTAACGTAAGAATATACAGAGACACAAATGTAGATTTTGATTTTTCCATTTTCACGTCGTCCAGAATTAAACTACCTAACGATTTATGCGGCGTAAATCGCAGTCTTCAACGTGATCTAGATGCATTACTATGCTGGTCATCTGGGCATCTTTACATTGCTAATTTTCACCTGCCTTGGTGCTCATCAAGGATGATTCTTGAACAGCAGACTAACACTACTCCAACACGTTAATAAAGTCATCAAGCAATGGTATACCCGCTTTTAAAGTGCGCTAAAAGTCTGCTTTCGTTAAGACTTAAACTATTAATTTATTGTGACTACCTCCGAGCTGTCCTCACCAACGGAGCATTGTCATGGGATTGCGTCGCCAAAGCCCATTGCAAGAAGAAGAGAATGGAGGCTCAGCAGAACAGAATCCTGAGAATTATTATAGTTGGTTTGTCCCTTCATCCCGACCTGGGAATTATTTCGTGAACACGCATCGTAACTTACGTTGAAGAAGGTGGAAAGAATGGGAAGATCGTCTAACCTTATTGTGGCAGAAACGGCAGGCCTAGACCTGGACAGGCCTCCACCTCGCGTCGTTGTTAGAAGAGCTCAACAGATTACTAAATTTAAATTTTTTAGACGCTCCTCTATCTGACTAGTATTCCACCAACCCACAGCCGGTAAGGACTGTATCATTTAAGGAAGAAAGGGCTCACAAGCTCTGCTCAGTCATAGAAAGCGTAGAATTAAACTCTGAACAGAAAATAAGGAAGTAGTTATCAATAAAAGAAGAATTAAGCAGGATTAAAATGGTTAGCAATAGATGAGCAAGTAGACTACGAAACATAAGAGCAAAAATTTTAAGTGAAGAAATAGTATTCAGTATTATGATGTTTAGCCGCTTTAAAATTTCTGCCGTACTTACAAGTCCCAATCGTGCACACATCTTTTTTAATTTTGAAAAGCATGAATTGTTGAGACAAGTACACTTTTAAAACTTTTCAAAATTTTTTGACTGGGATCTGTGTGATTTTTGATCTATAATAAAAATAGTTCTTAGTGTAATGTTTATTCTGCTATTATGTTCGGAATTGCTATGATTTTGTTTCCGCTTTTGATAGGCATGTATAAGAAAGGCTTATGTCGAGTACAATCTGGTCGTTAGATGGAGTGATTCCAACCTTTTTAAAATCATTTTACGTCAATTATACTTGTTGCCAGTACTGACTTTAAAAGATAGTTTCAGCATAAACCGTTGTAGGAAACTAAGATTCTGCAGGACCTATTCATTTATCCCAAACATGGTTATCTTTATAGATAACACTGCTCAACAATGAAAATGTTATGGGCTCAAAAGTACTTTCAAAAATTACAACTGTCAACTGACGAAACACAACCTTCTCTACCTGTTTGTAGATTATACTCCTACACACACAAATTCCTCAACTTATAAAGAATTTTGAGTTTGATCTAGTTTTGAAGTGAAGAGACAAAGAAGGTTGCGAAGCCTTCAAAAGAATTATTCATAGATCTTTAGATAACAAAAGAGTGTTTGTTAGAACTATTTTTCCAGTCTCGCCTAGACTTTTTGCCTCCTAGTTGTGAAGGTCTTAGAGATGAATATGTTCCATTGGGATATTTTTATAGTTAAATGAAGATATCAGTGCTGGAATTGGAATGAAGCAATCGTTGCGGATTATTGCGGACTTATGTGAAGGAATGCTTCCAAATTCAATTTAGTCCTTTACTACATAGTGTTAGTGAAAATATATTTATGAGTCTAGTAGGTTGTTGTATTCTACAATTTCATAGTTTTAGTTAGTATATATGTTAGGATAAATGTTATTTAGATTCTAGTAGGTTGTTGTATTCCTACAACATATTACCAATAGGTATGCATGTACATGCAATACAATTTAGTGTCAATAGTGGGCACTCTCTGTGGTTTGATTGACTCAATGTATGGTAGTAACGTTAGTTAAACGTTTTTTGAATTCGCAATGTCCCGTAGGTGTGTAAACAATCCTAACAGTTTTTGATATGCATGTGGAGAATACAAATCAAGACAAGTTGTGGACCCCTCACAATGTCTTTGCACGAATGTGCTGCTACTTTGAGGAGCTGGATAAAAGGTAAGAGCTTAGCTATGCCATTTGGTAGGCCTATGATTTGGCGAGAACAAAAGCATCATTCGACAGACTGCTACTTTTGCTGTACACAGACCTTCGCGTTTTCCAATAAGAACAAGGATCAAATTACCTATCCTAATTTACTTTCTGCCACTCGTCCAGTTCCTCATTCGGAAGCTTTGTCAGTACCAAGTCCTATGGATGTTTCGAACCAGCAACATGTTGAAATCGATATAGAAGAATATATTTCAGAGTTGTCAGACATAGATGAAGAATATTTGCCATCTCAAGAGGACACGCCTCATTTAATAAATCAATTGGAATTAAATCACCTAGTTCGAGATCTCAATTTATCAAAAACTCAGGCAGAAATATTAGGATCAAGACTGCAAGGATGGAAGTTGTTAGCTCCGGGTACGCGTATTTCTGTATATCGAAATCGCCAGAAAGAACTGTCACAGTATTTTTCAACTGAAGAAGGTCTTTAATTTTGCAAAAATGTTGACGGTTTAATGCCAACCGGAAGAATGGCGTCTTTTTATAGATGCTTCTAAATTGAGTTTGAAAGCTGTCCTTCTTCATATAGGATACATCTACCCCTCCATTCCTGTTGGTCATGCCGTGCACATGAAGGAAACATATGATAATATGACACGTCTTCTTGATAAAATCAATTACAAAACCTATAAATGGTACATCAGTGCTGATCTCAAAGTAGTTGCAATTCTACTTGGTCTACAACTTGGATTCACAAAGTATTGCTGTTTCCTTTGTGAATGGGATAGTCGAGCGAGAAATTTGCAATTTTAAGCAATGAACCAGAATACAATATACTCCTGGAGAAAAGAACGTAGTCCATAATTCGTTAGTGGAGCCTCATGAAATACTTTTACCGCCATTACACATAAAATTAGCTCTGATGAAGAATTTCGTCAAAGCATTGGACAAAGAGGGAATAGGATTTCGATACCTTAAACAAAAATTTCCTAATATATCTGAGGCAAAACTTAAAGAGGGGATTTTATAGGACCCCAGATTAATCTGTTACAGCAGGATCGAGAATTTCTTTGGAAATAAAAAATCTGAAGATTACGAGGAAATTGTTAGAAGTTACCATGCATTAGGCTGTAATATGAGTCTTAAAATACATTTCTTACATTCGCACCTGAACTTCTTTCCCCCGAATCTTGGCGATGTTAGTGACGAGCATGGGGAAAGATTTCATCAGGATATTTCCACTATTGAAAAACGCTATCAGGGCAAGTGGAATAGCGAGATGCTTGCTAACTACTGTTAGACTTTAATTTCGGAATGTTCTTCATCCAAATATAAAAGAAAAGTGAAAAGAAAGACTTTCTAAATACGTCCCAGAATAGCATATACTTAGTTAGTGTTAGTATTGTATGATCAATATGAATTTCATTTGTTTATAATACCAGACGTGATAGAAGATATGTTTTTATAATAATTATTAGGAATATAAAACAAAATACGTTTGCATATAATTCATAAAGAAAAATAGAACAAATGAAAATTTGTTGTTCTGTGTAACAGATGTCAAATAGACCAATCATACTACGCGTCAGTTTAGAGAAATATTGACAACATTTCACCAGAAATGCTTGAAAAAAACGATAGAAAATGTGGAAAAAATGACTAATTTGTGCACTACTAACCAAGGCGAACACGATTAAATAAAATAGCAAGGACCAAATAAAAAATCGTCAATATTTAATCCCCTTTATCTTAGTGGCAGTTGGGCATCTTGTATTTAGTTGTGGATTTACATAATAGATTATTAGCTGAATTGAAAGCCCTTCTCCGTGACAGTGTAATGACGATGTGGAAATAAGTTTCAGCAATAAAAATAGCAGAAGTAATATAAGTAGAAATGTAAATATACAAAATAGGACGGATGTTGCTACACACATACACATAACGCACACACATCATTATCTTTTTTTTTTTAATATTTTTTACTCCTCTCTTTTTCCGTCATTTCATTCTTTGACGCAGTTTCTAGAATTACATTCGTTATACTTTAAGAGCTAGACTATCGCCTGTGTATGCGTTTTCCCCCTAATATAGCATCTTCTACACAATATTACTTTTAATGTGCATGTGCGGATGTAGCGCTAGCTTTTGTCGTTGTTTTATTTGATTTCTACGAGAAGCCGAATGCTTCTTGAAGAACGTCGGTCAATTACTAAGACGTAAAAGAACTTTATTATTCCATAAAAGATGGGTGTTTTGTGTTTTCGCGGCGCGACACAACCGAGGTATATTTCTTCATTGTCCTATACGCATTATACGTTCGAAATATTTATCGTTGACTGTGGAAGACCGCAAAAGAAGTAGAAACACTTGGTTGGAAGTGTGACCGCGAATATTTATTTTTTTATAGTCGAGGTTGTACGTCGCAAATCGATTTATTTATTTATTATTAAATACTCGTTTAATTTAAAACTCGATCGTTAAGTCTTCCAATTCATAATTCAAGTCGTGTTAGAACAACCTACATCTAACAATGTATTAATATCTCTCACAGCAAAGCGTTTCCAATTTTCCTAATTGACGTTAGGAATTCGGTAAAAAATACGTCGTTTAGTAGAAAACCAACCATGACTAATCAACGACTAAAAGCTAGAGATTTTACAAATCTTTTTAAATCCCAGATCAGGTGTTTGGCTTCTTTAAAGACGCGCCAAAATTTCATTAGTCCCCCTAGCGGGTCGTGAAAAAAGCAACGGTAATTCAGCGTTAATGAGCCGAGTCTTTGAAGTATACATAGGCGTTTTCCGCAATCGCGTGAAAAATAAGCGAGAGACCACGCGCAAGAGTAGGTCTCTCTAGAAATACCTTCGCCTATATCTAGATATCAGTATTTACATCGCTCGAACTGGGGAATCCATGCATTACAGAAACAACTGTTCGCTAGTCGCCAACGGTGGCAGAAACAACAGATGAACGGGTCATTAATAAAACGTGACAAATGAAATTAATAGTCGGCGCTCAGCTATAGATATCTCTCTAAAATTTATGCTACTATGGGACTATCTAAGAGTGTTCTGAACTTAAAAAAAATTGTGAATTATCTTGGAATATGACTAGAGCTAACAGATAGAGAATTGTATTAAAACTAGTACATTGCAGATATAAGAATTGTTATTTCTTCGCTACCGAATCAAGTTAGCAATTTATTAACATCATTCGCTGTGTCAAAATTTGAAAAATGTTCGCAAAAGCGCGTTTCAAACATGTGAAAATCTTAGGTTAGTTAATTCGACAGTAACGCCCCCTGTTGCTAGATCGCGCCAGTCTTTTCATCTTTTATCAAAACGGAGGAGAGTCAGTCAGCGATCGTGTCGTCAGTCTTCTCCCGATATTTACCGTGGGCAAATATTTGAGCTTCTCGGATATTTTGGTGGACATAAAGGAACAGGTGTCTAAACAACAATTACCCGGCTTTTATTAGGTTCACAAGAAAGAAAAAAAAAACAAGGCGTACGACGTATAACATGCGTGCCTGTCAGATGTTTGTGATGCATATGCATTCATGTACATATATATCTATATGATGAATTAATGTGAATAATGTAGGCGAATAATTAAAATTTAATTAAAAAAGAACTGAAGTGAAAAAAAACTGGGAATCACATTTTTACTTGTATCACTAAATATAAAGAATGTTTTTAAAGTGGTAATGGCATCGAGACCTTCTGCATCTTCTTCTTCTTTAGTCGGAGTCAATTTATTCACTTGCATCGATCACTAAAGAAATATTTTGCAACTTCTGATTCATTTAAACTATTGTGCCATTATATAGCATCTAAGAATATAATACCACATTCCCTCTTGGGTTCTATATTTTTAACAATTTGTATAATTTGCAATTTGCGGTAATGTGTCTTCAACGAGTTAATTACACCTTGGTACATTGGATATAACACTGAAGTACGATTTGGTGGTAAAAACACAATTTAATAGCTCTTAAAGGTTCAATTCGTGGATGAGCAGTCGATGACAGTTATCCAGAATTAACGAAACTTTCTTGCCAGACTGTTTAATTTTATTGTCCCAATCATGGACAAACTTGACGAACGGTTTTGAAGGTATTTAGGCCCTCTTGATATACTCATAAACAAATGTTTATTCATAATATTTCAACTTTAATGATGTACATACAGCCGTGGCCATATGTTATAGTCCACCTCGAAAAATACCTAAAATCCATATTTTTATGCTATTATCGAAATTCCAAGTAAAGCAGTCCTAAGAAATTTACTTCGAAACAACTCCCTGCAGACCTTCGAGATCAGCATGCAGAGGGAGTTGGGGAAGTGTATTTATGTGAGGGGCGAATGAAAGGCATGCGGTACATTGAAATGTTAGAAGAAGTACTGGAGTCATCCATTGTAAAATTCTATGAATGGGAGTCAGGCCAATATTTTTTTCAACAAGATAATGCGCCATGAACACTGACCATCACTTAGTTATAGCTAAGACGAAGTTAGGATTAACAGAAAATAGACAAACTGGAAAATATCAAAGAGAATGGAACACAGTAGACTTACAAAATGAAGAGGTACGAAGAGAATATGAGCAACAAATGGAAAAACGATTAAGAAGTAACAAAATATACGAAGATATAGAGATAGAATGGAATAACATAAAAAATAGTATAGTTGAAGCAGTCGAAAAAGTACTTAGGAAGAAAACAAGTACAATACAGAAAGAGGTGGTTTGATTAAAATGGCATCAAACAAATAATTAAAACGACTATAAAAAGTACAAGGACTCAAGGAAAGAAGCATAAAAATAATGAAAAGTAAAAAAACAAACATGGTACCATGAAATAATGGATGAAATAGGAAATGACAATAAAAGCAATACAAAGTTATATGAGCAAATTAGGAAATAAAGTAGTTAGTAAAAAAAAAAGAAAAATATATGAGGGAAATGACAGTAACAGAAGAGGGCATGGATCAGGAGTACGAAGAAAAGAACTGGATAAATGAAGAAGAACTACAGGAACTTACAAAAAATTAGTGCAATGAAGCAATTGATCGAACACCTAAAGCAAAGAAAAGCAGCAGAGATACAATGGTTTGTGAAAATTACAGAAGAATAACTCTGCTGGTGATTAAATAGGGATCTGTAATTTTCCAACTTTAAAATCTTTAATAACTTGATTTTTTTAAATACGGATATTATTGTGTCTATTTCCAACGGTTTTGGAGATATTTCCGATTTTTCAGATTTTCACCAACCGTATAAAACACGGAAGAAAATCAAATTTTACATCCATTTATGTAAAAATTGCTACACCATTCCATTAAAAAGAATCAAGTTATTCGTGATTTTAAAGTTGGGAAATTACAGATCCCTATTTAATCACCCTGTAAGATAAATGCAACAATTTTCGAATAAAAAACGTCCCCCTTTCATGATTAAATGAAAACTGAAAACCGCATGTTTCTAACTTTCGCATTTACGGAAATATTTCCAAACACCGAAAAACACCGCCATTACTGATACTAATTTTAAAATGTCTAGAATTTGATTCGAGCCAACATTTATTTGAAACACTTTTTCAAAAAATTAATAATAAGTGAGCTATGGACTGTTGCTTCTTATGCTGGACATCCTGTATATAATGCGCCATCCCATAAATCTCAGGCAGTTATGAGATGGTTTAAAGACAACAAGGTACCATTACTAGAATGGCCTCCCCAATCGCCTGACTTGTCATCAATTGAAAATTTGTGGCGTATTTTAAAAGAAAATATATGAAGACATAAAGTCTTATCACAAACTGACCTTAAAAAAATAATTTTGTAGAAATGGCAATTAATTTTGCCAGGTAACTGTAAAAAATTAATATCCAAAAAGGGTAAAAGTCGTAATAAAAGCTAAAGGGGGTGCAATTAAACATTAATTTTATTTATTACTATGTTATTTAAAATATAAATAATTTTTTTATTTGACTTTATTGCATTTACTTTTCTTATAATTGAAAATTAGCGACCTGGACTATAACATATGGCTACGTTTGTACTTATAAAAGCGCTTTATTCAGACTTTAGTTTGTTTTTAATATTCCACAATATTATATTGTGTATAACAATTGGCTTCTGACACAAATTGCTGTAATTGTTCTACATTAGGTCAAATAATAAAGCTTCGGTAGTGGGATCAACCAGAAATCACTTAGGCCTGGCCAAATTCATAGCAAGTAATTGTACGATCACAATAATGATGATATCATTAGAGGTCTTCAAGGAATGAGGGGTGAAATGTACTAGGGTTAAAGGTTGGTTTTGAAAGTAGCTTAGCTAGTTGAGGGCTGGCTTTGAAAGCAACTCAAAACCAGTCCTGAACCAGAAAAAGCTGCTTTCAAAATTAGCTCAAAATCAGTCTTTAAGCAACTAAGTTGCTGTTATGGAAGGGATGGAAGGATATGAGGTACTAGAATTGAAGACTGCTTTCAAAACCAGCTCTAAAAGCAGCCTTCAACTAGATAAGCTGCTTTTAAAATCATCAAATTGGTTGAAGGCTGGTTTTGATACCTACTAGCCTTCAATTCTAATACCTTACACCCTTCAACTCTTGTGGACCTCAGATGATATCATCATTATTGTGGTCGTATAATTACAACTTATGGGTGCGCAAGGCCTAAATGCTTTTTGGTTATCATGACCACCAAAATTCGTAAATTTTTCGTTCCTGTGTAATGGGAAGAAGGCATGTTGTTTACGTACTGTTTCTTGTCACAATAACTGATTAGGAACGAGAATAAGCTCGTTTTCTATAGTTGTTAAATGCAGTCGCACACGGAAATGATTCAGATGAGAATGAAGAGAAACAGCGATCCTATACACAAGTCTCTATAGCTCAGAAGTCCTAGCACTAGTTTTAAATTTATAATTCATCCATCATTGCATTACATTGGTAAAGATGTAAAAAATTTTCAATTGCTGACAGAACAAAAACATAATTTTTGTCATAATATTTTCAAGCAAAATGCAGGCCTAAAGGGAACTCCAAAACATGGAAAGGTTGTATGGAAAGGATGACAAATGTTTTTTTTCCAGATGGGAGGTGTTGATGTTGTCGACGAACTGAATGACTTTTCTGGAGATAGACGCAGTAAACATTTTCATTTTATATAAAGAAAATAATCAAATCGTCTTAAAACGGAGGCAAAGATTTTGTCAGAAAGAAGCAACCCAAGAGGAACTACAGACGAGAAGGAATAATTCAAAACTTAAAAGAAGCCAAAAATGTTAGGAGAAGAGAGGTTAGAATGGTTAGAACTACAGAAAAATGCTACATGAAGAAAATGATGATAACTATAACCCAAAGTATAGGTATGCCAGAAATATTTCGTATGACAAATTTCTAAATTCTAATCCACAATAAATGATTGAAACAATGTTTTAACTTGGTAAAGGAGGAAACAGAAAGTCAGCCAAGATAAAAGTAAAAGAACAATTGGCTCCCAATTCGTGTACAGTCCAATTTGCAACAGTTATTTGGTATTAGATGGCACCACAGGTTCACAAGTGTTGCTAAAATAATTTTAAGTTTGATTTTGTAGATGATTGGAACTGCTTGAAAATTTTGCGTATTTCTAAAAAGGCTTTAGAACTTTGTTGAATCATTCACATTTTATTTAAGCTTGGCCATCTTTTTGACCTCTCCAAGCCGTAATGTATCTCTTAGTTAATATTGTACCTATATAATCTGGTCATTGATTTAATTAATGATATCCTGACGTCGAACATTTTTTTTTTCATCAAGTCCATATAAAAAAATACGACGTATTTTGAGAATTAAGATTTAAATTAGATGAGTATTAAACCTATAAACGCAGAGAGTATAAAGGTCCTCGTGCGTCACAGTTTCATAGAAAGAAATTAATAGGAAATGGGAGTTAAGTACGAGAAGCAGTAAGAGAAGTGTATAAGTAGTTAATGCGATAAATTTCCATGTTGTACACAACATCCATAGCAGGCATTTATATATTACGTATATACAACACGATCCTAATTGTACATAATATACATTTACTAAATACATAAATATATAATACGTGTATATTGCGAGAAAGAATAGCAATATACGCGATGTGAGAGCTGACATCCCAGATATGTATATTAAGAGTTCGTGTGGTGCAGGGAGAGGGGGAGACACAACGGGAGGACATACAACCTCGTGTGCACGGAGAGCTTTACGAACCGTACAACATGGTGTGCGTATATGGAGAGTATGGAGTGAAGAAATAAAATTTTATGAATAATAAAAAGATTTAAATTGGTTAAATTGGAGAGCAATTGCCGTGGGACAATATGTGTGGAGATTTTCATTTGCTTCAATTGACGTGATTATGGTAATTTAGGAATAGAATGGGACGGCGTAGAGGACCGACCGATGCGACCGTTTCACTTGTGTGGAGAGTTCGTCTTTATTTAGTATTTCCTTTTTCAGATATAAGCACTTAACAAACACAAATATACCCAACCGACATGCACTGCGTACGGATTACATTATATGAAGTTGGGTGTCCCCGCGTATATTTATGAATATGTACATGTAATGTTAGTGTATCAAATGTAAACATATTATTTGTCGTGCGAAAATAAAGACATTACGTTGTGGCATGAGGAAGGTGGTATGCCCAAAACAATTAACAAATTATCTAATCCACTAGGATTAAGATTAATTCTCAAAAAATTGAAAAGACATTAAGGTGTAGGTCAGGACTGTTTAAAATATCTTCTTCATAGGAGACGTCTTTTTGGTGGCTTAATCATTATGTTGGAAGCTATTTTAAAGCGATCGTTAAAGGCTTTCCAATTTGGTCAAAACTAAAACATTTAGATCAATGTTTTATTTAATTTCCCAAAACTCTTATGTCATGGTGAAAATACTCCTTCGAGATGTTCTTTTTTCTTTGTGATGAGTACAGTGAATGGTAACTCATTAGACAAACTAACTGACAGCATGAATGTGAAATTAAGTCAAAACTGGTGAATATTTAAAAGATTTTGGTCATAAACAGATCCAAGAGTGATAAAGTGGTGGGACTTGGAGTTTGTGGTCCGAAGACTAATCCATCAAAATCCCCAATGATTTTTTTTCCAGGTGGAATTGCACGTTATATATCTCTGTCTCCAAGAATGCTTAATAAAAGGATGAAAAGAATCTAAAGAAGTCTAGGAATGTCAAAGCAATGTTACGCAACTGGCCAAAAATATCATGAACTCCCAGAGTAAGGAGTTAATATGCATTTTGGTGGATCCTAGCATTTTGGTGGACAAAAGCTAACTTAGAAAAGAAGTCCAACAACGGGAGGTAAACGAAAGTGCCTTCTTCTGGAGAACAAACATTAATGTACAAACTGAAGGTAAGAAATTTGTTGTAACTTCTCGTCAAATTTGAAAATTTGAGTCTATTGAATCAATGCCGTACCCACATTCCCAACCTTTGATCTCAGCTTCTTTTCGAATAAACTTCTCGTCAAATATGAACAAGAGTTAAAGATACTTCTGGACTTTCTAACTGATCATTGCTCTGTAAGATATCATCATCTAAAGAAGGCGATTCTAACGCTTGAGGAGATCAAAACCGTGGCACCTAAATCAATCCTAGAATTCGTTAAAATTATCAGATAACAGACCAATAGGACGCAGTGAAGAGAAGTGTTTGAAGAAAGAAGGCCGATTATTCCAAATCTGATCTTACCACTAGAACCTGAATTTGTGTGTGTTTTCAGCAGTATATAATCCGAAAATTCGAATGTTATTTGCTGTGTCATAAGGATGCTGTTGCGGGTCATGTCCAAGGTCTTTGATATTGTGGATCATGAAGTCTCTCTAAATAAACTGCAACTCATTCCATTAGTATTCATAGAACGAATATTTTGGTCATATTTGCCAAGAACAACAACTCGAGATGTATTGGAAGCTTAAACTAATGAGATTAAACAGATGTTTGTGTCATCACCTGTTGATGCTATTTATGATGTCCTTCAAATATCTATCTTTGAATCGGCACTATTTTTGGTCTGCAAAAATAATCTAATATAGTCGCGCCAGGAGTTATGTCTTTTGGAGACTGTTATGACTGAAAATAATTTATTAAACAAGTCTTCCTATACCTCTAATATAGGTGAAGCATATGTTTACCTAATAAATAAACCAGAAAAAGTGATAATAAAGAAAGGCTCGAAAGATGCTCATCTTTTTAACTTCACAATTTAACTTCAAAGGAGAGGGGATAGAATATTGTAGTGATAGCTGAAGGCAGATCTTTGACAGAGCTAAATTAAAAGCCAAAGTTTTTCCGATGACTTGTCAAATAAATGTAAAGCTTTGTTTCGCATGAATTTCTGGCATATGTCTTGCGATTCGTCATGGGCATACACTATAGTGTTCTCCAGGCATTTATCTTGGGATCAATAGCCTTTTTAACCTATACAAACGATTTTCATTGCTGGATGTATGGATAAGTTTATAAGATTTTTAATAGACGTTGTTTTAATGTTTGAAGAAAACTGTATAGGTTATTGTCAAATGCTAATAAAACGGTATTATTGCGTTCTAAAATTTGTGGGATATGCTCAGTTAAGTTTTTGGGCCTGTCTTCCTTCAGTTACTTTTAAATGCTAATAAAAAGTTGACTCGATAGGCGATAGACTTCCAAAGAAGTGTTCGAACACATTTGGAGAAGATTTGTGGCAGTGGTTTGATGTGGGTGGTGCAGTATTGGGCTATTCTTTACTAATTGGATACAATTAATAAATTTAATCAGTCACACACAGGTTATGGAACATTTTACATGCTCAAAATCCACAGGAATCCACAGGTTAGGAAGCCACTACAGCTGCACTCACCATAAATAATGAAAAAATATTTTGTATAGGTTAGCCAAGATAGAGATTTGTACAATGTAACATTAGACCACCTACTCTTGTGCTTGACATATCCATGAATCGTGAACATGTACAATGAAAAATGTGCAACTATTCTAATGCAGGATTCACTGACTTTTGTTAACGCTATAAACATTATTTTTTTGTGAAGTGGTAATATATGAGGGTTGATCAGCAATAAGGAGAATTTTAAAATTGCGTACGCTGTGTGTATTGGCAACACTGTCATTAATATAAGTGACAATTTGCAAGCAGTTATGAAGCTTGATTTGTTTGATATTTTTTTCTTGAAAACCAGGATTAAGTGCAGTGATTTTATGAATAGTACAGATGCTTTCAGGAAAGCTGAGCGCCCATCGAAGATGATGCAAGGTCTGGGCATCCTCACATTTTCATCGTTGATAAAAAATATATATTAATTTTTTGAACCTTGCCATCTCTTTCAGTTCTTGGGAAATGTTCGATGAGAAAACTTTCTGCTTGGGGTGGCACGATTGAAAGGCATTTTTACCCAAAGATAGCAGAAATTTCACCTAGTCAGAAATCAGTGCTATGTAACTATGTAAAAAATGATCATCAATATATTTTAAGATTATATTATATACTAATTATTATATATGTGAATCTATTTGTAGATGTAAATTATCTAAGATGCTACTTCAAAATCACCAACCACGAATTACTTGAACAGACCTCAATTAAAAGTAATTACACCGAGGAGAATTATATTGCCACATCATATTCGAAATATCTCCGCTTCTATTCATGTCAAAATCTCATCCGTATCTTGACTAATATTTCTGTGATGTATTTTTTTCCCCCATCTAATACACAAATTGATCTTCTAAATCATCGATTCGGACAAATTTCTTCTCGAGACGCCAAGAAGACGTGACTTAATTTATTTGCTCTTTCGTTCGCCGGGTATCATCAGTATGTAATCATGTAATTAGGTCCACAGAAAATTCCATTTTTTTAAACGAACATTAAATTAATAACGGTTAATACTCGCTCTTCAAAGTAGTAATTACTCACTGCTCACATGCAGATTGGTGAATAAAATCATATATTCGTGATATTTTTCTAAGTTTTCGATGTCAATATCGTATGGATTTTTTTTTGCTCGTGTCGCCTTAGAATTGTATGTAATCATCGTTAAAAAAAAACTTTCACCAACTTTAGATATATAAGTATCTACAGTGGCGTTCACAAATATTGATTTCATATGTATTTTTGTAAGCAAAGGCTAACATAGTAGTGGTTGTACTATAATAGACTCAATTGTAAAGTTGGAACAGCTCGTATATGAGGCTAAAATAAAAATGGGCAAATAGCTATGAACACCACTGTAAGCACATGTACTAACGTTTAGATATTTTTTTTCAGGATTGATTTTCTCTTTTCTTCAATGTGAGATGTTATACGCGAAGCTTTTTTGTCGGTGTTGTTCAATTATCGATCTAATAGACTGTGTTAGAGAAAATATCGGATCATTTGGCATTTAATATCGGAGTGAAATTACGCGTCTTAGTTTGGTAATAGTGTTTTCTTGTATCTTGAACAATTTCGAGGCAGATGGAATATAAATTATTACGAGTTGATGTTTTGTTTTGATGTATTTGCATGTGTTACGAATATGGAATTTTGTACAATGATGAACAAGAATATTGATTGTTGATGATAACGCAATCAGAAATAAATAAAAAGTGAGTATCAGGTCGATTTCAAAGTAGATCATCATCGCGGATACATTTAAGTTTTTATAATCACCCCTTTACACTAATTTGGCATCCTTTGGGTCGTTCTGGCAGTTATCATCCACAGATTAAAAAAAGAGCAGCAGATATGTTCCAGAAACCAGTTCTAGCTTGCATAGCTGCTGGATATTGTTTCTCATTCTTTTGACAAGTTTTACAGTGAGACGTAGTAGGTGGACCTTTATTTTGTGTCCATATATGGAGGGATGGAAGAAGACCAATTTTTAAACTTGCTTCAATGCATTATTGCTGTTACTTCTAGACACAAGAGTCAAATAAGTTTGAAGATAATCAAAAGTGCGATTGAGAGTAAAATTGTATTGGTCACGATTTTAATCCATTTGACAAACATACTTCAACTTAGAGATAAATCTATTTTTGGGCCACCTGGTGAAAAAAATTATTTTCAAGGAGAAAAGCATATGTATGGAGTTGGTCAATTGAATAAGAGGGAACTTTTATGGTGCGTTGGAAAAGACGCTTTTTTTCTTGAAAAAGTAGCATGGCTATAGAGTTCTGAGGTTACTCACAGGGATCTTAACCGGTCACTGCGCACTGAATAAACATTTGCATCGCATAGGCATAATATAAACTCTCCCCTGTACAGAAACTGTGGAAATTCGGAGGAAATTCCAGTCCATCTGCTTGTTGACTGCTCGACAGTGGACAGGGAGAGGCAGAGTTACTTTGGGGTCAATCGTTTGGATGATCCCGGAGTAAGTAAACTAACTCTTGACTAGGTTGCGGACTTCTTTGCCCTGGTTAAGAGGATTACAAGAGCACGCGGGCGCAATAGGTCTCTCTTATGACCAAGCTTGCCTTACAGTTCTCCCACCCGTGCAGCCGCAAAAAAAATGGCCATAGAGTTGCCTAAAATGTGGAGATGCAACAAGAAACGCTTTCAACAAATCCATACACTATATTTGGTACAATTCCTGTAAACGTACGAAACTATGTGGGCATCATCACATTTAACACAGCCTTCGGATCTATCGAAACCAAAAGTTGGGTGGGTCCAAAAGCTGACGCCAAAACAGTGTAAATTTGTGTTAATACAAGACTCAGGTAACAAAATAAACTCTATCAATCTGTCCCAACATGAATTTGATATCAATTTTGTCAAAAAAACGAACGATGGGAATTCTTGCAAGCTCAGTTCAGTGACGATTATGATTGTGGGTCAATAATAAATGTTATCACTAGTTATAGGTAAGATAGTCAAAATTGTTGAAATTTTGTTAGATAGATTATCTTATAAATATAATTAGGTATTAAGTTAGGCTGTTCAGAACAATATGAGCAAGTGGACCAAAATAATAACAATTTTAGTGCTTTCAAATACTTCTAAAGCCAGACTGATGTCCCTGCATCTTGTTGGCTAGTTTGTTTGATCACCTGCTGGTCTGAACTCTTGAGGTGAATGTCAATCACGAAAATATTGAGTGGAAATTCAAATAAACTTCATGGGGGAGTCATTTCCATTATTTTAAATAGTTGATGACGCGTCTAGGAGTATCACCTGAGAGACGGATCATGTTAAGGAACCGTGGAAATCACTCTTAAAATTTTATTTTATTTCGTTTCAAGTCTTTTGATGTAAGTTTGGACTACTATAGACCAGGACAAGTAGGTGTAGGACAAAATAAGTCTCACGAAAGTATAGTAAGTTCAAATTGAAATTCTGGAAATTAAATATGGAGTCCTTTGACACCTGAGTCTTCTAAGATTGTGGACCTGTCTTGTCCGTGGTGTTTGAATTAACGTTTTATCTCGTTGGATGTTGGGGAAAAATTCGCAACAATTAGGAATATTTTGTTGTTAACAATGGCAGGGTAAAGATCCCAACAAAATCTTCAACAAAGCTGTTGTTGGAATAAACTGGAAAGGGAAGCCACATACCCTGTCCCAAAAACTATCTAAACTGCATTGAATATAATTTGGTGAGTTTATAAATAATAAATAAACGTTATGGCATTGAAAGATTGTAAAACAAAAGTTTCAAGAAAGATCCTGTTGGGTTTGGATAAATTTTGTTTACATTCAAGGCAACCCCCAACTAACTTCACAACTTCGCATATAAATTACTTGAGAGTTCAGCTAAATATGTCACCTTTGGTATTGGAGCTGGAAATTTAAAGAATATGGTTTGGCATAAAAGTCATCATTGTCTGACTAGCCAGTCGTGAAGGTATTGTCACAATCCAATTCGACTATGTCAGAGTATTGTTTGTTTCCACTGGCGATCGATATTTGACGCAGGATTTCCAGAATCTCATATTCATCTCCGCCTCACACTCATATCTGAGGCAACGTCTTTTGAGTTCTACAGATACAGGAAAAAATGGCAAAAGTGCTGATTTGTTAGAGTCTAGACTTATTAGATGTAGATTAGGGAGTCCACCTGTAGATACGAATGCCTTCATTTGTATAAACTGAATCGGTGTTGTTTTCCATATCTGATCTATTTCGAGGGTTACGGAGACGCTAACAAGGTAGATACAGCTTGTGTTACTGCAAATAAAGTGCTTTGAGCAAACTTCCGGTTGCACTTAACCTAAAAACTCTTGCAGAATAGCTAGTAGTCGATAAATAAACAGACCTATTCTGGAACAATGATTTAACTGATCTTCTTGATTGATACCGTTGTCAAAAAGGATAGATAAATTTCGTCTTGTTTGTGGTATGGGTTAACCTTTTAATCTACAAAAATTTTTATTTGCAAGCTCTGTTACCATGCTGATGAATTCCCGTGCCAGTCATTTAATACTGAGGTCTACAAAATTTTAAAAATTGTTATAATATTAATGTCCACGATTGTACATAGATATCTCTAAATTACTATACCCAACAAATTAGTTCTTTACAACTACATACATCGTTATTTCTATTTTCATTTCTTCTTCTCCATCTCTTCGGCTAGATACAGCACGAACTAATAACTTAATTCGATCTCTCGAGAACGATTCGGTATGCCCCAGGGCACCATCTTCGATCCTGTGCGTTTGCTATTATTATCTACTCCATATAATATTCATCAATGTCCAAACCTATTGGTCTTGATACCTTTGATTGTGTGTAAAAACATCACCTACGCTTTCCAAACGCGGCACCGAACTCGAACTAGTTTCTTTTTCGTTCTTTTCTAATTGAAATTGGCCTTTTTTTCGATTTCTAAATTTCCTAATTGCGTTGCTTCTGGTTAGAATTGAACGGAACAAGCGTGCATTTCAAACTAATGATGTGAAAATCACTAAATGTGAGCGACTGATGTTAGTTAACCTGGTTTCTTCTTTATGGGTAATAATGATCGATTTTTTTCTGTGGTAATTTAGTATTCATACATCTTTTCTTGATGTTTATAAACGTTAGTTCGTGATATTTAAATCCAATTAAACATTCTAAATTTAGAAATATTAGCGATAGATGTTTTCAGTGTATTTAAAACTAACAATACCAATCATCAACGCGTAATATATTTCTCGAAATCCCCATAAACCCTACAGGTTTCTTCTTAAATCTTAAGCACCATCTAGAAGCGAATCAGAATCGGCAAAAATATCCTCCGTGTCGACAGTTTTAATTGCCGAACGTTCCGCGAACTGCCTCCGTAAAAAGAAAAAATATTTCAGGCAAATTACTGAAGCGGACGTTGTTGGAAATATATTTTATTGCTCGATCAGTAATGCAGGACACTGTAAATTATTTGTCGTTATAGCGAGACGGCACGTTGCGAAATTCTCGGAGGGTAAAAGTTAGGTTTTGCCCTTGAAGAAGTCTTCTTTTTTTAATAGAAGAGTTGGCGTAACTTTTAATTTTTCCATAGTAAAGTTTCCCCAAATAAATAATGCTGATGTTTGATCAATATTAATCACAGGATATTCTACTTTAGCCGTTCAGTTTTTCCAATTACATATTATGAAAGAAAGTCTTCAATTGCTGTTCTTTTTTGAGGGCTTTGTAGAGCCGTAATACAAGAATCATCCTTCAAACAAAAAATACATTTCCTAAAATGCATAGTTTCGAGTAGAATCACTGCTGAAGGCATGACGATCATGATGGCATACTTAACTAGGCAACATTATTTACTGCGAGTTAATGCGGTAACAAGCCCATGGAAACATATTTTACACACACAATTTACATAGCAAGAGAGAGAGCCGCTGCAGCTACTCTCATCATAAGGAAATTGTAAAATTAAGAGAGATGAGACATTTAAAAACGTTTGAACCAGGTTCTATGAGAAGCATCGGATGTTTATCCAGTACTGAAATGAATTAATGAATTGAGGATTGTCAGCGTTAGTGACAAGCTCGTCTTAGAAAAATGCATGAAGAACGACCAGTGAACGACGAACCCTGTTATAGCACGATTAGAAAATTATTTTAACATGGAAATAATAAACATATTAATGATGGAACTCAAATTTTTAACAATGCAGCCACTGCTTTGGACTGCAATAAATACTCTTAGAAAACAATGAAATAAATTCACTATGCCTATCACAGCAAGTAAATAGACATTTTGCCTGTGTTACCTGGTTAAATAATTGCTAAAAGTAATGTTCTTTCAAACATATGTTTTTTTTTACCGATTGATCCGACTGATTTCAGTATCTATCTTTAGGGGAATTGAATTTCTTTGCCACATCCCATGGTCCAGGGTACTGTAGCTGGAATGGAGAATATAGTTAAAAAGTTTTAAGCTTTAAAGCCACGCCAAAAACACTCACTGACAATACCTAATGGAATCTAACAAATTCTGTTACTGGTAAAAAAGAGATTTTGATTTGATTTGAAAGAAAAAAAAATTACTTAGGAGTTAGGGTAATGGATCGATTATAAAAGCCTCATTGGAAATGACTCCTGTGACCTTTAGGTAGAATCTCTTTATTTCTTTCAGTGTTACAGGTATTATATCTGAAGCTAGCTTTTACCACCCAAACTCTTCCGAGTTTGGACCAGCAACCCACCGATCAGCATTTCTGCAGTGCTGCCATCTTTCTACTATTAACATAAAGAGTGATAGCTTTTACCACGCAAACTCGTAGAGTTTAATATTTGATTCGTTTCATATTACTCTTTTCTTTCTTCATAAACACGAGAAGAGAAACGAAATTTGGGAATTATGTACGGGGCTTTAATTTACATTTCTTGACATAGTCGATACTTCACCGGAAATTACTTTGATTTTCGATTTTTAAATGGGGCTACCTGAATATTTTTCGATATTTTGATTCGGGATAAAATTTTGAGTACAACTGCAGCAAAAGATATTTTTTGATATCGGGTGTTTCATAATATGTGCGCAGGACTTCAGGATGTGATAGCCTGTCCAAAAATTTGAAAAAAAGTTGCTATCAACTTACTTCCTAAAATGCACCATTTTCGACATACAGGGTGTTGAAATTTAATAAAACAAAATCGTTTTTTGGAAATATCTTCGGAACGGTTTATCGTAAAGAAAACAGCTTTTGTAACCATTTTCTACTTATAATAAGCTAAGTTGTGTTCGAGGAAAAAAATTTTAAGTCATAATTGGTGAAGATTTTGAAGGGGTAGTGGTTGTTTTTCCCCCAACTTCTACGCCACTGGAAAAAGTACGATTTTGAGACGCCTATTTGAACCGCCAATGTTTTCTACACAGAAAAGGTAGGCTTTTTCCAGTGGCGTAGAAGTTGGGGAGAAAAACAACCACTACCCCTTCAAAATCTGCACCAATTACGACTTAAAAATTTTTTTTCTCGCACACAACTTAGCTTATTATAAGTAGAAAATGGTTACACAAGCTGTTTTCCTTACGATAAACGGTTCCGGAAATATTTCCAAAAAACGATTTTTTAAAATTAAATTTCAACACCCTGTATCTCGAGAATGGTGCATTCTGGATGGTAAGTTGATAGAAACTTTTTTTCAAATTTTTGGATAAGGTATTACATCCTGAAGTCCTGCGCATATATTACGAAACACCCTATATAGTACTCTTTTTCATTCATAAAAATAATAGTAAAAGTAAAAAAGTTATGTTTTTATAGTAACCATGATACCTCAAATGAGTTTCTTTTCACATCAATGACCTCCTGAACTATATATTTTTTTATAAAGGCTGTTTTTTTTAGGCGCGATAGAACTTACAAAAGGGTTAACTGTCAAACGAACATTTTGCACTCATTATTTGACATTTATGATCAGTATACCCTGGCAAATCATTATCCATTATCCAGATTTACTTTGAAAATAAATCATCAATTCGCGCAAGCCATCCGTCGAACTGCGGATAGATTTCATACCACATACTCTCTAAATGATGCAATAACACCAACATGTCAAAGGACTGCGCGTACTGAAAATCAAAATTTATCGATTAGTCGTCGATCGCAGAAATTTTGCGCAAAGATCTTGGCCTACATGAGTTTAAGATTCAGCTGGTGCAGGAATTAAAGCCACGAGACCATCATATCCGTAGTTCTTACGCCGATTGGACTCTAGAGCAGTTGGAAACTGATCCGCAAAATTGTGTTCAGCGATGAGGCTCATTTTTTAGCTTAACGAGTTCGTTAATAAACAAAATTGCCGCATACGGACCGAAACCAATCCACAACAGACCCTACAAACTCCATTATATCCAGAAGAATGCACCGTTTGGTGCGATTTACACGCTGGTGGCTTCATTGGATCTTATTTCTTCAAAAATGAAGCCAGAGCTCGCGTTACGGTCAATGGAGATCATTACCGCACCATGATTCATGATCTTTTATTTGAAAATATGGATAACATTGATCCGGGCGAGATGTGGTTTCCACAGGATGGTGCTATGTGCGATACGGCAACCATCGACTTATTGAAATCAAAATTTGGCGGTAAGTTGATTTCGAGAAATGGACCTGCCAGTTGGCTGGCACCTCTCGATTATTACCTGTGGAGCCACGCGAAGTCAGTTTATGCTGATAAACCAGCAATAATTGATGTGTTTGAGACCAAAATTGGATGTCCAGACTACGCTTCGTCAAGAACAGTCGCGGTCAGTGGCGCAATGTTAATGCCATGCTTGTGTTTGGTTTTCTAGTTAGTTGACAATTTTAAGCCAGTGATCTTTAGTGGCAGAAAAAATGCCACGTCAAGTAGTTGGCACAAATAAATGCTATGAGGTGGTAGAAATAAATATTCTAGTTAAAGTTTCGTACATTTTTTGGGACATTTACAGGCAACTGGTTGGCCAAGTTATATCCAGTTGTATTTCTTTTCCTGGAAGCTAATTTATGTAAATAAAGAAAGGCAATTTTGAAACATTAATCCAAAACAGATTTGATTGTCAAAGCAGTTTATTCCGGAGGGGGAAGGAGGAGAGGTTGATCAAGTGAATGACAGTACCCATCAATTGCGTACAAACTACTACTGCGTACATAGAAACAGACCCTTTTAACTAATCACAGTTTCGTATAAAAATCCCTACATAACATACACCTTTTTAGAAATATTTTTGACCATTAATCATCAAAACCGTTTTCTTCCCTCGATTTGCACGGACTATTACGTTCTTTTTCTGTAACGAGACGTTTGACAAATTACAGAATTATATCCGTAAAAATTTCGAACCTTACAATACCGGAACATTATTAATATTGTCGTCCAGTCGTTTAAGTACGAATTAACATACAATCGAAATTTTTCAAAAATTCCGTTTCTTTCTTCAAATTTTGTTAGGCGAACATGCATACAAAAACGAGGCGGTAAAAAATTAAGTGTTAAACCCAATCAGTTCCGCATTAATCAAGGGATACGATTCGAATAATTTTTCAACTTGGATGATAGTTCTTATTAATTTGAAATTAAGTCGGTACCTAACAAAACTTCAAAATATATTACGCGTATGAATCAAATTGCGTTTATTGTCACTGATGACTATGCGTCTGTCAATAATTCACAAATAAAAATCACTTCGCTTTTTTTCAATTCTCTTTCAAATTTACAGAATAAAAAAGGTACCTACATCATCACATTCTCGGAAGAAATAAAATGTGCAAATCTGAAAGAAACATAAAATGGCGATTTTCTACATTGATTGTTATTTATGTCCGCACAGGTGTCATTGGTCGCATATGAGTCGTTATGCTTGTATACAGTCCTGTAACACTTATGTGTTGGTGTTAATAATAAATACGCAACATATTTCTATACCTGCACGAGACTATGGAAAATAAAGCTAAAACGCTGCGACCTATAACAATAGCGGGCATTCAGCTTGTATTAAACGCATCATTTAGTTGGGGACCGTTTTTTCTTCACAGTCTCCGTTTACCTATAATTTCATTACCCGTGACTTTACCAATCCCCAACATCCTTAACAGTGATTGTTGTCCAAGCACTAAGATCCGAACAAACGCGTGTTGAAGCCACAACGAGAGAATTAGTTATATTAGATTCTTTTTTCAACAAAAATAACCTGCTAAGGCATAATTCTTAAGAGTGCGAGGGTATCTGAATAGCGCTGGTCCAGTCAATGAGGCCTGTAAAACATTATTTAACACTGTAACGATTTCACACCAGTGCTTTCTAACTATAGTATAGAAACAATGCAGTCACTTACGCGGAAATTTTACAGTAAAATAGTTATTGGTTTCACATAATAAATATTAAAAGCATCTGTTGTAGATGCTTCCATGCAACATTTTTTAATTTTGTTGTTTGTTAGAAATCTTCTTAAATAGTCTGAATATATACCTTAAAAGTAATCGAGATAAAGTATTGCAGAAAAGATTCTGTTTATTTGCTTGTGGTGTTTGAGTAATCGAGAGACTTTTAGAAAAATGTCATATCAAATGACCAACTTTTTAAAAGTGTTAAAGAGATAATTTTTTAGTGGTTCTAGGGCTTCTATTTGACTGAGATTGGAGTTGAAGCTTCTCTAGTTTCGATGCGGGGCGGAGGCTTGTCCGGATCCAGCTTCCAAAGGTGTTTAATAGGTCCCCCGACCGTGAGGCCTTTCCAATGGTTCTTTTTTTCTGTCCAGTTCCGATGTCTATTCAGAGTAGAGTATTCTGAATCTTTATGGATGGATTTGGCATTGCTAACGAACTAGGGTGTCGCAATGATTATGTGCAGCAGCTGGTTCTGTAGGATGTTTAAATGCTTTACTTGAGATAGATCAGGTTAGGTAATCTTAAGATTTAGAGCGCTCTTACAGTAGGGTAGTAGGGCCAGAGGAAACCTCACCTGCAATGTCTTTGGGGCGACGCTGACGAGGCGATGGTTCAAGACGAACTTGGTATCAAAGGTTACGATAAGATGTCTTAGGACTAAAGAACAAATCAACCGCTGACAAGATGACATTCTCTCGATTCCCAAATTCTTTCACGATTTTGGGACATGGGACAAAATAATCTAAAAAACTTGATACAGGAGGTCGCATTGTGCGTTGACGCGCCATCTGGTTGCCACCACACATGCTGTAGTTGATTTAACTCTCAAGTACTATCACGTGATGTTTCGGCACCCCAGACTTCACTTTTCTTTTTTTAGATATCGCATTTTTTTTCGGGAATTTCACAAACTTTGTAATTTGTTTTGCTTGGGGAATCACAGCTATCTGCTTTGTAAGTTTTATCGTTGAGTTTGTCGGAGATTCACTAATTTATACTATGTTTCGGGAACATTCGGAGAACTATATTTTCCCTACTACTTGTGTAAGTCTATTCAGAGATTTCACTCAGACAACACTCTTCTTTGTTTTGCCTTGTATTGATGTAACAAAATGGCAAATTATCTAATTGATCAGCATTTAGCAAATCTTGCCGAAAACTTTTATGACGATATTGATGAAATCGAGTGTTCGAACACATCATCAGAGTTTGAGGTCGAATTGCAAGAAGAAAGTGAAAGCCCCAGTAATGTCTGTCAAAATATAAGTCACTTTTATGGACGCAATCGATACAAGTGGTCCAAAAAGATCAGAAAAATGAAAACTACAAGCTCACAGTGTGGTCAATACGTCTGCAAGGACCATTCTGAAGTAACTATAATTTGCAGGAACTGTCTAGAAAGGTAAACTATATATCATCAAATAATAATCATAATATGTTGCAAAACATCCTTGTCGACATTTTTCCTTCACAGGGAATGAATCCGTGGTTTTGGAAAACCAGAAACAGAAGAAGAAACCAGGAGAAACTTCTTATTAATTAAAAAAAAAATTTTTATGCGTGTGTTTTTTAAAAATTGAATAATTCTGATTTATTTTGCATAAAATTATATTTGTTTTGTTCAGATAAATGTCTATCTTAAAAATAAAAAAAATTAATTGGTGGTTAATGGAATATTATCTAAAATGTTAGAGACGTATGAACGAAGAAGGTTGAGGTATCTTTCTTCATTTAATGTTCCTTTTGTAATAATCAGTCTAGTGAGACGATTCTTCAAAACGCTCATCCAAATATTTAATTAATTTGATTAGTTCATAGTTGCAATGTTGTTGAAACTTGCTAGCGTTAAATATAGAAAAATCAGGATCTTCCTCCAAAGCCTCTCTATCTTCCGTTACCCTTTTCCAACACCTGGTTCCAAACAGTTCTTTCGCACCCTCGTCAAGCACTCCTTCCCATCGTCTTCTTGGGCTCGCTCCTTGCATCCTTCTAGTAAGGAGTTTCTTCGGTATCCTCCCTTCTTGCATTTTGACCACGTGTTCTGCCCATTGCAGTCGTTGAAGCCGTACATGCTCTGACAAGTAGGGCTCTTCATAGTAATGATACAGCTCTCGATTGTACGGTGTTGTTGTCTTTAATTGGCCGCATTATCCTTCTCAGTAACTTTCTTTCGAATATATCTAGTTTGCTGGCTAAGCTTTGCGTTAGTATCCAAGCATCGCTTCCGTGACTCATTATCGTTCTTAGCGTGATGAAGTACTACCTTGGATCACACAATTTTTACTCCATTCTCCTTACCATTCCTAGATATTTCTGGTTCTAGATACACAAACTAATTCATCGCTTCCAACTTATTCTCCGTGAGGCCCTGTATGGATGCGTTTGTGCCTGTCCTTGATTACAGTATGCCATGCATTAATGTCCAGTCCCACCGATTTCGAGATCTCTTTAAGATATTCATACATTTCAATGGTATCTTTCCTAGTTCCACCTAAGATATTGATGTCATCGGTATAGGTTGTCAACTGTATTGTTTTGTTGGTTAGAAGTTTCAATCTTTCCATCGCCATTCAGATTAAACAGTGTGGTGATTAATCCATTCTCCTCCTTTAGACCTTGCATGATACTAAACTTCTGGGTTAGCTGGTTTTGTACCCGAATATAAGCTACTGTGTTCACCAGTTTTGACCTTATTAGTCTCGCTAACTTAATAGAATCGTAAGCCTGGCGAAAATCCTGCTTGATACTCGAATGGATATTTTTGTGCAGTCCTTACAGGGCAGTTTATTAGATTATTGCTTTATTCTATTCCTACGGTATCTTTTCTTCCTCCCATATCTTTCCTATTATGTTATGAATACTTTCCACCAAGCGATCTCCTCCACACATAAATATTTCTAAGGAGATACCTCTCCTTGATGGTGGTGTCACTGCTACCTCTTGTTGCTGCTCTATCTGCTGATCATTCCTCTTCTCAGTGTGTACATCGATATTCAAGAGAAGCTGCAAATGCTCCTCCCAGATGTTCTTAATTCCCTCCAGATCATTAACTATCATCTTTGTCTCGACACAGACTGGTATGCTGTTTGTATCCCCATCTTAGATTCTGAAATTATTTTTTTAAAATCTTTTTCCATGTTCAGTATCCGTCTTTTTTGATTACTTTTCCTTACGGGAAATGAAAATGAAATAAATATAATGCATATTTGTTTCGGCATAATTTAATGTAGTCACCCTGTCTATCAAAATATGCAGGTTATATTCGTACACACATATATTAACAAAATATTACGCGCGGATAAGCAAATATGCGATTGAAATACATTTTTGGCAAAATGACGTGACATTGTGCATAGCTCGTAATCCAACCATAGGTGCGTATCAAGTATGCATTGTTGTTATTCAAGAATGCCAAGTATTCGGGTCAATTTAAACGTGTGCCTCCGTCGCGTATAGTTTCAAAAATTCCTTAGGTCTCAATTATTAAACTGATAGATACGTATATTGGAGCTATTGCTGTACATTCACACATTATCGATCATAGAGGTTATATGTATTATAATATCGACTGCTGACATTTCATATGTACTATACAGGGGGTTCGATTTTATAGCATCTTTTAACATTTCTTTCTTCTGTTCTCTTCGTTTCGATATCTATATAAATCAACATATAAGTAGACGATCGATGCTTAGTTAATAACTCGAAACATCATATCCAATTAGTTGTATGAAGGCTGTCGATAATTTAGTTCGTCAAGTCTTTTTTCTTCACCGTATTTTGGCAAGGTGATTAATGATGAAACGTGGCAGATTGGAAAGGATTGCAACCTTTATAAATTATATAAACAAACCGGACCAATTATTAGAAATATGTGTAACATCAGATTAGATTATGTCGAATTTTTTTGAGATGTGCGTAGGTCGATAATAGCCAACTTAATATTAACAGCAAACCTTGATGTGTATACATAATTGTTATGTTATGACGAAAATACAGTGAATGTGCATATGAAGTGACAGCTATTCCGGTTAAAATTACAAAATAGCAATCAGAAATGATGATTATGGAGAATATTACCGATCGAAATTAAATAGCAATTTGATTTAATAATCGTGTAAATACGAAACAGTTTCATCAAAAAGAGTGGAATCACGGAATAAACTAATATAAGAATAAATTATAATTTGTTTAAACACCTGAACTAAAATGATCTGGGTCTCTTTATAATATTGACGGTATATTATGGTGGGATAACGTTGCTTCTTGTCCTGGAAATGTTACGAAAACATCAGGCTCTCAACTAGATATCATTTATCATAATTAATTGACGTTTTAGAAAACTGTTTCTCAGTTATATATCAGAAATAAAAAGGAAAATAGTCTTCACGTCATTGGATATCTATATAAATATATTATTATATACTCCTATGTAGTACGCAGATAGGAAGACATATGTATGTATATGTATATCTATGTACGTCGCCCGAATATTACTATTGTCTGGGCACTCTATTTAGAGTTCCTTTATTGACAAGAATGTGATTCAAAATATTTTAATTTCAACATGATAAATGTTAGAATTCAGATAAATGGTAGTAAGTATAAATTTTTAAATATGTTGTATAGTATTGTTATTTATAGCAAAATCCAAGTCGACTTTGGTGCCATTGGGGTGTCCTCTAAAAAGATAAATTAAAAAGTTTCTTTTCAATACAAACTTTGGTTAAACGATTTTGTCTTAAAAAAACACATTCCAAGACAAACCGAGAAGTAATTAATTTGGAAGGAAATATTTCCAGGAGGCAATGAGAAATCCAATTTTTAAGATTGAAGCTACAGCCTTTTTGCTAAGGAAAATTTATTCAGATTCTTACCTATTATCAGAGATACACTCTAACATCTCTTTTCAAGAACTGCACGTCAGTCTTTACTCAACTTTATATCCATCAAATTTGCAACGCACCTTGGTTTAGCAAGAATGCTGAGTAAGTCTTCCTTGATGAATATGTTTCTTTATAGTGTTATGGATTGCGAATAAATTGCTGTAAACCTGATAGAGCATTTGACTTGTTTCTTGCAAAAAGTTTCAGAACTTTATATCTGGGTATCTACTAGACACAAAAGATTTTTGTGGGTATAACAGTTGTAGGGCATTATATCCATTAAAAATTGAAACTAGAAAATACTGATAAATCTGTTTATTCATCAGTTAGTTGCAGATAACTAAAGCGTGGGCAGATGAGCAGTTTGTATCTGCTTTAAAAGTCTCTATTTTATAAATTTTGCACCTAAAGTTGTCAAAAGTTTTCTTTAAATTTGGCATCCAAAATGATCATTTTTGAAATTATATTTCTGATGATGGAACATAATATCCGACTTAATATTCGTACCGAGTGTAGGTACTGAAATATACTGTATTTACAAAGAAAAAAAAAACTGGGGGCTGTGATTTTTATACGAGTCATATTTTTTCAGAAACTGAACATTTTCAAAAGATCAAAATTTTGAGGTTTTGTATGTGTATCTGCTGGAACACAGTTTTAAAATTTGAAATTATTTTCATACCCCATTGAACAAAATTCGCAACTGGTAAACCAGATATAATAATAATGGAAGGTCCTCGATCATCAAAAAGAAAAAGAAGAATTTGGACAGGTGTCGTGCATTCGCAGATTCTCGATGCACCACCGATATGGTGGGAGGCGACCATGGGGGACCACTCCGGGAAAATATCATCTAATTTCAAAAATAGATATTTTAAAAAACGTCTTTGAACAGCTTCGATATT
Organism: Holotrichia oblita; assembly: GCA_023690525.1. Taxonomy (NCBI): domain Eukaryota; kingdom Metazoa; phylum Arthropoda; class Insecta; order Coleoptera; family Scarabaeidae; genus Holotrichia; species Holotrichia oblita. The sequence goes on from CM043023.1 coordinate 44,568,953, forward strand.
GTTAATATGGACACTGTATATTGGGCACCAAATTAACGATACGTATTCGAGTTTAGACCTGACAAATGCTACAAATAAAAGAACCAAGCACTATTCAATATTTTTAAAGTCACTGCAGTTTCTGCAAATTTAGTAATAATGCACTAAAATGTTCTTCAAACTACTAAAATATAAGGGAGTAAATACACAAAATGATTTTCTTCTAAAATACAAGACCAATTATTTAAAATGGACAGGCTCACCATTAAATTTCTTTTAGATCCTCTTAATTGTGTTTATATACATTGAAAAAAAAAACCACAATAATGCACAACGTGATAGAAGACTAAAGTTCAACCGGCTTTTGTTTTTAAGATACAGGATCTTAAAGGTTTTTTAGACTTTTTTTAATTTCTTCAAATTATAAAGATATAACACGAACAAAAAAATAATGTATTTTAGTTTCAAATAGTACTAGAACATCGCCCATAACCTACCAAAACTTATAGATGGTTTTGTCAATTTAATTTTGCAATAATTTATTGAAGTTTGCCTTGTTTCTTGCCTTGTCTTTTTAATAACGTTTAAAAATGGTTGATTTTGCGCTTGTATCTTCATAGAATGTTCTGGCAATTTCCGATATGTCAACTCACACGAAGAGTATTGTAACATGTTCCTTTTTTTAATGCCGCCTATATTACGTTTTAGTTTTTGTCCGAGCTTTTGAGTTTTTCACTACACAATTCTGTCCATAATCCATGATATTATTTCTTTAAGTTTTCTATACTTCTTTTATATTTGCCCAAGTACACTATCGGCCAGCATGTAAATATGTCCTCTTATGGAAAAAAAGTGCTTAACATTTAAAAGATTTTTAGATAGCTGAACAAAATCCGTGGTGATGGATTTTGTTCAGCTTTTGTTGTTTTATAAAAGAGTGGTGCCCTCAGTCTTTAATAACAAGGAATTAGAACACTAAACACTTTAACCCACTGAACACCAAACAAGTTTTAACTAAAACACCGACGCGTTTCAACAGCAATGCTGTCATTATCAAGGCGATAATAAAACTTTTTTAGCGAGTTTTATTATCGCCTTGATAATGACAGCATTGCTGTTGAAACGCGTCGGTGTTTTAGTTAAAACTTGTTTGGTGTTCAGTGGGTTAAAGTGTTTAGTGTTCTACTTCTGCACCAAGAGATCCAGTAAAGAACTTAACAAGGAATTAAAACAGCAACCTGAACTCTTGAGATCGAGATTGCAGTAATGGAACCTATAATGCAAAGTTGCTTGGTCCTGTTTCCGAGTTGCAAGACAAGCGACGAAATTCAAGTGTCAAGTGATTTAGAAGATGTTTGAAATATAAAAGACTGCTGTCCTCAGTCTTAAATAACAAGGAACTAAAACAGGAAGCTGAACAAAGAATCTTATACTGGACTAACACCCCGAGACTGAGGCAATCAAAAAAGTTTATTACTTTTTCAGTCATCAGGGCTAAATAATAATACCAATAATAGTAATAATAATACTGTCTTTATTTCCCACAGTCTACAACGGCAATATAATACAATGATGATAATGATAACAATAATAAGAAAAGTAAGTAAAATCTCTGCTGGAGCTCAACAGAAGAGACCTCAACACCATCACGGCTTTACTCACTGTCTACAGCGCTCTTAGGTATCACCTGAGGAAGATGGGCAAGGTGGACTGTGATAGTAATAATGTCGATTCTGTTTGGAACACAACGAGAACACGGAATACATTATGGGCAACTGCTAGGCGGTGTTCTGTCCCGGCAGAGACTCCACTACCTCAGACAGATGCACGTTGAACCGGTTAGTATTACAACTAAGCTCCTAAAATAATCTTACACTTCTTCAGAAGTCTGGAGATTTATTGGGACTAAAAGATTAAGGGTACTCAATAGATCTTACAGGTCGCAATGAAGAGAGCTAGCATTGCCTACACAACCCACATCTAATCTAATCTAAATTCATGAAAATGATTTTTGTTCTGAAATGGTCGAGAAACCCTCATTGGATCACTTCAAAATGAATAGGCCTCCCATTGAACCGTTGACTCACTCAAGGAACATATTTAAATAAGAAAAAAATCGTCCCTCTCCTTTCCCCCCCCCTCCCCGCCAGGACCAAATTTGAGTCCAATCAACTTCAAGGAACAACATCCTGATACGTGAAAATGAATAGGCCTCTCATTGAACCATTGACTCACTCAAGGAACATATTTTATGGGTCTTGTTCATGTAGTATCTGTAAAAAAAACGAAGACATAGAAATTATCTTGATACAAATGAAAGTCTATACTGAATCTATAGTCCATTACGGGGTTCTCGACTGCTAGTGATGTTATTGAAGTTTGCAGAAATGCTTTTTTATGAATATAAAGCCAGTAATGAATATAAAGCCCAGTTGTCGGGCTCGTGGCCTAGTGGCTTGCACACTTGCCTCGTAGTCCGGCAGTACCGGGTTCGAACCCCGGTGCTTCCTTTCTGAGTTTGGTTTTCTGTAGTTTTCCAAATTCCACGGCAAATGCGGAAAGGTTATATCTTAAGTCGGTCTATGGCGTTTTCATGAGCCGATGCCCCCTTAAAAGCTGTTGGGGGATGCTAAGGCATGAATTATTATTATTATTATTATTATTATTATTTAATAAGAAAACAAATCGTCGTAAGATAACTTTTACTGACAAAAAAGGAGCCCTCTCCCCAGGACCAAATTTGAGTCTAATCAATTTCAAGGAACAACATCCTGATTGTGGTTGGTGACCTACCAATTTTATTGTAGTGTATATCTGAGATAATTTCCAGATCGGTCCCTAAAGCGTCCATGTACAGATTCATACAAAACTGACGATTATTTATATTGCGAAATGTCTATCCCAAAAACGAAAGAACCACAATTGCTTGAATACTGAAAATCTGAGACAGCCACTACCTTAATGAAAAGCGACATATTGCTGTATCAAGAGCCATGGGAGTTAGGAGAGAAGGTTAGTGCGTGTCCATGGATTTTGAGCAAGTGTTAATCCTTCCTATATTGACCAATTGTGACATACCTAATCAAAATTGAATTTGAGACAATAAAAGAACAACTTACTCTCTGTCTTTATCAAAAACCATCAGATTGACTTGTTCTAATGTTATACTTTTGGCACTTAGCCTAACTGATAATTCCACTCATCAATTAGTCTTGATATTGTGCAAAATAAATATGAGAAATATTTATAGATGAAAACATTCGTAACATATTCGTGATCATAATTTAATACCATAATATAGCAGTTAGATACAAACACAGAAAAATATTCTAGACAATCAGAGTACCGAATAGGACGATAAAAAAGCCATTTACTATCCATACAATCGTTCAAAAAATTCCTACATTTGTTCGACAAATCATTTCTTTGCGCAATAAATTTTAATAACAATCATTACGGGTACCGAAAAAAGCCCCCAATTTAAAACTAAAACGCTGAACGCATAGGCCCGCGCGTTCGCTTCTCCTATACCATTCTCTTCTTCCTTTTCTACTTTCAACTATCCTTATTCTTGAGCCGACCATTCTTCTCGCTTTTACCGAACTCTCAAAACAAACGCCGCTCGATACGAACAACGCAACCTACTACGAAATATGTGAGCCCATAATTCATATAATTTTTTTATTATTTATTTTTCGATTGAATTTTAAGACGATACTCCGATCCTAGTCGGCCGTTGCGGGCGACTATCGACCGTATTTAAAGCAGTATTTAGTACAAGATTCGTCTGTTAGAGGATATTTCGGATTTCGTACTTAGTACTGTATTTATTTTTATAGGTTTATATTGAAGTTATTGTGTTGTTATGTTAAAAATTGGTCTGGAGGATTTCTTTAAACGCGCTCTCTTTGGAACGTGTATCCTCCATCTCTCTCGCGTATTTTAACCTTTGCTTTTTCGTTGGAGGAAGATGGAAGATTTTTGTGCGTGTTGCTTTCCGATCTGTTTTTGTTTCTCCTTTTTATTTTTATTATCTAAGGAATCACTCATATTTATAGCTATTGTTTCTTTCTGAGGAAAAATATAAATTATGTGTATGGTATGGTTTTTTCGTGTTTTTAAAAGCGGGGTCTCACCAATGCTTTTGTAGATGGTCAAATATATGAATCTATAGGATCATGTTTTTTTATATATGGTGGGTTTATTTAGTTTAATTTCGTTGAATTGTGGTCTTTGTTTCGTGATTCGTGATTTTTTTTTCCGAGATCACTTCGATAAGTGAATTTATTGTTTAAAGGTGGAAATTAAAGGTGAATTATTATTGTATTTTGTAATCGATAAAGCGGACTTTTAATTATCGTATGGAGGAATATACATGAATTATGTTACGATAAACAATTTTTACCACAATAGTTTTTTTTTGCAATTAAATAAAATAGCACGGTGAATACAAATTATTTAATTTATATTAAGAATGATAAGTTATATGTAGGTTGTAATCATTTGTGTGTTTGTGGTTTGGGACTGCGTAAGAGCCCTAAATGAGGCGGGCACCCTAAGGAAAATTACTTTGGCCTGGGTCCCCAGCCACATGGGAGTGAAGGGAAACGAGGCGGCCGATGAGCTGGCCAGACGAGGCTCGTCAAGGCCTTTCATAGGAGCGGCCCCTTCCTTCGGCACTACCAAATCACAAATTAAGAGGTCCATCTACTAATGGTCACAAAACAAATCCAAGGAATGGTGGGAAAGATCGCCAGGACAAAGACAGGCTAAGGAGTTCCTAAGGGAACAGAGGCCTAAGTTTACTGAAGACCTACTGAGTAATGACAGGAAGACTGTCAAAATGATAGTAAGTCTGATGACCGGTCATTGCAGACTGAATAGGCATATGTTTAACATAGGCCTGGCAGAAAATGCTCTCTGCAGATTCTGTCAAGAGGAAGAAGAAACCCCAGTTCATGTTTTGTGCCACTGTGGCGGCCTAGCGAGGACAAGGTTTATAGTAATGGGGGTAGAGAACCCCACAGCCAACGGCTACACAAAAGAGCCGCTCTCAAAAATGATAAGTCTGATTAAGAAGGCGAAACTAGAGAGCGTTCTCTAAGGTAAAGGGGATCACAATAGACCTGTAAAGGTCGCGGTGAAACAGGCCCGCATGCCATCCCACTCCTAACCTAACCTAACCTAACCTAACCTAACCTAATCATTTGTGTCCGTGCCAATTTGCAGTAGGGGTAAGAGATTTTTTCAGGTTTTGAGAGGAAATCAATGTGGTCCGCAAAGAGTTAATGAAGAAGATCAAGCTGAAATATTGTTTCTAATATTTTTTTTTACTTAGTTTTACTGATACTTAGCAGAAGATAAGCTGGCTTTACTAGAAGACAATCTTGCAAGTCACTTCTCTTGTGAAAGGATGCAGTCATGCAGGAAAAACAACATTTATGTCAGTCCCCTTCTAGTAATTGTTTCAATCAAGAAGAAGTAGAGATAATGTATCTCTGTCACATGCTAACTTCAAACATTTTTTGTAGGTAAATGGAGGCATCACAAAACTTGTTCTTAACGGCACAAAACTCTGTGGTAGTAGCACAAAACTTTGGCCTAGTACCACATCCGTTTTCAGTTGTTAGTTTCGATATGGAGCTAAAAGTGATGTTAGTAGTTTGAAAACAAGTCTTGAGCAGATACACTCCCATTACTATTAATCAGTGATGTTAGTTTCCATAGTATTGCAAAACAAGGTGTTGAGCCAAATATATTGATTTAGTTCAGAAAGGACAAAAGCCTTAAAATTGATTAGGCCTAAAATTTCTATTACCAAATCAGAACTAGCTTGATTTAGGTGGCGATTTAGGATTTTGTGATGCTTTTACCTACTTGGTTTAGGTTGGTATTCTAATTACAAATTAAATATTACAGTTATAAAATTTGTTGTTAGATTCTTGTTTAAAACCAAAATATATTTTTATATATAATGTTTACTTTATGTACATTTCAAATATCTAACCTTCTTTAAATGAAATTCCTTTTCTGATGATTATTTTAGAAATGGGGATAACATCAGGTCTTCAGAATCGTCATCTCAAGACTTGTCAAAGATTCCGACAAACTTGTCCGTGTTTAGCCTTTTTATCAGCATTATGAGGATAGTTCTTCTAACCACAGGACAACAATCGGTCTGGATCATTCTGTCATAGGATTCTCTTGGTTTTTGCATGGAGGGGGTCTGTCAGGATTTATTCTTCCAAGTGCTGAATCAGTGGGTTCTGCCACTGAGGGATCCTCAGAAGGATTTCCCTGGTCAGCGCCATCGCATGCTTGTTCAAGGGCGGAGTATTGAGATCTCTGTGGGTCTAAGCGTTGCTCACCTACCAAGGCGCTGCGACGATGATTGGCAGCGCCCAGAAACTCAACATAGATCATTAGCTTGATCTTTAAACTCAATGAGCTTTTCCAGCACAGGAGACGAGCTAGAGCAGCGCGCACTCGAAGAAACTTGGCAGCAATCATGGAAAAATGATGACTGAATGTTAGCCTGGTTATCCCAAGTAGTTGATTGCCAAGGCAATTGATCCTCAATTGTGATGTTGGTTGAACAAGGATTTCGTTTCCATGGAAGATATTCAAAAGATATATTGGTGTTAGTTTTATTTCAGATCGCCTTCAGAGCGCTGATCATCATAGTGGGGATGTGGAGAGAAATATAAACGCGACAGAGATTTAGGTTTGATTATGTCACGTTATGTTTTATTCTGAAGTGTGCTTCAAAGCATAGTGACAGGTGGGAAAAGTTCATAATCATTCGTAATAGTATATTTGTGTCTAAGTTGTGTTGTGTTTCTTAGGCATTTTAAGCGACTGTTAAGTGTCAGTTCTATGCTAGATTGTGGGCAAAATGATAAAACTATAGTTAAGGACCTTAAGTATTAGCTTACAATGCAGAAAGTAGTTTCAATTTTACTCTTACAGGTATCGTTGCAGGAGACCTGAATTAAATCTAAAACAGTCGCTTTTATGTTTGCACAATATTCAGTGTCCGATCTCTGATAGCTTCCAAGGGAAGCAGTAGTCATAGTCAACAGTCATTTGGTGTGTGATATTACAATATTAGTATCTGTTTTGACTGTCAATCTAGACTTACCTTTCTAGAACATTTTAGATGGCATTCAATTGCAAAACTGAGTTCTTAAACCTTTTTATTTTTTAAATTTATCTTCAGTTGTTTTCTATTCTTTTGTTTAGATGAAAATTTTTATTGTACTGTTTGGTATATGAGTCCTAGTAGTAAATATTCTAAACTCTAGATTGCAAGATAATTTAATAATATTACAGGGAATAAGATCTAATGTCAAGTTGAAACATGTCAGAAGATGTTGAAGATATATTAGAGTTCTTCTTATTTCAGAAAGCGTTTTAAAATATTGGGACATTGTGGTGAACAAAAATACTCAGTACTACTTCCAACGCCCCAAAGAACGCTTCAGTTAAAAAAGACATATAAACTGTATTTTGATTGTTTGCTGGGTGATCAAATTAAAATTTTGCATATCATATTGTTGAATTTCTGCATTCTTTTTAACCAATTCACCATTACAGCTGTTTCTCACGGTGTGACTAAAGACCTCTTTGGACTGTATCACCTAAAGAATTGATGGGCATTCAAGTGGACCTAAAATAATCTGACAAATGTCGATTCCGTTCGGAACACAGCTGCACTACCTCTCGGACAGATTAAAATATAAAAGCGCACATAATAACAAGGACTAAAACATGTGTTTAACAAAAAATCTCGTAGAACTAACACTCCGAAGAAACTGAGACAATCAAAAAAGTTTATTACTTTTTCAGTAAATCACTTTACTCACTTACTTTAGGTATCACCTGAAGAAGATGGGACAGGTGGACCGTGACAAATGTCGATTCTGTTCGGAACACAGCTCCAATACCTCGGACTAAAGAACCAGATTAGAGTTGTAGCCTCCCAGAGAATCTTAGACTTCTTTAGAAGTCACAATAGATCTCACAGATCGCACTGAAGAGAGGCAGCATTGCCTACACAAATCACATCTAATCTAATCTAATCTAAAACAGCAAGCTGAAATCTTGAGGTCGAGAATGCAACAATAGAACCTTTTAGTTTCACTTACAAAATTTCCTGTTTTCAATCAATAGAGCTACTTTTTCAACATGTAGAATTCAATATGTGTGATGATGGATCATGAGTGCATTGACTTATGTAACAGACACAAAAAAAAGATTTAAGAAGCTATGGTCCCTACAGTCAATCAAATATGAAGACCATGAATGGCAATTTTGCTGAGATTCGAAAATTGTAGTACTCCTTGTGAGTTGACAGGATGGATTCAGCCGTGACATCAAGAACCACTATGCAGTCAAACAATAGCCAGGAATGAAGTCATATATTAGTGAATCGTCTCATGTTCAATTTGGACCTTACCGAGGAATTTTGTAAAAGTTCTAGATTAAGGAGATCAGGCCTTCAACAATTTAAAAGAAAAGTTTCTCATAAATGAGGGAAGGGAAGCTGAAAGAAGGTATATTTGTTGGGCCAATCCAATTTGGTGGAAAAATCCAACCTTTGATACCAAACTCATCAATATAGAAATCGTTGCTTGGTCCTTTTTCAAAGCAACTGTGAAAGGGTTTTTGAGCAACAGAAAACATGGTACCTAACTATGTTTTCATTCCGAATGATCTGTTGGACAGGTACAAGACCATGAGGTGTCGCTTAAAATCTACTCTTTACATTTACATCTTCATTTGTGCACACAACCACTGCTTTTGTTGCACATACAAGAAAAACACCACATTTTTCAATTATTCAACAACTTACCAGTGCTGTTTTTGATTTCTGCTTTCTAGAAAATGCGCCATGATGGAAAAAATTCTACAAGTGAATTCTACACCAAGAGGAATGGAATTCCTCTTTTTCTATTCTCATTCTAAAATTTTCCTTTCACATTAAATAACTAAGATTTACGTAAAAGTTTCGTTACTTTTTTAAGTTATCACCATTTTATTGAGCAGAATTTTTGACAACATTGTGTATATTCTTCTTTTGTTTGAATATTCAACGTTCATTTTAGTTTTGTTTCCTTCAAAATTCCAGCAACCCAAAGATGAAAAACGAATACGGGCCCGGTCGTAACACGAATATGCGTATATATATGAAATAATGTATGTACCAGTTTCGGCATATCTTTTAAGAAGTGAACATGTATAGTATAGGGTAGACGAGGTATTATACTACCCGTAAAAATCCGAGAGACCGAAAAAATAATGAAGCGAAACACGAATAGCCATAAAATATTCGCTAAAATCCAGCGAAATATGTTCTACAACAACAACATTACCGAATTTATGAAATACCGATCGCTATTCGAATGTAGCGGCTGAACGCCGAACCGTTCGAAGTTGTAGTTGAGAGAGTAGCGAGTACGGCGAGAGGTATTCGGGTGAAGACGATGTTATAAATGAAAGAGCGCAAGTCGTACTCGTAGTAGGCGTCTTACTCGAGAAAGGTGAAATTTATTATAGTTCAACGCTACTTTTGTAATGTAAAATAAATGAATAGTAATGGTTGTTTAAGAAATACTTACGATGAAATGCGGTAGCTGGTATTTGCATCAATAAAAACATTAATTTTATGTTGTAAATAGTTGTATATACATATTGTTTTTATACTGTCTGATATCTACACATGTAGGCGCATGATACAGGATTTAATACCTTTTGGGGGACCTCCTGGAGGACGCTAAAGAGCTGTAAATGTTCAAAATATAAATATGACACAATAAGATAATTGTGATCAAAATTAAGATTGGTACCACTGTCTATAAGGACGAATAAGATCATTCCCCTTGTCAGTTTCATTTGGGAATATAATCTAGAGTAGTAAGACTGCAAAAGCCTTCGTTTGAAAATCAAGGAAGATCTTTCAGCTGGTTTATGGATGATTCTAAATCGCCGAACAGCAAGGGAATTGGAATTCGAAGAGATGGAGAACCTGACGGCGAAGCTATCTGTCCATCTTCCAGGCCGAAATAATTGCTATCCAGACCTGCATCGAGAAAATTTTGAACTGCACGCAGGTAAACGGATCGGTAGAAATTCTATTTGGGGTTTGATTCCGAGATGGTAGTGGAGTGCCATAGGGAATCAGATAAACTGTCGGAACATCGCGGCATTATGCTCACATGGGTGCCAACCTACTCTGGGATCAGAGGTACCTAATGATATAGCTGACAAGTTAGCAAGACATGCCAGTAGACGATCATCCACAGGTTCAGAATTGATATTTGGAAGTTCGTATCACAGCATCAAAACTTTTGTTAGATCTGAACTCGCTGTTAGCACTGCTTCTAGTGGAATGGATTTGCCGCCATGAGGCACTGTACAATTCTTGGAATTCGCATGGATCTAGGAAACTCTACGCTGTGTAGAAAATGTGGGAGTGCGGAGGAAAATTTAGTCCAACTCTCTGTTGACTGTTCAACAGCGCAGAGGGAGAGGCGGATGTACTTTGGGGTCGATTGATCAGTTCGTCATATTTATAGTTCAACGACTTTGACGTCCAAAGAGACATATTTTTAATGACTTTGACGTCAAAATGATCCACAAGTAAGTAAATGAACTATCGACCAGCTTGCGGACTTGTTTGGCCGGATGTAACCTGGTCGAGCGGACTAAATCAGCATTGGAACACAAAAGAGCTTTTTGGACGAGTTGCCTTTCGGGATCGACCTGCCCATGCAGGCGCAAAAAAAATACATACTGGATAATGTTACAAAATTTTTATATATTTTTTATCATTTCCATTTCACATACTTAGGTTTAATTGTTCTAAAATGTTTAAAAATCACTTATTTCACACTTATTACCAGATTTGTGGTAACTCTCCTTATGTGTGAACCAAGTGATCTTTAAAGCTACCATGGAAAGTTGTTACATTGCACATGCTCTAGGTCTGTTTCATCTTCATCATTGTCTATAATAGAGATAAATATTTTGCAAATCCATTAATTTTTTTCCGACCTCCTCGTATTGCTTCTCTTTTCCGTTTTTTTGCATTTAAGTTTTCGTTTTTATTTTTACTGCAAGTTGGAAATATCAGAGAAGAATAAATTATTGCCCAGTTTTAGGCCCTTCAGTATTCTTATGATTATACATTTCAACGACTTTATCAAACCATGTTTTGTGTTTGTTGTTGCTTTTCCGGTTTTCTTTTACTGGATTTGAAGTTAGCAACTAAAATCAATCTTCCTTATTCTTCATTTTACAAGTTGAAGCACTTATCGCCATAAATTTTTCAAATCCAGCAAAGTAGCATTTTATTCCTGTTCAAACTATCTACCGTCTTTTATTGGGATCAAATTATTGACAATTCAGAAAAGAATTAGAAAGAGATAAGGGTGAACTAATGCTTCTGATTATCAGATTCATCGATTAAACCATTTAATACATATGGATCTCAAAATGAATACCCCATCAACCGTTTAGATGATAAATAAGAAATGTTGATCAGATATGAAGCAATGCACGTAAGAATTGAAATTCGATAGTAGTCGGAGTATAGGACTTTGGCATTTCGCAGAATGCGATTTTTTTAACTTGGGTAAGAAAGGACCCAAATAAATCGTAAATTATTGACACAAGATAAAACATTTATCATTTATCAGGCAGAAGAAGTGTTTGGCTTAAGAATTGATAACCTTCAAATCAATTTTTTTGTTATATAAGAAACACCCAAAGCTATATCAATAATTATCATTATCAGCATAAAATAATCTTTTAAGGAAACTGTCCAAAAAGAGATAATTATCAAATCAGAAAATCTTGAAAATTTTGACCAAAAAAGATTGTAGGGTAGGCTGTTGCACTTTGAAACACACCTTGAAAAAAGTGTTTTTGGTTCTATGTCTTCCAGTGTTCTCCAAAACGTTAAGGGAGACCTCCAAAATCATTCAAACTCTTCATTAGAAGAAATAAATCTTTTGCCTGTAGACGTTCAACTATTTTCGAAAGCGTTGCTAAGAAAAAATTAAAAAAAAAAAAGAAAAAAACTCGATAAAGCAATGACAGCAATGGATATTCCCAAAACGTCAGAAATTAAGTTGATCAAGAACAAAAAACAAAGACATACAATGCATTAAAGGAAATGCAGGTTTCAAATTGATGAGCTGCGAAAAAAAGAAATAGAAAACAAAAAAGGAAAGAGATTCTTAAGATTCAAGACCTTCCATGCGATGAAGAAGATGAATATGAAGGTGTCATACCTGTAGGATGACGAAGAAAGTTCTATTTTGTTTAAATATTGTCACAAAAAGTTGATCAAATTTAACCGGAAGGTGGTCAAATGATAATTTTCAATTTTCTGTGGTTTAGAGACACCATAAAACAAGTTTTATTATTTTCAGCGTTTGACCACCTCTCAAAATTTGTGAAAAATGCAATGCAAGAGGTTGTGACATTTTCTGGGTTTGATGTCATTTTATTGGAGATATGAACTTTTTTTTTCATTTTTTTCGACTATTGTTAAATTTTCAAAAAAATTACTTGGTGGTCAAACATGGTCAAACAATGGTCAATCGTATCCGATGAACAAAATGTCTATATTGGCTTATTTTAGCATTTTCGCCATTAAACCTGAAAATATGGGTATAGCCTAAATAAACTGTGGTCAATCGAAATCGCTGATGGTCAATAGTGGTCAATAAATGGTCAATCCTTTCTAGCATTTTTGTCGATTTTTGACCACTTTGTGGTGCCAACTTCGCGGACCTAGTCCCATCATGTCTTGAAAAACACCTCAATAAGTTGATGACAGTCGTTATAGAAAGGTAAGCTGTGTGTAGATGCAGTGAAATGTATTATCAAGAAGAAGAAGAAGCACTCGAAAGATTTAGCAATATAAACGAGATAGGCCAAGTCCCAAAATTGATTCTTTAATCTGCATACCACATTATTTTTGTTAATATGACTGTTGATCTAGCTCAAAATTTCAATGCTTGTTGTCCCACAATGATGTAGTAGTAAATCAAACAATTTCTTCATTGTAATTGTTTCAGAAACATCATCTGTATGTGTTATTGCTTTTATGTATGTATGTACCTACATTATATGTATTTGCTGCATTTCGTCTAATAATATTTTCTTTTTAAATGAAGCACGTAATGCTCTTCTAAGTGACGCAGCTCTGTCGAAACACTTCTCATCTCCGAGCGAGCCGTACAAAAAATAATAATAAAAATCATGAATGTAAATATAATTTCTGGATTTGGATTTGATCTTTAGATGTAAAGAAACGTTGAAACGTGAATAAAAAACAACTCATAAGTAGAGGACAGACGCACATTACACACTCCACATACATTTCGAATATGAACCGAGAACAGTGCATGCTAGAAGAGAACACTTGAACAAACAAAAAAGCTCGGATGCCGTATTGAATTCTGACCTCAAAAGCGAGCGGCTTTTAGAACTGAAATCGGGCAAAGTTACGGAGACGGACTTCAATACAATTTTGACCCTTTCAAAAAACATCTGGTCTGTCATACATATTTTTAAAAGCGCTTCCATATTACGCGCTCCGACGAAGATGAACGATAATAGTCGGTTTTATATGTTGAAGGGAGAAAACGATATTCTCTTGTGGAAATCCACTTCTAGAGTAAAACAAATGAATGAATCGGTTATGTGATTTTTCTTCAACGGACTGCTTCGATTACGACCCACACGCCTCTTTTTATTTACATTTATTACCGAAATGTTTCTAGTTCGGCCTGGCATAGACATCTGTCGTTGATTGCGCTGGATATTTATAAAAAATGAGATAAAATTTAATAATTCCCATTCCGCTTCTCACTGAAACCGTATCTATATATGTATGCTATGAATATAGAAAAAAGTTTAAGCGAACACATATTGAATTATCATTTCATTTTCTTATATCGTTGCGTTACAGAAAAAGATCAAAGAAGCTACATATATGCGAGTTGCTCTGGTTAAAATATGCATTCTACTTGATTGTTTTAATATTTAGGAAGCGTCTGATGCATGGCTTTTAGTGAGTCATTTTTTTTTTGTTTTAGTAAGTTGAGATATGATTGCTTTACAGTATTATAAAGATTGGTGTTAGTTCGGATACACATTTTGTGCATATTGATGATGAACCTTTTGTACAACATAATTATCTGGGTATAACGCTCAATATGATATTTAATTGCAAAAAAGTCTTAAGAAAATCGAAATTAAAAGCCAAGATAGAGGTGAATAGTGGAGTTAAAGACAAACCTAATGGCCTAATGGTTGACTCAATGCTCTTGAAAATGCAAGCAAGATTAGCTAGTTTTTTTGCTTCTGTCAAATTCATCCTTCCCCGTCGCAATATTTCCAATTCACTTCAGCCAGTTTTAAACGTATCATGGTGTTGGTTTCTAATAATCTCTTTGCTTGTCGACTACCTCAGTTCCCTCTTCTCAATTTTGACAATAGTTACCTCTTTGTCACTTGTTTTTATTTATCCTTCCAATCTTACTGATCCATATTCTCTCTTCTTCGTTTCTAGTTGACATTATTGGTACCATTTTCATGTTTATTTCTAATTTGTTTATTCCACATGTATAGACTCAGGTGCACAATTATCCCAACACTTGAATTTCTAGAAATAATTCAATTCTGCGCATGAATTTTGCTCATGCAAAATGCCGGAGCAAGTGTGGGAATTTTTGGAACTACTATCTCCGATACCATATAAAGGTTTCTGGAAAGAAGAGAGTAGACAAGAAGATTGGGACAGGCTTTATATGTTATTGTGACAGCACCTGGTTTTGTGTAACAGTTGAATGACGTCTATAACAACGTAATGTCAACATATATGTACAGTTTGTAACCGTTTAAATTGAGTTGGGTACAAATTCAGAAGACCTGCAACAGGTCCTCTTGTCACTGCAAAGCATCCGCAACAGTGCGGATAATTTTGAATGGAAACAAGTTTGTTGGGTTCTTGAAAAATGGTCCATGGTGCTGTTTACTGATGAGTCCATATCCATTCACCCCATACAGATCGGATGATCACGATAGATTATTTTGAAGCCTGCTTGTGATCAAGAGACCAATTTATCTGAGGCGGTGTAATGATGTTGGTGGCCATATCGTTGATTGCTTGTACATATCCGGGATCAGACATTTATTGCCGACTGCTACCTTCAACAGTGTTTAGAGGAACATGTAGTGTTTTTCGTTTCATGCAACATAATGCTCGTCCATACATTTCACAGTCTGCACGAGCTTACTTACAAGAAGTTGGCATGGTCATCACAACCGTTAAAGTTACTGAGGCTGGATAAGCTAAAGAAGTTCCAAATTTGGTTCTCTGATGATCAAGCATGTTCGATCCTATGGTAGCCGTAATTACGAATCAATGCTATTGAGTTTTTTTTTTATTTCGACATCAAGCCAGTGTTGTGCAGTCTTTTCGATAATTGTTTATATTAAAGCATTTAATCACCAAACATACGATTTTCATTTTAATAGGTTAAAGATATTTTAAGAAATTCAATTGCTCAGTTAATTTTGCACCCAAGCAGCCTACAGACGAAATGATCGGTTGTAAAATCCGTTGTGCAACCGTAGTTGATTCGAGGGTCTATGTATGGAGAAAAAACAGCGATGGACTTGCCTTTATTTCCAACTTGTAGTACGACTTTAGGCTCAAATTTATAGTTCATGAGAACATGATTTGGACACACTTGTCATAACAAATGCGACTGTAAATTTGGGCCTTAGTTAGTTAGGCCATATAGTTTCATGCTTCCGGTTGTGCCAATGTTTCAACATGAGATTTTGCCTCAAATTTCATGACAAATTTGTCAAAATTGTCTGCTCAAACATCGGCAGAACATCCACAAGATGCTATGGGTTCTTTAATTAATAATTTGATCTGGTTCTACCAATGTATAATGAATTTTATAAAAGTATAATTTTTATCATGTTGTTGAATAAATTATTTTTTTAGCTGACTTCTTGTTTTATTGACCAACAAGTGGAAATATATCAGGGAATATACAACTGAATATGCTGTTAGCTTCTTGATAATCCTCTACTATGGTCCTATTTATCTCCCTCTAGAGTTGAATTGGAACTTGCTAAAACCATTTGTCATGTGTAAGATTGTCCAATCTAAGAGCAATGTTTTGGTGAGATTGAGGAATTTTTAGATGGCAATGATTCTGTGAGTCCTTCTGACTTTGGAGTTCGCCAAAATTCTAATTATTTCTAACATTTTGGTCGCAAACATTCTTCAACTATAATTAAAGTAAGTCGGCTACCTAATGCTTTCCTTGTGTATTCAATGAAAGCACTCAAAGGAAAACGAAACTCGGTTGTTACCGACATGGACTTTGAGAAACAAGAAGTGTCTTCGAGTTCGATTTTGGATATTAAACTGTTAATTTAATTTTGGATGATGTCATGGAGGAGGTGGTGCTTCTGAAAATTGGTGAGGATTGTAGCTTTAGCTATTTTCGAAAGATTACAGATTAAGGAGATTGAATGGCAATTCTCTGCATAGCAAGATTTGGTTCCACCTTTATACAACTTTGGGAAATAGCCATAGTTTAAGATGTCGTTGAAGATGACGACAAGTACATCCAAGACAGAATCAGGAAGCTTCGCAAGACCAACTTTTCTTTTTTATATAATACAATATAATAATAAAAAAAAATGAGAGAAGATATGTTTATAAACAGGATTTTAAAAAGTTGAAATGCAACAGGAAAAGTGATTTGTTAATGTGTGTATAACGTTAAAGTAAGTCACTGTATAATATTGTTGTTCGTCGTTATTTTTTAACGGGAAATTTAACGACAATTTATTATTCAATATAATACGTGGTATCTTTGCGGTATGGAGATTTGCGAGAAAGCTTCCTGATTTTTCGCAAAAATTATATAGGCATATCTTAGGAATATGCCGTTTTCCATTTAAACTGAGTACGTTTTACAACTCAATTAAGTCGTAAATTTAACTTCATATTTGCAATTTACAACTAACTTGATGGGTTTAGAAATCTCGCGCTGCTAATCATACAATGAGGCCAGTCACACTTGTAGATGACAAAACGAGGTACCTGCATTCAATGCGACATCGTTTACACCTGTGGAAAATCAAATAAAATGTATATTGTTTCCGTTAAATCACTTCTTGTGTTTCTCTTTTTGTCTCACGGTAGTGTTTGTAACGTGTGTCAGAAGGTTAAACTATAAAGTTTGATTTTTCAAACGTTTAAATATTTAGGTTTTAATAAGATATTCAATTGTTGCATCGTAAATAAACGATAAATGCCTACATTAAGTAATTTCATTTGATCGTAACGGGATAAAATTCCGAGTGTTGTAATGTTACAGGAAGATGCAGCATACCTTCTAGCGTTGGAAATATTATAATAAAGTCATATCGGCAGCGTTTCAAAGATAATTACAAACTTAGAAGCGTTAAGTAATTTGTTCCTTTTTTTGTCTTGAAAACAAAAATGCTCATATTATATTCTGTCTTAGATACAGGGTGAGTTTTTAGTTGTCAGTTGAATGTTGTAATATTATAAAAAATCCTGATCCCATAGGCGAATTTAGGTTTGTTCATTTATTTACCTTGTGGTGTCCAGGTTTGTTCCAGCCCGAAATATTCAAGAAATATACTGCAACAAATGGTGTCTTATCCTTGCTCTAAAGGCTAAACAAAGACACCTGAAACATTCAGAAGACCTTAAAAAGATTTTTGGAAGAATATTTGGAATGGAATTAGCCAGTTATTTTAAATTAGAAAACTACTGATTAAAGAAGCAAATTTGTTTGGCATTTTCATGATTTTTTCAAGTACACTTCGAAAGGCCTCTCCCTCCTGAAACTTGGGAACGATGGGACTATGATATTCCTTATTGACGCTTCGAAAATATATAACAGATGAAGGTCCACGATGTTGGCACTACAAAGTAGTCAAAGACCACCTTTCGTTTTAGGCTGTAGCCACTATAAACATATTTCTGGGTCGCGTGGTAGAAACGCAAAAAATTTGAAGATGGAAATTTTGTTCATCGATATAATTGACTATCGTTTGACCACCTTTTAGATTTTCAAAATTAAAAAAAAAATTACTAGGAAAAGGAAGTGCATCACACTTTTTGCAATCTTTGACTTTGAGGTGAGCAAATGATAATTTTCTTTTTTTTTTGGCTAGATATACAAGACACTAAGCTGTACCACTTTCAACGTTTGACCACCTCTCAAAGCTTGTGACATGCCCAATGAACTTTTGAACTCTGTAAGTTCAAGATCGGATAGAAATTAATTGGTGGGTGGTCAAACGATGATTTTCGATTTTTTGTGGTCTATAGATGTGAGACAACTAACCGTTTCATTTTCAGCGTTTGATCATCTGTCCAAGTTTGCGAAAATTGCGATGAACTTTTGAACACTCTCTTATGTATATATAACGTCAAAATCGGATAGAAATTGACTGGTGGGGGGTCAAAAATTTTCGATTGTTGTGGTCTAAAGACGTGGGACAACCAGCCGCATCATTTTTAGCATTTGACCACCACTCAATGATTATGAAGAGCGCGACAAACGTCATATATAACTTGGAGGTTGGATAAAATTTAGCCAGGGGTCAAACGATAATTTGTGGTTTAACCTAATTCCAAAATCTGTGACGTTTTTTGTTAGACGTAATTCCAATTTGTAAGGAAGTGATGGTGCCAACTTTGCGGACTCAAAAAAAGCAGCAGAAGTTGGCAATAATACTGAGAATTGATGTTGACTACAGTAATTGCAAACTTTTTACTGATCTTTTTGCTCAAACGAAAGCATACAAATCTTATGTGAGGCGTAGGATGAAATGGTGTATCCATTGAGTTGATTTTTGGCTCAACTATAGTAAATATTCATACTATATTTTTTAACTGTGATAAAATAAGCATCACAATCTTCAAAGGAAACTTGTGGTGAGGGGCTACTATTAACCAGAGAAAATGATGAAGAGAGGCAACATATTGACTGGTTAAATGTAATGTTTGGCTACCGAAGCTATGCTCTATAAAGTGACATAAAGTTTATCTGTTACTGAGAAGCAAACTTTGCATCATACAGCCTGTAAGGTCAAAGAACATGAGAGGAAAGGTCTGCGTCACACGTTATGTTAATGTCAGTCGTGGAAGACCCTGTATGACGGAAAATGCTTAAAATCAATAAAGTTAAAGTAGTCTTCAGGCTTTCACGGCCGCTGTTGATGGCTGCTCTTCGTTTCGATCATCTTGTCATGATCTTCTTCAGAAGTGAAGTGAACAGTGAACAGTGAAGTGATGTTCACTCACTTCACTTCTGAAGAAGATCACGACAAGATGATTGAAACGTCAAGTACCACAACCTTTCTACACGGCAGAGAACCCGAGAACCGAAGAGCAGCCAATAAAGTTAAAGATCTACAATTTTTGTTAAATTATTTTTCATATTACTATAACGACGTTGAATCATATTCACTTGTTTTTGAAAATTATATTTTCGAAGGGCCGAAGTCTCACGCTTTCAGAGTGAGTTTTGATTATTTTCAAGTCTAAATATATTTTATTCATTTAGCAAGTTTCATGGAATTACATAGGAGTTGTTCATGGTCAAATTCTCTAGCTGGGTAAACACTATAGTAACTTCAGATTATCAAAAATTGCGTCAACATCTTATTGTATATCAATTAGTGTCCAATATTTTGACATTAAGGAGAAACAGTCATTTTTCTTCAACATTCTTTTGTTCTATATTAATTCCTTTCTATGGACTTGCCAATCTGTTGTTGTCTCATTTCTCTAGCTGCAAGTGCTTGTCCAACTAATTAGTTGAACCATGTTACCTGGATCCTCCATGTTTTCAGAGAAGCTAGAACTATTAAGCTGTCCACAGCGATGTTGTCTTGAAACACGATTTTCTAATATTCTCACGTTTTGGTCTCCAAAGACGTGGGAAGCGCACAAGATTTTGGATGGTTGAAGACACGTTTTAAAGGAAAAGAATCGATTGAAGAGGAATCTAGCAGCAAAAGACATTCATCTTCAAGATGAAAAAAAAGGTCTGTAGAATGTGGTTAGATTGTCGGTTGACACATCACTGTTCATCAGATTTTGATCAATAAATAGAATATGAGGAAAATTTGTTTAAAAATGGTGACGAGTCTTGTGTGTTTGAATATGGCCAAGAAATCAAGTTTCAGAACAAGGAGTAGCATACTTCAACTTCTCCAAGACGAAAAAAAAAGTGCAAAAATGAGCAAGCCGAAGATTTAATGCATGTTGATTTGCTTTTATGATAGCTATGAAATCGTTTACAAAGAGCTTGTGCCTTGAGGTTAAACGATTAATTAGTTTTACTGAGAGGTTCTTGAAAGACCTCATCAAAATTAATTGAATTTCCCAGCACGACAATGTGACGCATCACACGCAATAAACGGTTTCGTAGACACTCAAAACATACATACACACTGCTACTATAACTACATTGCTGATTTTGAAAACGGCTTAACTGTTTCGAAAAGTAGATCGAAACCAGCTCAAAACCAATTCAAACCCAATAAACTGCTTTCAAAACCTGATAAGTCACATCTAAAACCATTTCGGGACAATAAGACGTAGACTCATTAAAAGGAAATAATGTTGATGTTGAGAATTCTTATCTATACGGCAACATAGAAGAAGAAAGGTTGGAGGAGGCTAATGGCATAGATTAAAGCTACATAAAGCTAAAAAGTAGAAAATCTACATCACCATAAATTTATTTCTAGTTCATATACTGTAACATAATGATTAACTTCGCAGATAAGTAGGACTATTTTACAGTTGATTTGGTTTTCCCTTATATTGTTGGGGAAGCAAACAAATTTACCAAAAGCACCCTTTCATTCGAAAAAAAAAGAATTTATTCAACCGTTTAAAATATAATAAGAAAAAACCTCCTGGTCTTTTTTACAATATATGCATTATTATTATGATTATTAGAACTACAAAATCTGTGCAGTAGGGCACGATAGTACATCTAACCCTTTTCATTTTAATTCCCCCATTTTTAAGAAGTATTTATAAGGGCACCCCTATATTTCGCCAGTAGATTACGTATATTTAAAATAGCCCCGAGCAACGTACAGCGTAAATACTACTTTAAAAGTGAGTTTTTTTTTAATTCCGCAATCGTCCAATTCAATCTTCAACTTAATATAATAAAAATTTCGATCTTTTAATCCGAACGTGCCGCTGTTTAAATCCCAAATAAAGTCGCCGAGCTCGCTTTTCTATAGTTCTACCCGTATTGAACCTGAAAAGGGTTAAAAAAGATAAATAGGACTAGTTCGGAGCGCTTTTTCTCCATCTTTCTTTAGTATTCGTTTTTTTTTTCAGCTTTCGTAGTACATTAGAGGTTCGGAAACCGGGTTCGCTTTGTTAATTTTTTGAAATTCTATACTCTTTTATTTTGATCTCGGCACAAAAGGATTCCGAATGAAATGCACGTGCAAATTCGGTATACGGTGAGGGGGTTCAGATGTGTTGTTTTGGGGAGGGGGTGTACTTACGCGTAAAGAATAGGGGATTTAAATAACGCACCGATGTTGGACGTGTTTAAAATCGGGGGGGTCGATTTGATCAAATTCGTTGTCTTCTTATTGTTTGGTTGTATGTTATGCGCGGTGGTATAAAATGCGTGAAAAATTTTAAAACCTGTTTTAGGGCAAAATTACATGTTCCATTTTTCAAACTGGTACCCATTATGCTTGTTTAACAGTGGTAACTGAAACTGGCTCTCTTTTAAATTAGATTATTTGCTTACTAATGGAAAGTAGAGCTCACAAATATATCCTATTATAAACATTATAACATCATAAATGAAGATCTTTATTTTGGAAACTACACCCTCAAGATTATTTTGAAAAATTAGATTTCTATGTTGATGTAATTATGTCACTGAAAGGGGGAGGTGACTGGGGGGGAGAGCGACTGTCGGGGACGGGAGTGAGGGCGGTGTGAAAACATCCGTGGGTCAAGTAGACAAACAAGATAACCACTATACTGTCTTTTTTTCGGACCAGCCTTTCAGTTTTGCCTTTTTGACAACATTTTTCTTGTAAGGCTCCATCATCGCTTCATTCTATTGTGTATTGGCATTGAAAGTGGCTTTTGTGTGGCATAAAACAGCACCAACTTTCTTCTTTCAATGGTATCTATAACCTGTACTTTCATTTTTAATAGCTAGATACGGAGTAAGTCTAAAACGAATTGAACACAGATATAAATATTGGAAAAACATTTCTCTATCGTATTGTTGGCTGTCAAGGCAAGGCTGCGCTAAGCAAGGATGTCAGTAATTTATAGGGTCATATCTCAAAAATGCAATATTGGACTTTGTGTCAGACCAAATTCCTGGCTAAAATAAATAAAGCATCGTGGTTCTCTTATTTCTTCGAGTGGTTCAATATCAACCATAGATTATATTTTGGCATGATGGTCTCAAACCAAATTTATTTGACTGACGACTTAAGACCTTAGATAGTCTTGTAGCAAATCAACAATCAAATTCATTTGGCTAACGCTTTATGCCTTTCAAAAATGATAAGAATCAAAAACCAATAGATGAGATAATCAAAGTGTTGCGGTTTCCTGATTTTTTTAGACTGCCTTAATATCAAGAAATCTGTAATAATGTAATTTTTTCAATGTCACAAACCGTTAGCCAATTGGTCATTGATTTGTTGCAAGGTTTCTAAAATATTATTATCTATGATTGACATCAAGGCACTCGAATAGGCAAGGAAATCACGATGCCTTTAATTATTTCATCCAAATAATATTTAAAACCATCTATATGGGTGACGGTTTGAGACCTTAAAAGAAAAATAAAGATCGAGAAAGAGTGGATGAGATAATTGCCTTATTTATTCGAGCGTGCCTCGATACCAACTGTAGGTAATATTTTGACATGATAGTCTTGTAGCAAATCAACAACCAAATTCATTTGGCTAACGCTTTGTGACTTTCAAAAACGATAAGAATCAAAAACCAATCGATGAAATAATCAAATTGTTGTGGTTCCTAATTTATTAGACTGCTTCGACAAACCGTTAGCCAATTGGTCATTAATTTGTTGCAAGGTTAAGATTGATTGGCATCCAGGCACTCGAATAGATAAGGAAATCACGATGCCTTTAATTATCTCATCCAAATATTTAAAAGTCAGATACAGGCAGCCAAACGAAATTGATCGTTGACTTATTACAAGGCTAAAATGTGAAGGAACCACAACGATTTCATTATCTTATTTTAGTTCTCGTTGTTTATTTATTTTGAGCGATTGAAACCGCCAGGCAAATAAATTTGGATATTGGTTTGATAGGGCAGCTTTTGTTCGAAAGAGGTTGGTGTCGCTGGCTAAATTCTGGTCTTTAGATCTGTCCAGCCAATTTTGTTTATGTTGCAAAATATATTGTATTAACTTCCTATAAAGTTCTTTTGCAATAGTAGTAATCAAAAAATCAACAAAACCTTGCGTAACACAATAAAACTGATCGAATACCCATAACAACAGTTTTGTTCAACCCAAATTAAAGTAAGGAGTAGGTTTTGTGGTGAATATGCTATGCTGGGTAAGGTCTAGAGGACTGGCTACTTGGGCATCAAAATGGGGCAATGGTCTTGACTCTGACAGCGCAGTGGTGATGTAGATCATTCATCGGATTCACCAGCGGTAGTTGAGGTTGTGATTAGAAGCAAATGCTACATAGATTAGATTAGATTGTTAGTGGATCGACCAGGAAACTTAAAAGATCTATTCTAAGCTTTGGGTTTGAGAGCGGGTCCCTGTCAAATGAAAGATCGTGTACTAAGCAGACATTTCGCAAATTCATGGCCACCAAGATCACCTGATCTTAATCCAGCGGCTTACTGGCTGTGGAGTTATTTAAAAAGTTTAGTGTTTAAAAGACGACCAACAACGCTACAAGAATTAAAAAATTATGGAGCAAATTTGTGCAATTCAACCAGAAATGTTATGGAATGCTGTGTGCAATTTGGAGGAAAGGTTGGTAATCTTACAACAATAAAATGGGGATTATATTTATCAATTGCAGTAACGGGTTTTGTGCATACTAAATTCCATTCCTTAAGCAATTAGATTTCATTTATTTTTGTTATGAATTTAATTTGTTAAAAAGTTATAGTCATTTAAAATATATCCCTTATTTTATGATTACCCTATACATACATACTAGGATAATAAACTTCCCGTAAGATTTGAGTAAGAAGCTTCCTACTTTTGCGCACTGGTACTGGGGAGGATACTTTTCCTGTATTGTTCCTATCTGACCAACGCTACGAAGTCATACATTATATGTTCTGTGTCTACTTTGCCCATCTTCTTGAGGTGGTCATTATCCTCACTATCTCCAGTGACCTGGTACTCATATCAGTGTAACTGTGTTCATTTGAGGGTGTGCTGATTCTCTCACATTAAGTCAGACACAGGAATAATAGGACTTTACTTTTTTGATGACAACACAAATCAATATACCTATCTCCATTTGTTAGAATTCTTTTTGGCGATAGTATGGACACCTTTAGTTCAGCTTATCGCCGTACAATGTATACTTTCAATATGATGGCAAATTTGGCGATAGATGGATTGGAAGAAATGGACCAATTAGATGGCCTCCAAGAAGTCCAGATCTCACAATTGCAGATTTTTATCTCTAGGGACGTTTGAAGCAGATCGTTTATAGTCAGCTATTACTCAATGATAGCGATGCTTTGAAAGATGGCATACGACAAGTTGTAGCTGCCTTGTCAATACGTGAAATAAGAAAAAGTTTTACTGAATTTCGAGCAAGAATTGAACTATGTGCGGAAAAGGGCGGAGGTTTTTTGAATAAAACTTTAATTATTTGTTCTCTGTTCAAATGACATTTACATCACTATTTAATTTTAACGAAAGCAAATATTGTAATGTCGTTTTTTTTTAGCTAAAAGTTGAATAAAATCTCAAGTCTAGTTTTGTTATCTGTTCCAAAAATTCCACAAATTTCTAATGGATTGGACATAAATTAAGTCTTCAGTAAATTGTCTATTTTTCATCACTCTATACGATTTAGTCTTCGAACGGTCTTACTAAGCAACAGTGTGCTGTCTTTGTTAGTCTATTCTCTCCACATTTAACGTGATCGTTTCTTCGATAAGGCGATTTTTCGTAATGTAACATTACGATTATCACGTTAAATGTGGAGGGGTGGACTGATAAAGACAGCACACTGTCGCTTAATAAAACCGTTCGAAGACTAACTCATGTGTTGAGTGTACCTCTTGGTAACGTCTTTTTAGACATTCCTGGGGATATTGTTGAATAACATCTTTCTGTATTAAGTTTTCTCATTTAAAGACGAAGCAAAATACTCCACACAATTGTAATAAATAAAGTTGCTTTATAGGACCCGTTAACACGAAGTCTTTATGTTTATTTTCTTCTAATGCAATAAGGAGGAGATTAATCACATTATAATTATTGGCATCGCTACATATATGTATACATATATTGGTGAACTAGCCAAAAGACCTTTTCGTCGAAAATAGCAATTCCTAAACTAATACCAACGCGCGTTGCACCGAAAACGATACACAAAACAATTAATCAGAGAATCGACCCAACTAACTCAGAATAGAAAATGTCGCAATTTATTTTCGATCAAAGTATAATTAGTGTTCCCGATCTGCATGCAAAAGAAACGGAAATACTGAAGCGTATCTAAATATTGGAACTGTGACTCTGCGCCGTAGAAGAAAAAGACGTGAAATCCATAAGATGGAGAAAGATGCGACGCGGGCACGAATCGAAACTGTCAAAGCATGCCACCAGGTTGTGGTAGCAATTACATACCTAGTTTCTATCGAAAATTTATTTGCGCGTCCGCATTTTTAATTTACAAATGGCAAATTTTTGGCGAGCTGTTGGCAGTGCAGCGCATCGACGCCGATGGAATGCCGTTTGACCAAAAATTTGGATAGTCGCGTTTAACAAACGTTTTAAAATAGATAATGCGGTAAGAGAGTATTACGGTTAGTATGTGGCTATCTTCTAATTTCGCAGATGTAATTAATGTTGCGACATACACCGAGTTTGTTGTACATAGACGAAGAGGATGTTTCCCAGTTGAAGAGATGAAGATGGAGAGATACTGGCAAGATTCATGTTTGTTCTTTTAAATTATGCTCTTTCATGTGAACAGAAAATAAACGTAATAAAACTATGAGAATCTCATCTCAATCCCGAATATCGATTCCAGAGGTTTCGATTTTAGTACATTCTCTCTAGAATGCGTGACGTCGTATCCTTACTAGTTGCCATCCCCCCTTCACATAATAGTCGCCATCACCTTCGAGTTTGTTACAATATTTGTTTAATTTTAAATTTTAGGTTTAATTCACGTGAAATATTAGATTGTTAAGACAGTTATTATCATTAAATTAAGATCATATCATGACTAGTAAGTAGTATGCGGGATTTTAATAAAAAAATATAACGTCATTATATGCGGGATATCATTCATCTTACTTTAGGATTTACATTTATTAAAATTACTGCAGTATATACGGTTGCGTGTAAGTGGCGTCCTCTTTCGTCTTAAATCGAAAATAAACAAGACGCAGAGGGTATAAAGTCCCATCCACGGTCACACAAACACTTGAAATTAATTAAGTTACCAGCGCACGAAGTTCACTTAAAATATATATAAGTCGAAGTGACACCGAACAAGCGCAATGCTACAGCTTGTTTTGAACAATATGTACAAATTGTCTTAAATTGACGAAGACAGATTTAGTAATCGACTGTGTGAATATTAAGAGAGAGCGTGCAGTATATGCAATGGCTACCAACAGAAACTATACGGGCAATACAAGTTTTGATAAATTGACTTCATTCACGATTTTTTTTTAATTAAAATTACAGGATGGATTAGATAGGAATTTGCTCTAAATTATCTAAGATCTAACGATCTAGGAGTAGCAGAGAAATTAGGATAGTATAACCATTAAACCTGCGATTTCTTCAAGAGACATTGTCATCTGGAAGCAGGAGAGGATAATAAGAACAAGTTGGGGGTGATTCAAACATAGACGAATATATTTTGAAGGAAAGTGATCATGAAATCAATCAGACTATCAAGAAGCTAATGGTGATGATGCCTATTCATATGCTGACTTGTCTTTGTCTAAACGCCTTGGGCGTTGGTAATTATTCATGAATTCAAAAAAGGAGCCAGTCAAAATTATACGTTTTTATGATCGTCCAATCGCCGCTGCCAAGTTTGCTTCAACCACAATTGGTTCATAGAAGACATCGTATTACAAACAAACATAAGACACATTCTGTTGGAATTTTACGAGGTTCTCACGTGAATCTTTTAGATTTATGCCATCTATAAGATTTGACAACATTCTAGATGAAAAAAAAATTGTTGAAGCACAGACAACCTTATTCGAAATTTGTTTGAAGGATTTGTAAAGATGTTGGAAGATTTCTGGTGCTAATGCAGTTTCCGTTAGTACATAAAAAGCAAACCTGCACGATATGAAATCAAAGTTTTTTTCACCGGCAGATGCATATATTTACTGTACCCTAAATATGAAAATATGATTTCAACGACTGTGGGTTCGTAATATACAGATAAAACCATCAGTATTACCGACACCACAATGTTGATTAATTACTCAAAACACATGTCCAGACTGATTAATCAAAAGTTGTGGTGTTGGTGATTCTGATGGTTTTATCTGTAAACCTAAATACGTAAGTTTATTTGTTCACGCAACCAGACAGTGCTTATATTATTATGTAAGACTTGTTACATGAGTCATAGGACCTCTGTTGTGCCAGGCGTGGAATTAATGTTGCTTTAGCCCTTTTGTCCTCTAGGGCACGTAAGGTATTGATGACGAAGACCTTTCTGTTGTGTGGCTCATCTACAGCCGGCTACTGTGCCATCTCTAAGACGCGTCTTGTTGCGACTCGCGGGGGAGGCCTGTCCGGATCCAACTCCGCCAGGTCTTGTACTAACGGGTTCTCCGACCGTGACACCCTCTCTAGGGATTTTCTGGCCAGCACCAGCGCATACTGCGTGAGCGTTTGAGTTGTAGGTTTCTGTGGATCTGGTTGTTCGTCACATACCAGGGTGCCGCTAGAATGATTCGCAACACCCGGTTTTGTAATACGTCGAGACGTTTGACTTCAGATTTGCTGGCACAGGACCAGGTAAAGGCTGCATAAGTTAAAATCGGCCGGAGAAACACCGTCTAGATCAGCAGCTTAATTTTAATACTTATAGAACTGGCACATAGGAGTGGATACAAGACCATCTTTGTGTCTAACGTTATGCCCAGATACGTAAAATGGGTCTTCCAGGGAAGTTGTTCACCTTGGATTGCTGTAGTGGTAGGTGGAGGATTACGCTTACGCGAAAACCTTATAGCTTCACATTTTGTTGGATTTAGTTGAGTTACTTGAGCGCCAACACTCTTCTTCTCATTTATAAATACTGCTCAAGGTCAATAATGTAGTAGGAAAGTATCAATACTGCTCTGCAAAGCAAAATAGAATACCAACTACCTACAACATGTGGGAGTTGTTCAAGGTATATTTGCATGGAACACAGAGTTGAAATTTATTGGCAAAACAACTGAAGCACCTATTGATGAGCCCAAAAGCAAACGAAAGCTCAACAAAAAACACAAGAAATGAAGATGGTACTGTTAAATCTGCAAACAAAAGTAAAGGAATATTTAAGTATAGTTCTGTATTATGACACATGCTATACTTTTTCTTAGAAGTTGCATCGCGATCAGCGTACCACGTATCGTTTTCACAAGACAGCGCACCAAAATGCGCTGGTCCATTACACATCAAAGACTTCTTAGGCTATTAGTGCTACCACACTCTCCCTACATAGAAACTACTGATTTGTCATTTTAGGAAGACAAATACAGTCCAAAAAGTCATCATGTCTATGACTTCTACACTTAGACAGTTTAAAAACCAAAACAAGAAATTGTAGGCAAAGTTATTGAATTGAACTTTAGATCCTCTTTCTCTTCAATAGCAAATTTGCATAACTAGAACATTATTAAATGAGATTATGAAACAAAATTATTTGAAAGCCAAATGGTGGCTGAATATTTGTCATTATGCAGCTACAACAAATAAAAAAAAAGATAAATAGAGCCCTAACAAAACAACAATATTTGTAGTTAGGTTGAAATGTTCTCTCAATTTTCATAGATTCGTTAGATAGTTAGTGTAGTATCCGTCAGAAATATCTATTTTTTACTGATTTGAGTTTATTGCATTAATTATCGCAACGAACACTGTACGGAGGAGCAACGCAAAAGAATTGCCAACGCCATAAAATGGAAAAATATAACTAAAACTAGAGGAAGAAATAGGAAAACCATCATCCATTCCATCAAAACGTGAATCACTTACTACATCTGCAAGTATAGCGAGGCAATTAGGACTTAATATTAATGCTTCAGTTGCTAGAAGGCGTTTGACACAAGAACCTTAAGAAGATTGGATGTCATCTCACTGGCGCAATATCTTGTGGTTCGATGAGACAAAAATCGAGCTATTTTACAATAAGATTATATTGTATTATTGGTGGATCATCTCTTCACTGCGACCTATTGATTTATTGTGATTACCCTATCCTATCAGTGCACTTCTATTCCAATGTTCTTGACGAATCTCAGGATTAGTTTGGGTGCCAAGGCTTTGATCTGTTCAGGTGTTCTAGACGCTGAAACCTTTGCCGGCTTGATGCTTCCTACTCGCAAAGTATGTACTTGTATTATGTCTTGATCAATTTAGCCCATCTTTTTAAGGTGGTATCTTCGAAGGAAGTAGGCAAAGAGTATGTACGACGACCTGTAAACGCAGAGTGTCTTCCACAGTACACAAAAAAGACGACGAAGCATGATGGTGGTAGTTCGTTAATAGTATGGGGATACTTTCCCTGGTTTGAGATAGAGCCAATTTATAAAATGGATCAAAACTATGATGAGATGACAATACATTGGCTGTTGGCTGCCTTGCATACAGCCAGACAGATTAACAATGATGTGTGGTGGCATGCTCAAAGCCCGGATCTTAACCATATAAAGAACTTATGGATAGATGTTAAGAGTAGTGTACAAAGTGCAATATTAAAGAATTATGGCACCATATGGCATTCATATGGTTGCTTGGCTTAAAAAGCAAAAGGGATAGTGATGTAAATAGTGAGTCAGAAAAGAAACATCTTATAAAATTGTTCAACGGAAAGGTTAAGAGTTTGGGGTACCAATTTTCAAGGTAAATTGGTTTCCATTTTCACATCGTTTCATTTTTATTTGTTGATTTCTATTTCAGTTCTTATGATTACATCCTTGCGAAGCAGGACGAAACTGTGACAAAAAGGACGAAGAAAAAAATGGTTCTTTGCTTTGATATTGAAAAGGTAACCTATAAGAGCTATAAGAGATAAATCGCAAAAGAGTGATTGTTTCATTGAAACGTATCCAAAGTTCTATATTTCATAAATAAACGCATCTTCATAATCCAAGTTTATTTATCGACATTAACCTAATACGATAAAAATTAAGACATAATCGCGTAGCGGCTTAGTAAGAATATCTCAACGCTGCACTGTAACGAAAAAAATCCCCACTAATTAGAAGACGTTACTGCATCTTGCGCTGTTACGTTATAATTTTAGCTGTCTTCCTATTTACATATTTTAGGTACAATGGAAAATAAAGTTAAAGTGACTAAATCTAAGCGAAAATTGGCAAACATACAGCATCTACATAGGCGACTATCCGCGTGTGTTCAAATGGTGCGTTCCTATTTTAAATAATGGGTAGATTTATTGGGATATTGTCTGGGAATTTCAGGACACGTAATTCTGCAATTTACGCGGCCGCTTAAATTAGACCTTTGGCGATGAGATTTTAAGGATTTCTCATCTAATTTTTAGAATGTTGTCGTAGTCCCATCGCTACAGAATTTAGATGAAAACACGTCGCGTCTATTCGAATTAAAAGCTCAAGTGTTGCAAAACAGCAGTCGCATCTAATAAAAATAAATTAATACATAACCTAATAAACTGTGCAGAACTGGCTGAAATTAAAAGCTTTAGACGGACATATTTCAATTATACATACATACATGTACTTGTATAGCTTGGAGTAATATAGTAATAAAAGGCAAGAACACAATGAAATAAAAAAGCCCTTTAATTCCCGTATAATTCGGGGACCTTTCCGTGTAAACAAAATGCTATATTACGCGCAGTACACTCACCGTTCAAAGGGTTGGTCGAATCCAAAGGGGTGGACTACCCTCCTCTGATTTGTGCGTTCCGAACTGCATCATGCTCCCTGGAAATATCCCCTGTAACAAACAGAGACGGTGATGTAATGAGTGAAAATGTTTGTTATTACGTTTTCGGCTCTTTATTATTAGGTTTGCGATTGAGTTTTCGAAGCGTTACAGGAAAAAAAAAGAATGGCAAATGGATAGGGAAGATTTCTGCTGATAAAATGATGACGTGGCAAATTTGTTCTTGTAAGTTAGTTCAATGACATCGATAATTCATCGAATAATTCCAAACTAACAATATTGTCAGTAAGGTACTGCCACCTCACGGCACTGTATAGAAGCTTTTGCTCAATTGTCACCGTAGTATCACCATCTTGTTTCGTATAACATATTTATAAGTTTCCTTGTTGCTCTGGAAACTTTCATGCATAAACGATTCCTAGATATTACAGTAGTGACTGCTTTGCATATTAAACAGCATGTTTTAACATCTATTTTATATGTAATATCTTTTTTAAATACATATATTTGTCATTTTATAATTTTAACATTCTAAGTAATCAGTATGTAGGAAGTAACTTTGGGACATTCCAAATGTGTTTTAAGTGATTTGATCTACATTCCCCTTCGTATTCTTCAAAATAAAAGCTAATCAATTATGCTCACGAATCTTAAACATCTTCTCAGAATACCTACCGCCATATATGAATTATACAGATGAGAATTTCAACAAGGCTTTACGAGCAATAGACAACAAACAAAATTCCAGTCCTGTGGAATGGAGCCCTGTCCCTACAAATGAAGAGAAGCTGCTGCTTGTGGGCCATATTATTACGGTACCAAATTATGGATTTCCTATCGATACTGAAGTTGACCTTAGATATATTGTAAAGTCCTACTTAGATCGTTGTGGAGAGAAAGAAGTATAGTTCAAAAATAACAACACAGGAGACGATTGTGTGAACGGATTTATGAAAGATTCCAAAGCAATACTAACCCAGAGAACTGTAAGAAACATTTCTCACTCGATAGAAGCTCACTCGAATAAAGAGGCAGTGAAGAAGTTTTTAAATAATTTATAACAAGAAGCTAGTCTTGTCGATGATCCTGGTGGTGGAAAAAATTAGTACAAAAAAAGGGAGCTCACGCAACTCGGTACGACAGAACTAAGTTAGGTTGATTCGATGGCAAAGTTAAATCATCACGTCCCCTCCCTACAGCCGTTCCTTCAAAAGGGATACCGACACCAGAACCATAGTCAGAGCACAAGGAGTACCGATCCTTAAAACTACAAATTTAAAATATCTTGGCGCTGTGATGGACACACTATGCACGTTTATAATCAACACCAAAACTGCAATCAAGAGGGCGTATGAAGCAATCTGTATTCCCATCTTAGCAAGCTTCCTGGTGACTCATGCTACGAAAGCCGCGGTCTATACCTCTATAGTAAGGCTCCACATGGGGATGGGTATGTAGACATGCACAGGAAAACTAATCTGCATCTCCTGCAAGTGGTTGGCCAAAAAATTACAAACAAACCAGAAGGCTATATCGACACCGGGCGGATGCGATATAGCCAGAACGCGGGCAATGTCGTCTAAAAACTTTTTCTGTGATAAGTTCATGCAACCAGTGCTGTGATAGTTTATGAATATGAATGTGTTTTGCGTTACAGTGCGGTTTTCTTCCTCAGAAATTAAAGACAAATTGAACTGAACGCCATCTACCAAATATGTAAAGTAAGTAATATACAGTGCGATCATTTTGAAGTGTCCTGAGTTGGCAACAAAAAAGTCTCTGGATTCATAAAAATTGGGAAATATTTACTTTCGTGAATTGTCCATACTGGATTTATATGTGAAATGTCAAAACGATAGTGTCAACACTTATCTATTAACTGTCATTTGTGTGTATTGTCTTGTTGTAGTGTCTTTATTTTCGTATTTTCTTCGTGTTTTATTATCGTTTTTCTGTCAAATTCAAATATTTCTTCAATTTATAAGTAACCTTCAAAATTGGTTAAAGACTGTAAAAAGAACCTCAATAAACTGACACAACACAACAAGGTGTCTTTGATCTGGGTGCCCGGACATGAGGATATTAGAGGCAATATAATAGCCGATAAACTAGCCAAGGAGGGTTTTAGGAAACACTTCATACATAGGACCAGAACCCGTATGTGGAGTCACAAGCGATTCTACTAGAAGGGCGATTTGGTCTTGGTTAGATAAAGAAAGAGTACGGAAATGGAGGTCGACTGAGGGTCAACTCCATACTAAAGCGTTAATAGGGGACGGGGACGCTAAGTTCTCTGAAAGCCTAATTAGGCGCAATAAAAAAACAAGTTAAGACCATTATTGGGTTGATAACTGGACACTGTCCGTTAAGGGAGCATCTATGCAACACGGGTCGAGTGAGCGAGCCCTTGTACAGGAGATGTGAGTTACAGGAGGAAACAAGTTTACATGTAATCTGGACATGTGAGGAATTGAAGGTATTCAGGCAAGAACATTTCGGAAAGGGTCTACTGGAGTCTTCGAGGGTACTCCAGTTTCCGGTGGACAAGTTACTGGACTTTAGCACCCAGTTCAAGTGCCTGGACTATAGGTGTCCAACCCTAACTGAATAAAATAGAAGAATTGAAGTAACGTTACTTAACTTGACATTTGATACAACTAAAATGTAAATAATAAACCTAACCATAAAATATAGATAAACAGGTTCGCCAATTTTACAGTGTTACCATATTAAAATCAGTATGACCAACTCAGGACAGTTAAAAATGATCACTTCTTAGTAATAGATTATCTTAACACCTCTTCTATATATAATGAGAAATTGAGTAGGAGTCAAAGACTATTATTGGTAATAACCTTAGTTCAGACATTAACATCAAGATACGAACGCTATGCAAGGAAAACGACATCAAATTTATAACTCTTCCACTAAATACTGAACACCGTCTGCAGTTATTAGATGTTTTATTCTTTCATTCAATGAAGAATGCCAGGAGCAAAGCGTTGAAAGATTGGGAAGAGACATCTCCTAGAAGTCAGTGTGCGTTTGTGTCTACGTATCAATTTCTTATAACCCTGAAAAAGCTGTGGAATAGTCGGTACAGAGATCCAAACAATTGACCTTTATACATCCCTGGGCTTCGTAAATCAGGAGGTTGCCTTTGCAGAACAGGGACCCATTCGTTTTTTTCCTCATTGGAGAAAATCTCTTAGAACATATTAACATGAAGGAGGAAGAGGCAACCAACCTACGCTAAATTAAGAGAAGGAAGAAGCAATTTTTTTTCAGTGGAAAAGTTTTTTTGCAGAAGCACTTGCAACTGAAGCGACACTTTAATCCTAACCAGTGATATTTAATGATGTGCAAGCACGGTAGTAAGCTAGTACAGTAATGGAATGGCAGCGTGGTCTTAAAAAAACTCGCTGCTTCAACACCACACCCGTAATTTGAAATTACTGTTAGCTTTAAGAACTTAACTGCGCGCAATTTTGTTTAGATCACCAAGACGAGGAACTGTACTAAAATATTTATCACAGTTATGAAGAAGTTTGGCTACCATTGAAAATTGCCAGAAAACGTGACGAAATTTACTATCGAAAGGGTAAAATAATGCAGCTAAATAATCCACCGCAATAAACTAACCGTTGGGGAATTTATAACGTTACTGAGGTTGGTATTTATAGAAAAACTTCCAAGTTTTTACAGCAAATAGATATGTCAAATTGGTCTTACTCTTTGACCATTTTCTATTCCAAAAATTGTTCAGTAAAGGACCCACTACAGTTTAGATTCGATTGGAAATGGGAATGAACTTAATGAAAATGGTTGAAAAATTTCAGTTTTATTTGAACTTGTGCTAATCCACTTATGAGCTAGTCTGATTAGGTTTTGACCGGACTAGCTTGGCTGTAACCCAGTCTGAGCCCATCTGATCTGGTTTCAGATCGGTTTTGTGATGGTATGACCAAAATCAGTTCAGATCAGGTTACACCAGCACATGTCCAGTTTAAAACTATGTAGGTCAAAAGAAGCTCAGCTAGACCAGCTCAAAGTCAAGTTAGCTCAGTTCAAAATCCGGTCAGAATTATGTTCTGACATCACTAAAATCAGGCTTTCGGAGTGACGGTAGTAATTACCTAAACTATGTAATTGGCTACTGAAACAGTTATATTTTCATTGATTTCAGATATTTTCGAAGATCAACATGTTTAAAGTTTAAATAATCGTTAAAGAATCTTTAACAATAGCTAAATGAATACAACGAACTCAAAACAAAAATTTTTATAAAGAACATCTGACCTAAACTTCGTATTCATAATTTTGTGTGTCATATATGATTATGAGTCGGTTATTCTTATTAAGACCACTGTTTAATTCATTGTTTTTGTCGCGATGTGTAGGTATGCATTGGTAAACCCAATTGTATAATCCAGAGAAAGTTTTTGTAAGTGTTCATTGTAACGAGCATGGTATTGAATATAATTAACTTCGTAAGTATGACAGACTAGAAAATAAAATACTTTAATATAGTTAATAGGAAGAAATTAAAATTCTCGAAACGGATTTACTATATATGAGATAATTTATTAAGATCTCACTGGATCCCTCAATTTTCTACACGGAATTTTACCAAGTTAGTTTTCTCAAGACAAAAATCACCTGCGTACGTTCTAAATTACACCCGAGACAATACACCATTGAAAGATCACCTATTAAAAAAAATAAATTAGAAGAATAAGGTAATTTTTATGTGAAAAAAACTTAACAAATTAAATTATTTGAACGCATCAGGAGTAAACCTACATACATATTATATTCTGAACTGGAATAGAATAGAGTAGCTCTTTTTTTTCTCATAACATTTTAGAAATACACACTAAAACTGGGTCTCATATAATTATTCACTAGAATTGAACCAGCGTCTGTCTCTTTCCCGCGCATATTTCTACTCCTGCGGTGGTCCTTTTTTGTACGAAAACGTGTAATTTTCTTGTTTATCGCTTAATTACGGATAATGAGTCTGAAGAATTTGAAGACAAAACGTTTGAATTCACAAGTTTTTAAGACGAACAACCAGTAGATGTAATTAATGCTGTGTACTAATTTAGTTTTACGATCTTGGTACTTACTTTCGTATATAAATTAGCGCCATAACAATAAGAAATATTAAGTGATGGGTATGGAAAAATTGCGCGGTACAATGCTAAGATAATAATGTATTACAGTTATATCTATTAACGCGGTTTGGATAAGAAATTGAAAATCTTAATTTAAATGTTTCTCATTGATAATGAAACCAATATGACATATGACAGCTGAAAATGAAAAAAGCATAGTATATATTCAGCTCTAACTTGACGCCAGTTCATTTGGATGATCAGAATAAGGCATCGGTACACAAGGTAAAAAGAAGTCATCATTTGGAAGTCCCGAAATCATATTTACGATCGTTACTTTTGCTTGACCAATGTTGAAGAGTAGATTTTGAAAAATTTTGTATCCAAATCTCACATCCGTAACAGGTCTTGTTGCTCATGGTCCTGACATCCTTGCACCAACTTTATTAAGTTCCTTACACTTTTAAATTCAAATTAACCTGGGAGTGTCTGTGCACCCTTAATGCTCTGGTCATAAGAAACACAGTCGCACTGATGTGGGTACCAGGTCATTGGAGGTGTGAAGGCAACTAAATTGTCGATGGGGGTTCTGATTTATTGGACCAGCGCCATTTAGTGGACTAATAAAAAAACCACATAAGAGCTCATCTCCAACTGTGGGAAAGTAAACAAAAAATCTGGTACTGGGCCAACACGATTCTACTCACTGGTCAGGGTCCTCTTAGGTATCACCTGAATAATATGGGCAAGGTGGATTGTGATAAATGCCGATTACGATGGCCTGGCAGAGGCTCCACTACCCCGAACAGACGCAAAAACTCTAGACTGCACCAGAAGTCTGGAGATCAATTGGGACTGAAAGATTAAGGGTACTCACAATGTGAAGAGAGGCAGCATTACCTACACAACCCACATTTAATCTAATCTAATCTATTAAGTTCCTTAAAAGATATGAAGACACACGATGATACTGACAATAAATGGAGTAGCTCTCGTGAAGTGTTTAATGGTTGTGATAACGACCTCTCAAGTATTAGAGTTTTATCAAAAGAGCTCAGTCGAATTGTTAGGCTCTAGGGTGAAGGAAAAAATAAATTATTGACACCAAGCAGATAATTTTTATAGTACAGAAAAAGAGAGACAGATTTTCTACCATACTTTTCCCAAGACGATTCCCAACTATGTACTGTAATGATTCTTATTCTGTACATTTATAAAAATGCTACGAGAAGTCGAGTCTGATATTATTGAAGTTGAAATACCAGAACTAGAAGTGGAGTATGTATCGAGATTTAAAATGTTCTTTCTATGCTTCTGGAGCAATAAGGAAGTACACCCAATACTTCTGTTATTTGCGACGAGTGGGACATTTGAAGAAGATTTTTTGGGCGAAAAGAGGAATTTGTGTTTCGTCCTGAAAGCAAACCTTGTGGTGCCAAAGAACGTATTCCTGCCTTCATTTTACATCAAACTTGAAATAATGAAAAAAACTCAAAGATCAGCTCTGAACTTAGAAAATTAATGAAAAATCCACAGTTCGAAATGAAAATTAATGCTAAAAAAAGGGAGGAATGCGGGGCGGGATGGATGGGAGGGGAGCAGTAACTAAGTTCCTTGATAACGAGAAAGACCAAAATTTCATGGCAATCGTTGAAGACATTCTTCAAAATTTGAAAAAATGTGTGTGTTTGACGAGCTTCAAGTTGCAGTTTCTTCACTCTCACTTGAACCATTTTCCAGATAATCTAGGAGCCGTTAGGAAGGGGCGAGGTAAGCGTTTCCAGCCAGATGAGAAAGAGATGGAGAATTTTGTAAATTGATTTTAAAACATTGGCGATAGTTCAAAATTCCTACCATGGATTATTGGGAATTTGACGTGCTGAGAGAGGCTATTGTCATTATCTGTCAACGTCCTGTACGATTCGTTATTTATAATTCGGTTCTTATTATTCGTCATTTATATTGATTTTATTATTATTAATTCGCATCGTTTTTATTTGTAATCTGTTCTTTTTAGAATAACTATTTATCAGTGTCATTGTCTAAGTAGTGATTATTTTGAAGTATCCTGAGTTGGCCACAATGCGTAATTAATTTAATCTGTAAGTTAAGTTTGCTATTAATATAATAACAGATAATAGTTGACAGATGTTGACATGTATAAGTTTTTAATCATCCTGGGGCTTTTTTGTTGCCAACCCATGAGAGTTCAGGATGAGTATCCAGATGTTGTCAAGTCTGCCGGATGACCGACACAAATTGTTGATGACGTTAGGCAAGTCTTAAAAAGCAATTGGAAAACTAGCAGTTCAAACTAATAGTATGATACTTTTTCGACTTGTGATTCCGATTGTCAGGGTATACCAACAGTCAAAATTACAGGATATGCACTACAAGAAGCCCTGATTGTTTTGTTGAGTTTTCTTTATATCCACAAAGAATAAATTGGGGTCTCGCTATCAATGTCTGGATGTTGTATAATTGATCCTATTTTTTAGCATAGATAGATTTAGTGTTGTCCAACACAATCAGCTGATGCAACCGCTTCAAATTTTTATCTATTTGGGTGTTTTGGAGATGTTGACATAAATGCAAGCTCATGTAGAATAATCAACATAAACTTTGATTTGATTTTTTGAAGGTCTACAATATTTTGTCACCCATCTAAACTCTATTTGATACGCCACTGGTAACAAATTCAAAATCAAATCGCCAAACTGACAAAAATTTAGCAAAGCGGGAAATTCAAACTACTATGAATCATTTAAAACTACTCTGTAGTGTTTTTTCTTTTTGAAAAAAAAACATCATAGTTAGATGCAGCACATCAAAAAACAGTTTCGTTCAAAGTTCCAGTGCAGTTTCGAATCTCCGGAAAAACAATTTTGCAAAAGTGGAAAGTGCAAGCCCATATTATGATAGGTGCACTTCCTTGGCGCCAGTAATTTTCAAGAATCTTGTCGCTATAAAAAAAATTCTTATATTAAGGAAGAAGTGTTAGAACAATGACTTGCCATTAGTTCTGGTACTAATGTAAGATTTGTCACACCTCAATTCGTCATGTGTTTTTAATGCCCCCCAGCATTAACGTTGCATTTTATAAATATCTTGTCAATCAAGGAATTACGTTTTAGAAGTACTCTGTATACGTTCCTTTAATATACATCATTCTAAAATATCTTCTTCCAGGAATGAATTAAGAAAGGTCCAATTATATTAATTCGACGGCATGCAATCGTAACATTAAGATTAAATAAAAAAAACGACAAGGATGTAAAAAAGTGTGCCCATATAAATATAGTAGTATGTTCTAACATTATAACGCATATTCTTCTGCATTAGAGATGTTCCCCGCGTGCGAGACTAGCGTAGAACTTACAGAAAAACGTGTCTTTGTATTTAATTTGAAAGGAAATGTGGATTTTTACGGTAATTTTTGGGAGCTCGCTATAGACACACGAGCACTAATGACATGAGAAAAAATTATACACGAAAAAGATGCTGCTACTATTGTATGATGTGCCGTATATTTAGATACCGTTAGATTCGTATTCGTAAGAGACCATTTTTGGATAACTACAATGTGGAATTTTTCGGGAAAGTCGACTCGAGTGTATTTGTTTGTATTGTACGAATTTGACAGGCCGTGGTAAATTGTATTTATTCACTCTGAAGTGTCATATGTGTTAATTTGAAAAGGAAGCAGGTTCTTTGATTTTGTTATTATATACAAATTGCTGTGAAGAGAGTTTAGAATATTGTTATATATTCACACCTTACATATTTCCACATTATTATTAATTATACTCTCGAGTGTGGAAACCTCAACAAGCTCTTATTTAATTAATAGTTTTTGGGTGTAGATGATAGTAATCATAGCATTGTGTCTTCAATGAAATTGTTATGAGATTTATGATACATCTCTTAGCGAGCCTCATAAAAAATTTTGATTCATCTAATTACAATCCACCTGCAGTCCCAGGAAAGATGATTTGAACTGCAGATCCAGAACTGCAATTACTTAGTTGTATCAAATTTATACTGTCCATCTAGAGGTATTTGACCCAGAAAACCTGGACAAAAGTCCGAAAATAGAAACACCAAAATACAAGACATAAAAAGAATTTTTGTATATTAAACGTGAAATGAAATCGAGGTGACTCGCAGCTAAAAGCAAGTTTTCTCAAAAATGACGATTGACTAGAAACTACACTGAAAATTGCCTATAACAAAAAGAAAAATTTGGTAGTTGACTGAAATCGTTTTAAGATGGAAGCACTTGAAGTAAAAGTAAAGAAACTCAACTATTATGAGAAGCTAATACAGCTTGTGAACTTTTGTATGGATGCCAAATTAATCGTAAAGAAGACAATTAACAGCAGCGCAGTCACAACATTTTTATTCTGGAAGCATTCATTCCTGGAATATTATTGATGTTCCTAAGGAAGGGCAAAATTATTTCGGTGAAAAAGTTGGAAAGCTAAAGTAGCAAGGCCAACAGGAGACGTGTCTGTGAAACATACGATACTGTTGACCATAATGGACGGTAAAGTAAAAAAAGTGAAGGACAATTTATCTGACCAATGTTTAGAAAAGGTTCTTTTGTTTTATTAACAGTTGAACTCCGCGAAGTTGGTACCACAAACTGGTCAAAAATCGAAAGAATTGACCATTTATTGACCACTATTAACCATCAGGGATTTCGATTGACCACATTTTCTTCAGGCTACAGCCACTAAACCCATATTTTGGGGTCTAGTGGCAAAACTGCTGAAACAGAGAAATATAGACATTTTGTTCATCGTATACGACTGACTATCGTTTAACCATGTTTGAC
Organism: Holotrichia oblita; assembly: GCA_023690525.1. Taxonomy (NCBI): domain Eukaryota; kingdom Metazoa; phylum Arthropoda; class Insecta; order Coleoptera; family Scarabaeidae; genus Holotrichia; species Holotrichia oblita. The sequence continues at coordinate 44,610,352 of CM043023.1, forward strand.
CATCTTTCATATTTTCAAAATTTTCAAAAAAAATTATTCGAAATTTCTTTTTTACTAAAAACACTAAACATTTGTTGCAGGATAGGATTGACCAACGTTTAACCATGATTGAGCACCAAATAATTTTTTGAAATCTTAACAAAAGTCGAAAAAAATGAAAAAACCAGTTCATATCTCCAATAAAATCATGGTTGTGAAAATGTCACAACCTCTTGCTGCAGGCTACTTAATCATAGTAAATCGCAAATCATCGTTTGACCACCCACCGGTTAATTTTTATCCGATCTCGAAGTCTCATACAACAGAGTTTTCAAAATTCGTCGAACTTTTCGCAAGCTTTGGGAGGTGGTCAAACGTTGAAAATGATACGACTTATTGTTACGTGTCTCCAGTTCACAAAAAATTGAAAATCACCGTTTGACCACCCACCGGCTAAGTTTGATCCGATATCGAAATTACATACAACAGAGTTTTCAAACACTGAAAATAGTAGAACTTATTGTCTCATGTCTCTAAACCACAGAAAATTTAAAATTATCGTTTGACCACTCATAGGTTAATTTTTATCCGATCTCGAAGTTACATATCAAAGTTTCAAAGAAAACGTGAAATGTGGTCAAACATGGTCAAATGATGGTCAATCGTATCCGATGAACAAAATGTCTATATTGCCTAGTTTTAGCATTTTTGCCATTAGACCCCAAAATATGGGTATAGTGGCTGTAGCCCAAACAAAATGATTGATGGTCAATAGTGGTCAGTAAATGGTCAATCCTTTCTAGCATTTTTGTCGATTTTTGACCACTTTGTGGTGCCAACTTCGCGGACCCACAGTTTAACTATAGAACAACTTTATAACGCGGACAAACCGGATTTTTATGGAAAGCTTTTCCATCAAAAACTCTTGCATTGCATTTTAGAATCGCATAAACTAAAACTTCTTTGTCTCGGCAAAATGGAAAGCCCAAGATTTCTTAAATATAGTTGATTGTCGGGCTAGTGGCCTAGTGGCTTGCACACTTGCCTCGTAGTCCTGCTTTTCTGTAGTTTTCAAAATTCCACGGCAAATGGGGAAAGGTAACATCTCAAGTTAGTCTACAGCCGCAGGCGTAATAATAACGCATGGCCAGCCGATGCCTCCGTTTACTAGTCTAGAGCTATTAGAGGAATGCTAAGGCATGGATTATTATTATTATCGATAGAAATGTTGGATAAATCAAGACGAATCGGTACGCGAATATTTGCATTGAAATGGCTTTTCGGAAAAAGTCATTGGGCAACGTCCCTTCAGATTCCAGCGACAATATTCTTAAAACTGAAGATGGAGACATTTTTGTCAATTATTTTTTCCATCTAACGTCCTGGCTATTATTCAGCATGGATATAGAAAATCTTTGTTTTATAAGAAAACAAGGCTTTAAAATAATTCTATAAAAAATGGCCAATCAAGAACGCAGGGAATTCTACAGTAGAAAGTTGGCCGAAAATAATAGCTCTGACTCAGCAAAAATCTTGCAGGAAATTATTTTCGGATAGTGCTACATCCAAGACTGTTCCAACTGCTTCAGTGTCCTTTATGATTATTATGGAAAACGTAAACATTTTTTGGCAGATAAATAATGATGATTTATAAGAATGTTTCACTCTTTACAATAATGGTACAAAATTTAGACAGTACTGCATACTACTAGACAATTGTTTTACTTTACTGGCCAGACGAGGTTCGTCAAGACCTTTCATAAGAACTGGCCCTTCTTTCGGCATCACCAAATTGCAAATTAAAAAGTAGATCTACTAATGGACATATAACAGGTCCAAGGAATGGCGGAAAAGATCACTAGGACAAAGATAGCCAAAGGAGGCTAAGGAAACACAAGCCTGAGTTTACTGAAGACCTACTGAGTAAAAACAGTCAAAGTGATAATAGGTCATTGCAGACTGAATAGGCATATGTTTAACATCGGCCTGGCAGATCTCTTTGCAGATTCTGTCAAGAGGGAGAAGAATTCCCAGTTCATGTTTTGTGCTAACTGCGATGGCCTAGCGAGGACAAGGTTTCTAGCAATGGGCGTCCAGAGCCCCACAGCTAACGGCTACATAATAGAGTCGCTCTCAAAAAAGCAAAATTAGAGAGCGTCCTCTATCACAAAAGACCTACAAAGATCGCGGTGAAACAGTTTCGCATGGTCACTCCATTTCTAATCTTGGACATTGAGATTTCGAGGAAATTATGTATTGCAATATTTAATAGCAATCGTAGGTGCATTTTATTATTATTAATGTTCTTAGGTCAACCAGGTATAAGATGACGGATAAGATTAAATGGTCTAACGATCCAATGCCTGTTTTACATTGTTATAATTTGTTTGAGAACTCTGGTGTCCAATAAAATTCCTTAATGCAAAACATAAAATTTAATCAAAGTACAAGCGTCAAGAAAAAAACTAGAACATTTAAAGGAACGAAATTTGAAAGACTATTCTCAAAAGAAGTCATAGCCGGCTCCAACATATTGTACTAAACAATAATAAGCACACTATAATTCCAAAATCGTCTATTTGCTGGTATTTTTTTTTATTAAAACAATGGTATCTCGACACTACTGGACAGTATCTGTACAGTCCACTACAGTACGGAAAAAATACAGTTTATGCAGTACTGGTACAAAATTTTTCCAAGTGAGACAACCCCCTGGATTAAAGTAGAGGAGAAGGGGCTAGGATACGAGATCAAAGATGAATCAGGTATAGTATTAAAGACAACGAGCATTGCCAGCACCGACGATAGTGATGAGGAATCTGTAATTGGGTCGTCAAAGTTTAAGGAAGTTTTTTTTTTACACAAATCCCTTTTTTGCTCAAAAATTCTACTGGAGTATCTTGAGAAATAACACGACAGTCATTACAATTAAATAATGAAAGGAAATATCCGCTAAATTAAATCTTTTTAGTAAAGAATTAATGCAGGACATTTTTTTCTAGATATTTTTTCAGATTTTTTACAGATCGTTACGTTAGGACACATCTCAGCGCAGGCTTCATCTAACTGAGGTTAATTTTATTTGGGAAGGCCATTAGTATGAAACTCAGATTACTTATATATAACACAATATGGTTGCTTAAAACAGAAAATCGTTAATACAATAGTGTTCGAATTTAGTCACCAACAAGTTGAAGTGATCCAATTGAATGGAGTAGCATCCGGTGTGTTCTTAGACCGGTCTAAGGCTTTCGATTGCATTAGCTTCCCATATCTCAAAACCCTACCTTCCAACACGGATGCAATGTATCAATTGGGATACTCCAAAGTAATACACTGGGGCCTTTCCTATTTGTTATTTTTATGGATGAGTTGCAGATCGCAGTAGAAAACTGCCACTGCACACAAGTGTTACACAGGCTCAAAATCATCAATCATCATCAATTTTCCAAAAATAAAAAATCAATTGTTTTGACTCTTTTGGAATATCAAGTCTTGCAGTATAAATTAATTTTTTAATTGCATTGATTATCCGGCCATGCCATATCCACGATTAGCACAGATAATCAAACTTCTACTGATACTCCGTACTATTTTGGCAATATTCTTGAACTGTTATAGAACACTTGGTTAAATTGTCAGGGACATTTACGATTATGGTTTTGTCGTAAGATATTCAACAAGATACCTTTTAAATTTATTTAATTGTTTTAAGATTGTTTAGTTTTCTAAAATTACTTTCGCGGAAGTGTCACGATGAAGAGAGAAATTATGAGTCGATAATTAATGTTAAACGCAATTCACTTTTTTAACGTTTAAAGTAAAAGGTCAGGAGATAATGATAATAGTGTTGATATTTTAAAATTTATACTTTACGATTTTTTATAAATTTCAGTACGAAAACTTACCCTACTATTCTGCAAGGAACTCCCACTGCCACCACCGTTATTCCCACTAATCGCACTACTACACCCACTCGCCGCAGATTTCGATTCCTTTCCTTCGATCATCCTCAGTCGCAAAACGTCTAAATCACTTTGTGCTTGATGTTGTTGATGTTGATATAAAAATTCCGCGCACTGTAATGAATTTGTCGCACTACTACTATTACTATTACCAAACAATCCACTTACGGAAGCACTTAAATTCAAGTTCGTCGACGTGCCGTTCGTATAAGGCGTTGCAGCATCCGATTTTGTACATTTCTTCCCCAGATTCAACGGTGTCTTCTGATGGTGTTGCATTAACGCGCTACTACTCGAACACTGCTGTTGATTCTGTCGGCTTTCTTGATTCTGTTGAGGTATGCATGGACTAGAGCTGTGCGTAATGGTTAGGTTAGGAATGTTCGGCAATGCAGTTGAGGTATATTTGTGCAGTTCGTTGGTTTTTGGCGATAAGGGTGTACTGGGCGGCGTCGGGGGCTGTGACGGCGGACTCGGTTCCTGTTTCGGCGGACCCAACGACAGATTTTCGAGGATTTTACCTGAAAAAATGACAAAAGATTAACCGTTAGAAAGGGGACGGTAGAATCGTGCGAAATTGTCGCATTGGTTGATGATTTTATGCAGTTTTAGGGAAAAAGTTGTAGGGGATGAGTGTTAGTGGGGTTGTATTATATAAAGGCCCCGAAAGCGGTTATAATATTAGTTCTGAGTCGTTCTTGTAGATTGAATTAATAAAATTATAACTAATTCTAAGTTTAAAATCGTCAATGCTATTTTATATTAAAATTAATTTCCCTAAATTACATCAATTTAAATAATGCTGTAATACCAGTATAATTTCCATAGAAGGAGCAAGTAATTGTTGGAAAATTAAAATACCATTAGCTACACGAAGTAATATAACATCAATCATTGAGAAGAAAACTTTTCTGTAAATAAATCAAATTCCATACATGCTGACCACGAACATTTCACGAACAGCAGAACGAAATTTCCCTAAAAGACTGTACTCGATAGGGTGGGTGCTTCGGCAAATAGCCCCCCTTATCCTCCTACACCTCCGCCTTTTGATATACATCCGTAGGCGTAGTTGGAAAGGGGTTCGTCGAGGAGCAGTTGTTAAATTAATTAGAAAAAAAATCTGACCTATATCCATCTCGCTTTTTCAGCTTGATATGGTGAGTTATAGCTGAGTACGAGGGCCAGTTTTCAATTCTACATTTTGTGCATTCTAAATCGACCCGTTCTTCACTCAGAACAAGAAAAAAAAAGGAAAAATCTCTCCCACAGTATCGATTAAAACATCCAGAAAGGAAAAACGCCTGTGTTATATCCATCTCTTATTATTCAACGTATTTATATCAACCGTCTTTGTTTGGACGTCCGGCAGACAATGAATGCATAATAATATATAAACGAGAAAAAACACAAACGAAAAGAGTTGTTTAAAAATTAGAAACATTCATTTATCATTGTTGGAAACAAATGAATTTTTACCCAACTTTCTTTGATCGTAAGGTAGGATAGTGAATCGAGGATGGCGATATTTAAAATGCTCACGGGATAGAACGAGATAGATGTATTGAGAGATGATTAATATACCCTATATAAACGAGTATATGGATGAAATAAAAGGAAAAAATTAGAATACCCTGTGTGTGTCTGTGCTCCCCTCATGCAGTTTCGTCTATATGAAAAAAAGATGGAGATCTTGATGGAATAAATATGGTATTTTGAAAAAGAACAAAAAAAAGAATAAGGGTTAGGGACCAAGGAAATTACTTCGTTATCTTTTTTTATTTAAATTGTATGCTACATTTAATTTAAGAAATGTGTCGTTTGTGACAATGATTTTGACGCTTAATTAGGAAAGTGTAAGCTAAGGACTTTTTAAAGGCAAGATCTACTAAAGTTGTTGTGTAGTCTGTTTCAAGAGATGGCGCTGCTATACAATATTTAACATCTCTCTCGATTTTATAGCTTTGGGTATGTTTGACAGGATGATTTCTACTTGAAATAAGTGTAATTTTAAAACGAAACGAGTAGCCAATCACGGTTCAAAACACAACCAATGTGTTTTAAATATGTGTTAAATGTAGTGAAGTACAATCAGAGCAAGCTGTAAGCGACGTTTCTCATAATGTTTGTACAATAAAACAAGCGACAAGATTGCATGGCGTTCTTCATTTCACTTCTTCTTTAACAATAGCAAAGGATTCCTCGACTATACCTCATTGCACAGGCAGTCTTGAATCTTAATTTTTGGATTTGTGAGTCATCCACAAGAATATACTTTTACGCTGCTATTTTTCTTAGACAGTTGTAATGGCACGAAGAAAAAGAGAAAAAGAAACCAAAAAACAATGAGTTGGCCGAAAAGGCAAAAGTTAAAGCACTGAAAAAAAACTCTAAGGCAGATTTTCAGATAGCTCAAATTGACTTCTGTTAGATAGCTAAAAATGTGGATATTTATCTAAGACAGATCTTGTATGGTTTTTATCTATACCAAAAGAAGAATAGAAATAGTTTTCCATTTTGAGAATGTTGATCATGACAACTTTCAAAATCTGTGGTGTAAAAGCTCAGAGACCACAAGCATACTTTTCGATAGGACAAAACGAAAATGGATTTCGGCAAGAACGACTATCTTCCAGATAACATAATGAGGATTGGCCGAAAGTTTAAAAATCGGAAGCTTTTCTAACCAACCCAATCTAAACTGGTTCAAAACAAAATCTTACATTCATCACACTTCAAATGATGAAGGTCTTATGATTCCAAACAGTAAAATATGATTCAAACCATAAGCTTCTAGATCAATTGAATCCTTTATTTCAAAAGGGGACTAAGAAGTAGCATTTTTGACCGCGTTTGGGTTACTTAAATGTATTTTAGTGTTCTCTTATTGTAGACCTATTGTTTGAGGAAAGCAGACTCTCAACTTCACAACTTATCGAGATAACCTCACATATTTAGAAAGGACATTACTTGAGTGTTTATAAAACTAATAATTATTATTAGATTAGACACTTTGTTTCTGTAAAGAAAAAGGCCGAAATTCATTGGAATAAGTGCACTCGGACTGTAATAAAATATTATAACTTTAGGTTTCAATTCCTGAAATATTTCCACTTATAGGTCAATAAAACAACAATTAATTAAATACCAATTTAAACATATAATAGTATGTTTTCGTTAAAAAGACTTCTTCAGTGGAAGAAATTGACATTTAATATGTCTTAAAATACTAATAATATAAATAGCCATGCCTATCAAAAAAAATATCTAAAAAACAAAGAATAATTACATTATTGGTTTAATACAGCAACAAAAATTAATATGATTTGAATTATCCGTATATCAATCTATTTTTTGTCAAGCTCTAACAATTCTGTTCTGGAATATTTAATTAATTGTTGTCTTATCGACCTGTAAGTGGAAATATTTCATGAATTGAAAGATAAGTACATAAAGGTCAGAAAATAGATATATTAATTGTATAACTTTAAGGTAGTAAGTCAAGAAGTAAGTGTTTTATGAACCTAATTAATTGAGCTCTTTAAGATAATCAATACAATATTTCCAGAACTTGAATGATAGGCCAAACTGGTCGCTTAAGATTTATTTAGAAAGCCCTTTAGCAATGAGAACAATTTAAAGGAGAGCTAAACCCAAAAATGGGATGATGCACATGTAAAAAAATGCTCTTCTAGACTTAAGTAAAAAAAAGAGCATCTGTAAAAATATGGATGATTTTACGGAAATAACTTTTGATTTTATGCAAGATGTCCACTTGCCAGAAATACCCCGTTCAAGGTATCTGCTATGGTATGTATGAGTACGGCTCTAGTTGAGGCTAATCGATTTCCGAATGTAGAGCAGTTTATTCCCATAAGGAGCCCGTTCATTTCTTTCAAATAATCGAGCTTTATGAATGGTTAAAAGATCTTCCAGAAAGCACAATAGAACTATGCTTCATAGTTACAGAGAAATTATTACTACTTTAAGTGCTAACCACAGGTTGCTAATCAATGAAATACCCTGTAAAAACATATTCAATTTCAAAAGGTGGTGGCCAAAATATTGACACGTAAACAATGCCCACAACCAACTTTTATGCTAATAAAGTTCCAATTTAGATATACAAAATTGAATATACTAAAAAAATCCTTCTTTATAGAAGAACTGTACTTTATTTTGATCATGAAATATTACTGTCAACTAAAATAAGAAGCAGATATGGAAATAAAGGCGTTCATCGTATAGTTTACGTCAATTTGGACATGAGGAAAATTTCTGCAAAATGAATTCCCAAATATCATATTGACCACAAGCGTGTAAGAGTCAAAGCATCACGTTCAATCTGTGCTTGGTTTGAAAATGATGCAGACTTGTTAAGCCGCATTGTTACTGTACTAAAAAAAACTTACAACTAAAACTTGGGTACATTTCTATGACTCAGAAGCAAAGTAATAATCGATGGAATGGAGACACTTTGGTTCTCCAGGGATTAAAAAGTTTCCTGATCAAAAATTTCCTAGAAAAGTTCTTGCTTCAGCGTTTTGGGATTGCCACCGAGTAATCATGATTGATTTTTTGGATAAGGGTGGGACAATAACTGGAAATTATTATTCAACGTTACTGACCACCCTACTAGAAAAAAATTATGGAAAGAAGACGAGGAAAGTCGGCCAAAGGTGTTTTGCTTTTGCAGAACAATGCTTCTGCACCCAAATCACATCATGGCATGCAAACAATTCGTGATTCTGTCTGCCTCGGACTATCTCCACTGAAAAAAAGTTAAGAAAATCGTAAATTTTTTCCGAGGAATAGGTGACAGAAGCTATAGAGGTCTGGTTTGCAGAGCAAGATAAAAAAATTGCTTTTTGAATCATTGCAGTTTGTTCCAATAGAATGTATCAAGAAATTTGTGTGTACTGGGTTTTGTCACTGTATTTCCCAATATTAGCGAATCAATCACTCATAGCACAGCAATAAATAAAGATGGTTTAATCCAAAGATAAGTGAACAGGTGAAATCAATACCACATTGGTTTTAAGCAGGAAAGGACATTAACATTTAATATTGAAGAAGTACCCAAATTATTAATTTCTTATGTCATAGTTTAACAAATATCAAACAAACAGAAATAAAACGTTTTCTATTCTTGGAAATACTTATTACATCCTTCATATTTGCACCTGGTAATTATATATGCCTCCATACAGCATATATACATAACTGTTTTTGTCGATTCGGTTTTTTTTAACCTCCACATAATGTAGTATATACAAGTTTCTCTTTTTTGACTAATTTTTAAATGTCACTCGTTAGGATTTTTAATATTAAAATCTAGAGCGCTTTTTTTGCCTTTCTTTCGTCTTCCTTCGTTCTCCTTTATCCTTCCTTGTCGTTCGCCGGGCTCGTGGCTCAGTTCGCGTGCTACTCCACTTGTTAAATACATAATATACCAATTGGAATACGTAATAACGTATTTTTCAACCGGAATTCTAGTTTAGGTGGGTATGACGCAATCCATCTTTGGATTTTGAGCGGACAATGTAGGTATGACATTGAAAATTTATCAAAATATGTAAATCGGACTGGTATGTATTAGGTAGTAGCTTGAGGTACTATGGATATGCATGTTATATTATGTATCTTAAGCCGATAGGCAAGGAACCACACCTAGTTTCTTGTTATTCATGTTTATTATGTATTGATATTGATTTTTCAGTTCGTAACTCGGTCTCCTTTTTCTAATTTATTATAACGGGTTACCGCTTTTTTTTTTTACTTCACTCTAATAGGATTTAGTTCAATATAGTCGACAATATCATCTGTATCTTCTGAAGTTTTCGAATTAGAATGTCATTTTCCGGAGCATACCTGTGAATTAGAGCGATGGACAGGTGTGTTATGTATTTTATCCAAATTTGGGGAGTGTAAAGTAATTTCGAAAATACTAAAATTAAAGAAGTATGAGAGTGACAGGTGGCAAGCAGGATATTATATTGTCTATATATTCATATGACGAAAGTTTAGATTTTAGAAGTTCAAGACTTTAACGGCTTACATTTCAAGACTTTATACTATAAAGATGTTTATAATATCCAAAAACTGTAGACTTTAGAAGACTGAAGCTTTTGATTCTTCTAAGTAAAAATTATGAAGCAAATATGTCATTAGCGTTCCATAATTAAAAAATGAATATTCAAAATCAGGTAAAAGACGGATCAACCTCTGCATTATACACCTGATTCTTGCAGGAAAGAAACCACAATCTATTAATATCGGGAGTAATCGACAGTTAACTGTTAACGGTGATAGATTTTCGAGCAATCTGATAGATCTTCGAGCAACTGATCCATTTCAAAAGCTGTGTGAGCAATGAAGGTGGACTATTTTGGCGCGTTTTGTTAACAAAAATTTTGACGCAAGGATCGTCGCAAATTTGTGCCATATGCAAACGCGCAAGGGTACTAAAATTGTTAGTAATTGGTAAAGCTGCACATCCCAGGCTATTTAAATCTGCCAATTTTACCTGATGGCGCAAGACATCTTCAAACAATGGTTTAATTATGATTTTATTCCCTCAGCGTTAATACATTTAAACAAACTTGGTCTAACTTCCAAAGCACTCCAAAAGCTAACTTCCAAAGTCCACTACTAGACAATGCGTCAAGTCACCTCCGAGAAAAATAACTTCTCCTCCATTTTATTTTCGAAGAAAATGATCTTTCGGACTCGTTTGAAGGATTTTAATTCCGTGAGTTATGACTTACAAAAGTCATGGAACAAATTCTGGCCGGTCAAATTCAAAAAAGCGAGATAATCATATATCCTCCCAGCGCATCTCAGAAGTAGTTTAAAAGAAAATCGAAGAGAATTCAGTTACTGATGAATATCGTCTCCTATGTGGAAAAAATTAACAGTGCATGATGCAAATACTGGATTTTGCGTGATGTTGCAGGAAAAGAAAAAATCGGTTTTACAGACTAAGAAATAATAGGAGATTGTATCGCTTTTTACAGGAGACGATGAAATCAGCGATTCGGCCGTTTTCGAAAGATACATCACTGCATGACGGTTCGGATGGAATAGAAAATGGTGCTAGCGGCCTACAACTTTTGATGTTACCCCCCTGGTCCGCAACAATTCGGATTACCAAGGTTGCACTGCATGTCGGTTCGCGAGTTCAGAAAATCAGTAAAATAATACACTTTTTTATCTGGCCAATTTAAATCAGGAATCGGAAAGGAAGAATACATAACTTGTATGGTCATGTTGGCGAACATACAGAAAGTCGTCGCTCAAACATTTTCCAACCGGACTGGTATTTTCAAAAAAAAAATAGTTGCCACGACTTTTGCCCCAACCTTCCTAGTTAAAAAATACATATTTTGTTACATTCCTGCCGCCTTTTGTTTTTTTTTTATTAATTTAAAAGTGATTTATATTATTTTTTCATTAGTGGACTACTTCAATTGAACAGCAGTTTATTTTACAGAAATGAACAAAGAACGTAAGACAATTGCTAGTAATTGAGAGAAAGCATCTCATTTATTTTTTATTTTGAGTTTTATCTGAAAGAGCAGTTTACTAGCAAACTGTTCTCAAAATTGAGAATGTGGTTTTAACCCGAAGAAAACTCAGTTTTAGGACAACGACATAAGGAGAATAGAGGTCATTCCATGCAAATTGAATAAAAAATTTTTTCTCACAACCATGATCTTAAATTTTGATAACTTTAGTAACCATAGAAGATACGAGGGCGACCTCAATTATTTCCGGAATCGGCAAGAGATGACGCACGAAGGTTGAAGTGGATTCATTGGTTGGCAAGGGCAACTGTGTTTCAGACGTCTACTGTCAATAGTTGTTGTTTAAGATTGTGTTTTGTGTAGCAAAAAATCGAATTTCGTGCAGTGATAAAACACTTCTAGATGACCGGAAAAAACGGCCAATCATCAAGGATCATTTTCGACCATCAGATTCTGGGTGAGCACGTTCAAACTTGGCCGCACAAGCACAACTGACGAACCACGCACTAGACGCCCAAAAAACCGCTACCAACGATGAAATGGTCGACAAGATTCATGATGTTGTGTTAGCGGATCGCTGATTGAAGCTGAAAGAGATAGCAGAGACAACAGGCATCTCAGACGAACGCGTTGGCCACATCCTACACGCAATTTTGGGCATGAAAAAGTTTTCGGTGCAATGGGTACTCACACCGGAGCAAAAACGAAATCGGGTGACCGTTTCGGAGGAGTGTCTGACCAGATTTATTTTAGTGTCTAGAAAAATATCTAAGCAAAATTGACAATTGAGCTTAACGCATTTGAAATCATGATTGTCAATTCATTCTTGTTTTTGGTGGATTTGATATTAAATGACCCCTATTCTTCTCCGGTCGTTGCACTGGAGCTGGTTTTCTTCAGATTAAAATCATATTTTGAGTTTTAAGAAGAATTTTGTAAAGAATTTTTCTGCTTTGTTTCTTTTTATTGGAATCAGGTCCTCATTCGATGGTTGAAACACACACTCAATACAGAAGAAAGATATGTAGAGCTTTTGCAAGTTTTTGCCCATTGTAATTTTTCTACATAACGATGATCTCGATGATTCAGATTATACCACATGGTTTCACCCTCCCCCCTCGCGCCACATTAAACACGCCCCGTTAAAAACTTTTTGGATAATTATTTTCGTGTGAGGTGGATTGGCAGGCGAGAACCGACAGAACGGCCAGCAAGATGCTCAACCCCCTGGATTTTTTCTTATGACATTATTTAAAGTCTAAGGTGTATAAACCATAAAATTTTGCTAAACTGTAAAATGATATTAGAGCCCTTAGTTATGAATCATCCAGAATTAATCCGGAAACGATTCAAAATATACAGAAAGAGCTTTCCTAATTTGATAATTTTAATAGCTTGACAACGCATTTTATTTTTAATTTTTGTTGATAATGAAATTTCCATTTTCTAATGCAAAGTTACAATATTTTTATACCATCAGGGGGGTTATTCTCGAAACAGTGGAAAAATAGCACTCCCAGGGAGTAACTTTCACCGCTCACTCCTCGATACTACTCGAAAAAGTGAGAAAGTCAACTCCAGAATAGGAACTATTGAAATTGTAGAATTTTTGACAATTCTCTTGAAATTTCCATTTTCTAATGCAAAGTTACGAGATTTTTATACCATCAGGTTGAAAATAAAAAGATCTCTCAAATTCAAGGAAAAAATTAGGACTTGTTTTGCTTTAAAACAGTCGATTCTTCTATGACTCTTATACTACACATATTTGCTATATTTAAATGCTGCTTCCACTTTCACACAATTTAAATGATCTTTGAGGCTTCCAAATTTATACAAACCATTTCAATTAAACACATTTAGCAGATTCAATATGGTACATTCTAAACCCGTTATCTATTATGCGTAAGTAAACGTTTTATTATTCATGAAAAAGCAGAAATAAAAGGTCTTCACATTCAGCATTTAATAATACCAGAAACCACTTGAAATTCGACTAAAATACGTTTCAAGCACTTATAATAACACACCAACAGGCGAAGCTAGAGATAGCACGTATAAAACCAATATCATGATGATTTTTCGTCTACGTCTTCGTATTTTCTTTTCATGAACGATGTAAAGAACACCAACGAAGATTCAAAATGGACATGTATGGAACAGATATGTATATTAGAGATATTGACATAGATGGAACAAAAATTGATGAAATATAAGACGTGTGAATACATACACATACACATATAACTGCATATTCAAATACGAATGGTATTGA